>JAWNOA010000120.1:0-25533 GCA_035046345.1 Drosophila birchii | reverse complement strand
GATGCCCGGTCGGCATTGTTTCTGGCGACTTCAAAGATGCGGTGCAGCTGTCTACTGCGTTCCGTCGGGGTTACTTCGGGGGTTCCACGTCCCGGAGTAACTTCGTCATACAGGGCGTGAGGCAGCCGAGGTTCTCTTCCCTGAACCAGAAAGGCTGGGCTGAATCCCGTCGTGTCGGAGATACTGCTGTTTATCGCCAGCGATATTTCTGGGAGCAGCTTATCCCATTCGTTCTGCTAATTTCCGTCCAGATACTGGGCGATCATCGTCTACATCGTCCGGTTCGCTCTCTCCGTCGGATTCTGCCTCGATGTTTTTTTTTTAATTCGATTTATTTAACTAATTAACAATAAATAAATAAGGGGGGATACAGAGAGAAAACCCGAGTCGCGCGGTACCGCCGCCAAGCATTGCTTCGCGCGAGCAGCAGGCCTCCTACTCCGCACTTGTCCGTCTCGTCCTTTCCAGGGACCGCAGCGATTTAAGTACGCTAGCAGCGAATTTCGCTATCGCGTCCCAGCCCTCCTCACTTCCGAGTATTGTCGGCACGAGGTTCTCAGCCGTGAGTACCTTTCCCACGCCGGCTTCCAGCTCCTCCCGCTCGTGGAGGAACCGGTAGCATTAAAAAAGGACGTGATGAGCGTCCTCCACAATTCCGGCGCCGCAGGCCGGACAATTGTCCTCCTCTTCGTGCCCGAAACGCTTGAGGTAGCTCCGGAAGCACCCATGTCCGCTCAGAACTTGGGTCAGGTAGAGGTCTACCTCCCCGTGCCTTCGGTTTACCCAGCTACTGATGTCGGGGATTAGTCGGTGGGTCCAGCGTCCTTTAGTTGAGCTGTCCCACATTGCTTGCCACCTGATGATGCTCCTGCGTCTAGCAGTCCGTCTAGCCTCGCTGCTGGTTGATCCTGGGTCGGCCCGAGTGAGACGGGTTTCTCTCGCCTCCTGAGCTAACTCGCCCAGTGGGACCAGCCCCGCAATGACCAGCGCCGCGTCGTCAGAGACCGTCCTGAAGGCGCTAGCTACCCCCAGCGCACACAGGCGGTAAGTGGCGTCCACGCCTCGCATGTAGCTACTCACTCTGCTCGCCTCCGCCCAAACAGGGGCTGCGTAAAGAAGCTGGGACGTGACCACGTTTGATAGCAGCTTTCTTTTCCACTGCTTTGGGGCCACGAGTATTCAGCAGGATCCTCGATAGCGCCCTGGCTGTGTGGCTGGCCTTCGCGCTCGCGTACGCCAGATGCTCTCTTTGAATGAGAGGCGGGTGTCCAGAAGGACCCCCAGGTACCGGTTTGTGCGCTGCGAGGTAATGGGCAGCCCGCCGACCCTGATTACTGCTGTCTCAACCCGCTTTCTGCTCGAGATCAGCACCGCTTCGGTCTTATGCGAGGCGAGCTCCAGACCGGCAACGGCGAGCCACTATTCGACAGCCGGAATTGCTCTGTTAGCAATTGCCTCAGCAGCGACCAGCTCCTTTTCGGTCACCACCAGCGCAACATCGGCTGCGAAGCCGACAATAGAGGTGTTCGTTGGTAGCGGAAGCTTCAGCACACCGTTGTACATTGTATTCCAGAGCAGTGGGCCCAGGACGGAGCCCTGCGGGACTCCGTCTGAGACCGCGTGCGTTCTGGAACCCCGGGCAGTATCCAGGATGAGGATCCTCTCACTGAAGTAACCCCGGATGATTCGCAGCAGATATCCAGGGATGTTGAAAGCCTCCAGCGCCTCCAGCGTCCTTCTCCAATCTGCCGAATTGAAGGCGTTCCGGACGTCCAAGGTCACCACTAGACAGTACTTCTTGGCGCCGTTCCTCCATCTCGTGCCAGCGATGGCACTTTCAGCTATGCTTTTGACCTTTTCGATAGCGTCCAGAATCGACATCTTTTTGCGGAAGCCAAACTGGTTTGTCGCCAGTCCGCCTGCGCGCTCGATCGCTGCCTCCAGCCTGGATGCGATCACCTTCTCAAATATCTTCCCAATAGTGTCCAACAGACAGATGGGACGGTAGGAGGAGGGTTCTCCTGCCGGCTTGCCCGGCTTGGGCAGGAGCAGCAGCTTCTGGCGCTTCCACCTGTTGGGAAAAGTACCCTCCTGGGCAGTCAGCAATCGTCTTCGGGTGCAATGCTAGCAGCAGCTTGATTGCCCTGCTCGGAATCGCGTCTGGGCCTGGCGCTTTCCTGTTGTGCAGGCTCCTCGCTATCCCGAGGACCTCTTGCTCATTGACCGGGCAGATCTCCCCGGAGGCGATGCTCGACGGGGAGGTGAGTGGCTGCCCTTCTGGGAAGAGAGCTCGGACAATGCCTTCGAGGACCTCCGGGTCCGATGGCGTGCCGTTGCCGGCGCTCACCCGTTTTACGACTTTTCTGTATGCGCCGCCCCACGGGTTCTGCTCCACGTCGTCGCATAATTTTAAGAAGCACTCCTTTTTGCTCGAGCGAATAGCTTTTTTAAGAGCCTTCCTCGCAGCCCGGTACGCGTCGCTGCATGGCTGCAGGTTCGACGAATTGCGTGCTCTCTCTGGACCTGCCTTCGGGCTCGGAGACAGTCTATGCGCAGCGCCGCAATGTTTTCGCTCCACCAGAAGACGGGAGCGTGGTGTCTGCGGTAGACTCTCCTCCTCTGCATGCTGGCGTTGCACGCTTGTTCCACGGCGCTTGCCAGCGTGTCCGCAGCCTCGTTTGCGCCTACTGCATCCTCAATGCACAGCCCGTCAAGGGCGCTCGCAAACGCTTGTGCACGGAGAGTATCCTGCCTGTATGCTAGCTGTGAGCTGGGCGGCACCGTTCAGGTTCAGGTTTAGCTGAATCAATTGCATGCTCTTTTGTGCGGTTCGGTCCAGCTGCTGCTACACCTGGACGGGCAATTCTTGCCACCAAAATGTAGCACTTCGCTGCGTTGGGGCACTTGAGAGCCTTGTGCCCCCGCTCGCCGCATTTTATGCAGCACCCGCTTCTGTCAATTGCACTTTTGCAATTGCTTGTCAAGTGCCCTTGCTCCAGGCATCTATAGTACCATGGTGGGCCGCTCCGTTCCCTAATCGGGCACGAGGACCAGCCTAGGCGAAGCACGCCGCTCTAGAGCACCGTCTTGGCCTGGCTGCACGGAAGGCTGATCACAGCCGTCTGCGATGCAGCATAGCCAGGGCAGATGCTCCGCACCTTGACCTTTCCCCTGTCGATCTTGAATTGGTCGGCGATCGCTGCCACCAACTCTGGCTCCTTGGTCAGTGCATCCAGCTCCCGAATCTCCAGTATGGACACCTTGGAGTCCTCGGTCATGGCCCTGACCTCCGCCACATCGCCCAGCACCTGCGCTATGCACGTCCGCATGGACTGCGCGCTCTCGGAGCTAGTCTTGACCACCTCCAGAAGCAGGTTACCGTTTGCGGTGCGGCGCACCTTATTCACGCAGCTCCCCAGGGCCGCTAACTGTTGGTCCTCCCTCCTGGTAACCAATGCCAGGATTTCGCTGTAGGTCTTCCCAGTCGCCGAGACAATCACTGCGTCCGGGCGAGACCGTGTCGGGAAAGCCTTTCGCTTCCGTTCCCGCTTCCTGGTCACGGTGCTCCAGGCGCTTCGCTCCTGGCATTTTTTCGGGCCCGCCGTAGACGGAGGCGAATTGTGTGCCCTGGCTTTGGGCGGGCGTGGGGTTTTCCCTGGCGTGACGGGGGGTCTCTTCGCTGCTGCAGCGGGCGCTGGAACGCGTCCCCGGTGCTTAATGCTCGCTGAGCTGCTCCCGGCCCTGGATGGCTCCTTCTCCGGGATAGTCGGGGTAAGCGAGGGCTCCGTCTGCGAGGCGCACTCTTTGCTCCAAACTTTCGGAGTCTGCTGCTCCTTGTCCTGCTGGCTTCGGGCGCTCGGTGCCACCTTTTCGCTGTTGGCTGAGCAATTTGAGCACACTGCTTCCCTCTCCGTGCCTTCAGTTTCCTCGGTTTCCCGAGCGGAGTTTAGCCAATCGCCGATGTCCACTTGGAGGTCCTTCAGTCGCCCTAGCTTTGTCTTCATCGCTAGTGTGATGTGACGGACCTGCTTCTTATTGATCTCGGCAAGGACTTCGTCCAAAATCCTGCCCATCTCGGAAATATTTCCAAGGCATTGAGAAGCCTTGCTTCTCTTCGGCGGGGTTTTCCGCTGGGAGCCCGCCGGGCTGACTGCATCCCTCGTCCTTTTCGGGGTTTGGGAGTCAGCTTTTCCAAGCCCAATCGGCTCTGCAGCTTGGCTGGCAGGGCGGATCGGGGATCTCATTGTCCTGCTGCTGGTCGAAAAACTCCCAATCACGCCCCCTGTTGGCGATGTGGTGGCCAGGGTGGCCGGATCGGAAGAAAACCAGCCTTAGCCAACACTGGGTCGCAGCTGATCTTGCGGTCAACTGGCGTGACTGGCAGATGCTGCGGTGCAGCTACATTTGGCCTTAAGAGAAAATTTCTCGTTTCGACCCAACAACACCACTGGGGAAAGTACAGGAAATGCTCTCACCACTCTCACCGCTGGCCCCTCTCCCCTGGGATGCGATCGGACACAGCGGCTCAACCGTGGACGTCCAGGGCATACTGTTGCAGGTGAGTACACCCGGCTGCTTTCCTCAACTGGCCTGCACCACGAGACGCGCGGGGTCTTGCCACAACCCGTGCGGCACGCACTGTTCGCGGGAGCATCACCGCGGTGCAACCATACTCAGCGACTTCACACACACCAAGTGAAGTCTCGGTGTGTAGGGGGCTGTATGCTGCAACTCCATTCCTAGAGAATTGCAGAAGCTCCGGAATGAGCGGCCCGTGAACTGGGTGCCGTTGTCGCAGACGAATGTCCGTGGCACTCCAAAGCGGCTCAGGATCCGTTCCCGAAATGCGCGCTCCAGATGTGTTCCTGTGGCTTTGCGTAGTGGGATCAACTCCACCCATTTGCTGAAGGAGGCAAGGAAAACTAGAAGCACCGTGTTTCCTTGTTTCGATCGCGGCAGCGGACCGACGAAATCCGCACATAGAACGTGGAATGGCTCTTCCACTTGGCGTGTAAACATGCGTCCGCTGGTTTTTCCTGACTGACCTTATACCTTTGACAATTTAGGCAATTCGTACATAGCGGGCGACGTCGCGAAAAAGTCCTGGCCAATAATACCTCTGTGCCACACGATTGCTCGTCTTCCGGACTCCCAGATGTCCGGCAGCGGGAATATCGTGGTTTTCCTGTAGAACCCGATGGCGATAATCCGCTCCTACACACAGCTTCCATGGTGTGTACTCCTCTTCCTGTGGCCGTAGCCCGATGCGGCGATAAAGCTGTCCGCTTTCCTCCCTGTAATCCGGGAGCTTGGCTGCTTCGGTCCGAACCTTCTTCAACATCTTTGCGAGCCACTTGCAGTTTGTTCCTTGTACCTGTGCTTGCTGCGCCACTGGCAGCGGTTGGCGTGAGGGGCGCCGGCCACTAGATTTTGGGCTCCCCTCCGGTAGTGGACGTCATACTGATACTGCTGCAGCTCGAGTGCCCATCGAGCGATTCTCCCAGTCGGATTATCTATGGAATTTAACCATTTCAAGGCCTGATGGTCGGTTATTACTTCGAACCTGTATCCGTCGATGTAACATCGCATCTTCCTTACGGCCCATACGATGGCGAGACACTCCTTCTCGGTAACCGTGTAGTTCCTTTCCACGCTATTTAAGTGGCGGCTGGCATAGGCCACCACTCGCTCCTGCCCATCAATGGTCTGTGTAAGTACGGCTCCAATGCCATACTCGCTGGCGTCTGTTTGTAGTACGAATTTCTGCTCAAAGTCCGTCAGTCGCGTTTCAGCTCCTGAAACGCCTGATCCTGTCGTGGTGTCCAGTCCCATTTATTGCCTTTCTTCAGCAAGGATGTCATCGGTTCCACAATATCGGCGAAGTTGGGGACAAATCGGCGATACCACGATGCGATTCCCAGGCATCTCCGAAGTTCCTTCAAGCAAGTTTAGCGGTTTCAGCTCGCAGATCGCGGCTACCTTATCCGGGTCCTTGTGGATCCCTTCCTCGCTTATTACGTGCCCCAAGTAGGCGATGTGCCGCTGGAAGAAATAACATTTGTCCCTATTTAGGCGCAGGTTGGCTCTGCGTAATCGGCGAAACACCTCCCGAAGATTTTCGACGTGTTCCTCCAGCGTCGGGCGGTTTCAGCTGGTTCAGACTGGCGGTCCGCCGTCGGCGACTGCCCGGTATGTGCAGCTGCACAATGTTCGGCGAAGGGAATTTGGCGACCCTAAAGGGCCCTTCATATTTTGCTGCCAGCTTGGCTTCGAATCCCTCGGTGGCGTTTGACAATGCGTGTCGTCGGACCAGCACCAATGATCCCACCGGCGGCTTCCATTCACGTCGGCGAAGATTGTAGTGTCGTCGCTGATCGGCCGATGCCCGGTCGGCATTGTTTCTGGCGACTTCAAAGATGCGGTGCAGCTGTCTACTGCGTTCCGTCGGGGTTACTTCGGGGGTTCCACGTCCCGGAGTAACTTCGTCATACAGGGCGTGAGGCAGCCGAGGTTCTCTTCCCTGAACCAGAAAGGCTGGGCTGAATCCCGTCGTGTCGGAGATACTGCTGTTTATCGCCAGCGATATTTCTGGGAGCAGCTTATCCCATTCGTTCTGCTCATTTCCGTCCAGATACTGGGCGATCATCGTCTACATCGTCCGGTTCGCTCTCTCCGTCGGATTCTGCCTCGATGTTTTTTTTTTAATTCGATTTATTTAACTAATTAACAATAAATAAATAAGGGGGGATACAGAGAGAAAACCCGAGTCGCGCGGTACCGCCGCCAAGCATTGCTTCGCGCGAGCAGCAGGCCTCCTACTCCGCACTTGTCCGTCTCGTCCTTTCCAGGGACCGCAGCGATTTAAGTACGCTAGCAGCAAATTTCGCTATCGCGTCCCAGCCCTCCTCACTTCCGAGTATTGTCGGCACGAGGTTCTCAGCCGTGAGTACCTTTCCCACGCCGGCTTCCAGCTCCTCCCGCTCGTGGAGGAACCGGTAGCATTAAAAAAGGACGTGATGAGCGTCCTCCACAATTCCGGCGCCGCAGGCCGGACAATTGTCCTCCTCTTCGTGCCCGAAACGCTTGAGGTAGCTCCGGAAGCACCCATGTCCGCTCAGAACTTGGGTCAGGTAGAAGTCTACCTCCCCGTGCCTTCGGTTTACCCAGCTACTGATGTCGGGGATTAGTCGGTGGGTCCAGCGTCCTTTAGTTGAGCTGTCCCACATTGCTTGCCACCTGATGATGCTCCTGCGTCTAGCAGTCCGTCTAGCCTCGCTGCTGGTTGATCCTGGGTCGGCCCGAGTGAGACGGGTTTCTCTCGCCTCCTGAGCTAACTCGCCCAGTGGGACCAGCCCCGCAATGACCAGCGCCGCGTCGTCAGAGACCGTCCTGAAGGCGCTAGCTACCCCCAGCGCACACAGGCGGTAAGTGGCGTCCACGCCTCGCATGTAGCTACTCACTCTGCTCGCCTCCGCCCAAACAGGGGCTGCGTAAAGAAGCTGGGACGTGACCACGTTTGATAGCAGCTTTCTTTTCCACTGCTTTGGGGCCACGAGTATTCAGCAGGATCCTCGATAGCGCCCTGGCTGTGTGGCTGGCCTTCGCGCTCGCGTACGCCAGATGCTCTCTTTGAATGAGAGGCGGGTGTCCAGAAGGACCCCCAGGTACCGGTTTGTGCGCTGCGAGGTAATGGGCAGCCCGCCGACCCTGATTACTGCTGTCTCAACCCGCTTTCTGCTCGAGATCAGCACCGCTTCGGTCTTATGCGAGGCGAGCTCCAGACCGGCAACGGCGAGCCACTATTCGACAGCCGGAATTGCTCTGTTAGCAATTGCCTCAGCAGCGACCAGCTCCTTTTCGGTCACCACCAGCGCAACATCGGCTGCGAAGCCGACAATAGAGGTGTTCGTTGGTAGCGGAAGCTTCAGCACACCGTTGTACATTGTATTCCAGAGCAGTGGGCCCAGGACGGAGCCCTGCGGGACTCCGGCTGAGACCGCGTGCGTTCTGGAACCCCGGGCAGTATCCAGGATGAGGATCCTCTCACTGAAGTAACCCCGGATGATTCGCAGCAGATATCCAGGGATGTTGAAAGCCTCCAGCGCCTCCAGCGTCCTTCTCCAATCTGCCGAATTGAAGGCGTTCCGGACGTCCAAGGTCACCACTAGACAGTACTTCTTGGCGCCGTTCCTCCATCTCGTGCCAGCGATGGCACTTTCAGCTATGCTTTTGACCTTTTCGATAGCGTCCAGAATCGACATCTTTTTGCGGAAGCCAAACTGGTTTGTCGCCAGTCCGCCTGCGCGCTCGATCGCTGCCTCCAGCCTGGATGCGATCACCTTCTCAAATATCTTCCCAATAGTGTCCAACAGACAGATGGGACGGTAGGAGGAGGGTTCTCCTGCCGGCTTGCCCGGCTTGGGCAGGAGCAGCAGCTTCTGGCGCTTCCACCTGTTGGGAAAAGTACCCTCCTGGGCAGTCAGCAATCGTCTTCGGGTGCAATGCTAGCAGCAGCTTGATTGCCCTGCTCGGAATCGCGTCTGGGCCTGGCGCTTTCCTGTTGTGCAGGCTCCTCGCTATCCCGAGGACCTCTTGCTCATTGACCGGGCAGATCTCCCCGGAGGCGATGCTCGACGGGGAGGTGAGTGGCTGCCCTTCTGGGAAGAGAGCTCGGACAATGCCTTCGAGGACCTCCGGGTCCGATGGCGTGCCGTTGCCGGCGCTCACCCGTTTTACGACTTTTCTGTATGCGCCGCCCCACGGGTTCTGCTCCACGTCGTCGCATAATTTTAAGAAGCACTCCTTTTTGCTCGAGCGAATAGCTTTTTTAAGAGCCTTCCTCGCAGCCCGGTACGCGTCGCTGCATGGCTGCAGGTTCGACGAATTGCGTGCTCTCTCTGGACCTGCCTTCGGGCTCGGAGACAGTCTATGCGCAGCGCCGCAATGTTTTCGCTCCACCAGAAGACGGGAGCGTGGTGTCTGCGGTAGACTCTCCTCCTCTGCATGCTGGCGTTGCACGCTTGTTCCACGGCGCTTGCCAGCGTGTCCGCAGCCTCGTTTGCGCCTACTGCATCCTCAATGCACAGCCCGTCAAGGGCGCTCGCAAACGCTTGTGCACGGAGAGTATCCTGCCTGTATGCTAGCTGTGAGCTGGGCGGCACCGTTCAGGTTCAGGTTTAGCTGAATCAATTGCATGCTCTTTTGTGTGGTTCGGTCCAGCTGCTGCTACACCTGGACGGGCAATTCTTGCCACCAAAATGTAGCACTTCGCTGCGTTGGGGCACTTGAGAGCCTTGTGCCCCCGCTCGCCGCATTTTATGCAGCACCCGCTTCTGTCAATTGCACTTTTGCAATTGCTTGTCAAGTGCCCTTGCTCCAGGCATCTATAGTACCATGGTGGGCCGCTCCGTTCCCTAATCGGGCACGAGGACCAGCCTAGGCGAAGCACGCCGCTCTAGAGCACCGTCTTGGCCTGGCTGCACGGAAGGCTGATCACAGCCGTCTGCGATGCAGCATAGCCAGGGCAGATGCTCCGCACCTTGACCTTTCCCTTGTCGATCTTGAATTGGTCGGCGATCGCTGCCACCAACTCTGGCTCCTTGGTCAGTGCATCCAGCTCCCGAATCTCCAGTATGGACACCTTGGAGTCCTCGGTCATGGCCCTGACCTCCGCCACATCGCCCAGCACCTGCGCTATGCACGTCCGCATGGACTGCGCGCTCTCGGAGCTAGTCTTGACCACCTCCAGAAGCAGGTTACCGTTTGCGGTGCGGCGCACCTTATTCACGCAGCTCCCCAGGGCCGCTAACTGTTGGTCCTCCCTCCTGGTAACCAATGCCAGGATTTCGCTGTAGGTCTTCCCAGTCGCCGAGACAATCACTGCGTCCGGGCGAGACCGTGTCGGGAAAGCCTTTCGCTTCCGTTCCCGCTTCCTGGTCACGGTGCTCCAGGCGCTTCGCTCCTGGCATTTTTTCGGGCCCGCCGTAGACGGAGGCGAATTGTGTGCCCTGGCTTTGGGCGGGCGTGGGGTTTTCCCTGGCGTGACGGGGGGTCTCTTCGCTGCTGCAGCGGGCGCTGGAACGCGTCCCCGGTGCTTAATGCTCGCTGAGCTGCTCCCGGCCCTGGATGGCTCCTTCTCCGGGATAGTCGGGGTAAGCGAGGGCTCCGTCTGCGAGGCGCACTCTTTGCTCCAAACTTTCGGAGTCTGCTGCTCCTTGTCCTGCTGGCTTCGGGCGCTCGGTGCCACCTTTTCGCTGTTGGCTGAGCAATTTGAGCACACTGCTTCCCTCTCCGTGCCTTCAGTTTCCTCGGTTTCCCGAGCGGAGTTTAGCCACTCGCCGATGTCCACTTGGAGGTCCTTCAGTCGCCCTAGCTTTGTCTTCATCGCTAGTGTGATGTGACGGACCTGCTTCTTATTGATCTCGGCAAGGACTTCGTCCAAAATCCTGCCCATCTCGGAAATATTTCCAAGGCATTGAGAAGCCTTGCTTCTCTTCGGCGGGGTTTTCCGCTGGGAGCCCGCCGGGCTGACTGCATCCCTCGTCCTTTTCGGGGTTTGGGAGTCAGCTTTTCCAAGCCCAATCGGCTCTGCAGCTTGGCTGGCAGGGCGGATCGGGGATCTCATTGTCCTGCTGCTGGTCGAAAAACTCCCAATCACGCCCCCTGTTGGCGATGTGGTGGCCAGGGTGGCCGGATCGGAAGAAAACCAGCCTTAGCCAACACTGGGTCGCAGCTGATCTTGCGGTCAACTGGCGTGACTGGCAGATGCTGCGGTGCAGCTACATTTGGCCTTAAGAGAAAATTTCTCGTTTCGACCCAACAACACCACTGGGGAAAGTACAGGAAATGCTCTCACCACTCTCACTGCTGGCCCCTCTCCCCTGGGATGCGATCGGACACAGCGGCTCAACCGTGGACGTCCAGGGCATACTGTTGCAGGTGAGTACACCCGGCTGCTTTCCTCAACTGGCCTGCACCACGAGACGCGCGGGGTCTTGCCACAACCCGTGCGGCACGCACTGTTCGCGGGAGCATCACCGCGGTGCAACCATACTCAGCGACTTCACACACACCAAGTGAAGTCTCGGTGTGTAGGGGGCTGTATGCTGCAACTCCATTCCTAGAGAATTGCAGAAGCTCCGGAATGAGCGGTCCGTGGCACTCCAAAGCGGCTCAGGATCCGTTCCCGAAATGCGCGCTCCAGATGTGTTCCTGTGGCTTTGCGTAGTGGGATCAACTCCACCCATTTGCTGAAGGAGGCAAGGAAAACTAGAAGCACCGTGTTTCCTTGTTTCGATCGCGGCAGCGGACCGACGAAATCCGCACATAGAACGTGGAATGGCTCTTCCACTTGGCGTGTAAACATGCGTCCGCTGGTTTTTCCTGACTGACCTTATACCTTTGACAATTTAGGCAATTCGTACATAGCGGGCGACGTCGCGAAAAAGTCCTGGCCAATAATACCTCTGTGCCACACGATTGCTCGTCTTCCGGACTCCCAGATGTCCGGCAGCGGGAATATCGTGGTTTTCCTGTAGAACCCGATGGCGATAATCCGCTCCTACACACAGCTTCCATGGTGTGTACTCCTCTTCCTGTGGCCGTAGCCCGATGCGGCGATAAAGCTGTCCGCTTTCCTCCCTGTAATCCGGGAGCTTGGCTGCTTCGGTCCGAACCTTCTTCAACATCTTTGCGAGCCACTTGCAGTTTGTTCCTTGTACCTGTGCTTGCTGCGCCACTGGCAGCGGTTGGCGTGAGAGGGCGCCGGCCACTAGATTTTGGGCTCCCCTCCGGTAGTGGACGTCATACTGATACTGCTGCAGCTCGAGTGCCCATCGAGCGATTCTCCCAGTCGGATTATCTATGGAATTTAACCATTTCAAGGCCTGATGGTCGGTTATTACTTCGAACCTGTATCCGTCGATGTAACATCGCATCTTCCTTACGGCCCATACGATGGCGAGACACTCCTTCTCGGTAACCGTGTAGTTCCTTTCCACGCTATTTAAGTGGCGGCTGGCATAGGCCACCACTCGCTCCTGCCCATCAATGGTCTGTGTAAGTACGGCTCCAATGCCATACTCGCTGGCGTCTGTTTGTAGTACGAATTTCTGCTCAAAGTCCGTCAGTCGCGTTTCAGCTCCTGAAACGCCTGATCCTGTCGTGGTGTCCAGTCCCATTTATTGCCTTTCTTCAGCAAGGATGTCATCGGTTCCACAATATCGGCGAAGTTGGGGACAAATCGGCGATACCACGATGCGATTCCCAGGCATCTCCGAAGTTCCTTCAAGCAAGTTTAGCGGTTTCAGCTCGCAGATCGCGGCTACCTTATCCGGGTCCTTGTGGATCCCTTCCTCGCTTATTACGTGCCCCAAGTAGGCGATGTGCCGCTGGAAGAAATAACATTTGTCCCTATTTAGGCGCAGGTTGGCTCTGCGTAATCGGCGAAACACCTCCCGAAGATTTTCGACGTGTTCCTCCAGCGTCGGGCGGTTTCAGCTGGTTCAGACTGGCGGTCCGCCGTCGGCGACTGCCCGGTATGTGCAGCTGCACAATGTTCGGCGAAGGGAATTTGGCGACCCTAAAGGGCCCTTCATATTTTGCTGCCAGCTTGGCTTCGAATCCCTCGGTGGCGTTTGACAATGTGTGTCGTCGGACCAGCACCAATGATCCCACCGGCGGCTTCCATTCACGTCGGCGAAGATTGTAGTGTCGTCGCTGATCGGCCGATGCCCGGTCGGCATTGTTTCTGGCGACTTCAAAGATGCGGTGCAGCTGTCTACTGCGTTCCGTCGGGGTTACTTCGGGGGTTCCACGTCCCGGAGTAACTTCGTCATACAGGGCGTGAGGCAGCCGAGGTTCTCTTCCCTGAACCAGAAAGGCTGGGCTGAATCCCGTCGTGTCGGAGATACTGCTGTTTATCGCCAGCGATATTTCTGGGAGCAGCTTATCCCATTCGTTCTGCTCATTTCCGTCCAGATACTGGGCGATCATCGTCTACATCGTCCGGTTCGCTCTCTCCGTCGGATTCTGCCTCGATGTTTTTTTTTTAATTCGATTTATTTAACTAATTAACAATAAATAAATAAGGGGGGATACAGAGAGAAAACCCGAGTCGCGCGGTACCGCCGCCAAGCATTGCTTCGCGCGAGCAGCAGGCCTCCTACTCCGCACTTGTCCGTCTCGTCCTTTCCAGGGACCGCAGCGATTTAAGTACGCTAGCAGCGAATTTCGCTATCGCGTCCCAGCCCTCCTCACTTCCGAGTATTGTCGGCACGAGGTTCTCAGCCGTGAGTACCTTTCCCACGCCGGCTTCCAGCTCCTCCCGCTCGTGGAGGAACCGGTAGCATTAAAAAAGGACGTGATGAGCGTCCTCCACAATTCCGGCGCCGCAGGCCGGACAATTGTCCTCCTCTTCGTGCCCGAAACGCTTGAGGTAGCTCCGGAAGCACCCATGTCCGCTCAGAACTTGGGTCAGGTAGAAGTCTACCTCCCCGTGCCTTCGGTTTACCCAGCTACTGATGTCGGGGATTAGTCGGTGGGTCCAGCGTCCTTTAGTTGAGCTGTCCCACATTGCTTGCCACCTGATGATGCTCCTGCGTCTAGCAGTCCGTCTAGCCTCGCTGCTGGTTGATCCTGGGTCGGCCCGAGTGAGACGGGTTTCTCTCGCCTCCTGAGCTAACTCGCCCAGTGGGACCAGCCCCGCAATGACCAGCGCCGCGTCGTCAGAGACCGTCCTGAAGGCGCTAGCTACCCCCAGCGCACACAGGCGGTAAGTGGCGTCCACGCCTCGCATGTAGCTACTCACTCTGCTCGCCTCCGCCCAAACAGGGGCTGCGTAAAGAAGCTGGGACGTGACCACGTTTGATAGCAGCTTTCTTTTCCACTGCTTTGGGGCCACGAGTATTCAGCAGGATCCTCGATAGCGCCCTGGCTGTGTGGCTGGCCTTCGCGCTCGCGTACGCCAGATGCTCTCTTTGAATGAGAGGCGGGTGTCCAGAAGGACCCCCAGGTACCGGTTTGTGCGCTGCGAGGTAATGGGCAGCCCGCCGACCCTGATTACTGCTGTCTCAACCCGCTTTCTGCTCGAGATCAGCACCGCTTCGGTCTTATGCGAGGCGAGCTCCAGACCGGCAACGGCGAGCCACTATTCGACAGCCGGAATTGCTCTGTTAGCAATTGCCTCAGCAGCGACCAGCTCCTTTTCGGTTACCACCAGCGCAACATCGGCTGCGAAGCCGACAATAGAGGTGTTCGTTGGTAGCGGAAGCTTCAGCACACCGTTGTACATTGTATTCCAGAGCAGTGGGCCCAGGACGGAGCCCTGCGGGACTCCGGCTGAGACCGCGTGCGTTCTGGAACCCCGGGCAGTATCCAGGATGAGGATCCTCTCACTGAAGTAACCCCGGATGATTCGCAGCAGATATCCAGGGATGTTGAAAGCCTCCAGCGCCTCCAGCGTCCTTCTCCAATCTGCCGAATTGAAGGCGTTCCGGACGTCCAAGGTCACCACTAGACAGTACTTCTTGGCGCCGTTCCTCCATCTCGTGCCAGCGATGGCACTTTCAGCTATGCTTTTGACCTTTTCGATAGCGTCCAGAATCGACATCTTTTTGCGGAAGCCAAACTGGTTTGTCGCCAGTCCGCCTGCGCGCTCGATCGCTGCCTCCAGCCTGGATGCGATCACCTTCTCAAATATCTTCCCAATAGTGTCCAACAGACAGATGGGACGGTAGGAGGAGGGTTCTCCTGCCGGCTTGCCCGGCTTGGGCAGGAGCAGCAGCTTCTGGCGCTTCCACCTGTTGGGAAAAGTACCCTCCTGGGCAGTCAGCAATCGTCTTCGGGTGCAATGCTAGCAGCAGCTTGATTGCCCTGCTCGGAATCGCGTCTGGGCCTGGCGCTTTCCTGTTGTGCAGGCTCCTCGCTATCCCGAGGACCTCTTGCTCATTGACCGGGCAGATCTCCCCGGAGGCGATGCTCGACGGGGAGGTGAGTGGCTGCCCTTCTGGGAAGAGAGCTCGGACAATGCCTTCGAGGACCTCCGGGTCCGATGGCGTGCCGTTGCCGGCGCTCACCCGTTTTACGACTTTTCTGTATGCGCCGCCCCACGGGTTCTGCTCCACGTCGTCGCATAATTTTAAGAAGCACTCCTTTTTGCTCGAGCGAATAGCTTTTTTAAGAGCCTTCCTCGCAGCCCGGTACGCGTCGCTGCATGGCTGCAGGTTCGACGAATTGCGTGCTCTCTCTGGACCTGCCTTCGGACTCGGAGACAGTCTATGCGCAGCGCCGCAATGTTTTCGCTCCACCAGAAGACGGGAGCGTGGTGTCTGCGGTAGACTCTCCTCCTCTGCATGCTGGCGTTGCACGCTTGTTCCACGGCGCTTGCCAGCGTGTCCGCAGCCTCGTTTGCGCCTACTGCATCCTCAATGCACAGCCCGTCAAGGGCGCTCGCAAACGCTTGTGCACGGAGAGTATCCTGCCTGTATGCTAGCTGTGAGCTGGGCGGCACCGTTCAGGTTCAGGTTTAGCTGAATCAATTGCATGCTCTTTTGTGCGGTTCGGTCCAGCTGCTGCTACACCTGGACGGGCAATTCTTGCCACCAAAATGTAGCACTTCGCTGCGTTGGGGCACTTGAGAGCCTTGTGCCCCCGCTCGCCGCATTTTATGCAGCACCCGCTTCTGTCAATTGCACTTTTGCAATTGCTTGTCAAGTGCCCTTGCTCCAGGCATCTATAGTACCGTGGTGGGCCGCTCCGTTCCCTAATCGGGCACGAGGACCAGCCTAGGCGAAGCACGCCGCTCTAGAGCACCGTCTTGGCCTGGCTGCACGGAAGGCTGATCACAGCCGTCTGCGATGCAGCATAGCCAGGGCAGATGCTCCGCACCTTGACCTTTCCCCTGTCGATCTTGAATTGGTCGGCGATCGCTGCCACCAACTCTGGCTCCTTGGTCAGTGCATCCAGCTCCCGAATCTCCAGTATGGACACCTTGGAGTCCTCGGTCATGGCCCTGACCTCCGCCGCATCGCCCAGCACCTGCGCTATGCACGTCCGCATGGACTGCGCGCTCTCGGAGCTAGTCTTGACCACCTCCAGAAGCAGGTTACCGTTTGCGGTGCGGCGCACCTTATTCACGCAGCTCCCCAGGGCCGCTAACTGTTGGTCCTCCCTCCTGGTAACCAATGCCAGGATTTCGCTGTAGGTCTTCCCAGTCGCCGAGACAATCACTGCGTCCGGGCGAGACCGTGTCGGGAAAGCCTTTCGCTTCCGTTCCCGCTTCCTGGTCACGGTGCTCCAGGCGCTTCGCTCCTGGCATTTTTTCGGGCCCGCCGTAGACGGAGGCGAATTGTGTGCCCTGGCTTTGGGCGGGCGTGGGGTTTTCCCTGGCGTGACGGGGGGTCTCTTCGCTGCTGCAGCGGGCGCTGGAACGCGTCCCCGGTGCTTAATGCTCGCTGAGCTGCTCCCGGCCCTGGATGGCTCCTTCTCCGGGATAGTCGGGGTAAGCGAGGGCTCCGTCTGCGAGGCGCACTCTTTGCTCCAAACTTTCGGAGTCTGCTGCTCCTTGTCCTGCTGGCTTCGGGCGCTCGGTGCCACCTTTTCGCTGTTGGCTGAGCAATTTGAGCACACTGCTTCCCTCTCCGTGCCTTCAGTTTCCTCGGTTTCCCGAGCGGAGTTTAGCCACTCGCCGATGTCCACTTGGAGGTCCTTCAGTCGCCCTAGCTTTGTCTTCATCGCTAGTGTGATGTGACGGATCTGCTTCTCATTGATCTCGGCAAGGACTTCGTCCAAAATCCTGCCCATCTCGGAAATATTTCCAAGGCATTGAGAAGCCTTGCTTCTCTTCGGCGGGGTTTTCCGCTGGGAGCCCGCCGGGCTGACTGCATCCCTCGTCCTTTTCGGGGTTTGGGAGTCAGCTTTTCCAAGCCCAATCGGCTCTGCAGCTTGGCTGGCAGGGCGGATCGGGGATCTCATTGTCCTGCTGCTGGTCGAAAAACTCCCAATCACGCCCCCTGTTGGCGATGTGGTGGCCAGGGTGGCCGGATCGGAAGAAAACCAGCCTTAGCCAACACTGGGTCGCAGCTGATCTTGCGGTCAACTGGCGTGACTGGCAGATGCTGCGGTGCAGCTACATTTGGCCTTAAGAGAAAATTTCTCGTTTCGACCCAACAACACCACTGGGGAAAGTACAGGAAATGCTCTCACCACTCTCACCGCTGGCCCCTCTCCCCTGGGATGCGATCGGACACAGCGGCTCAACCGTGGACGTCCAGGGCATACTGTTGCAGGTGAGTACACCCGGCTGCTTTCCTCAACTGGCCTGCACCACGAGACGCGCGGGGTCTTGCCACAACCCGTGCGGCACGCACTGTTCGCGGGAGCATCACCGCGGTGCAACCATACTCAGCGACTTCACACACACCAAGTGAAGTCTCGGTGTGTAGGGGGCTGTGTGCTGCAACTCCATTCCTAGAGAATTGCAGAAGCTCCGGAATGAGCGGCCCGTGAACTGGGTGCCGTTGTCGCAGACGAATGTCCGTGGCACTCCAAAGCGGCTCAGGATCCGTTCCCGAAATGCGCGCTCCAGATGTGTTCCTGTGGCTTTGCGTAGTGGGATCAACTCCACCCATTTGCTGAAGGAGGCAAGGAAAACTAGAAGCACCGTGTTTCCTTGTTTCGATCGCGGCAGCGGACCGACGAAATCCGCACATAGAACGTGGAATGGCTCTTCCACTTGGCGTGTAAACATGCGTCCGCTGGTTTTTCCTGACTGACCTTATACCTTTGACAATTTAGGCAATTCGTACATAGCGGGCGACGTCGCGAAAAAGTCCTGGCCAATAATACCTCTGTGCCACACGATTGCTCGTCTTCCGGACTCCCAGATGTCCGGCAGCGGGAATATCGTGGTTTTCCTGTAGAACCCGATGGCGATAATCCGCTCCTACACACAGCTTCCATGGTGTGTACTCCTCTTCCTGTGGCCGTAGCCCGATGCGGCGATAAAGCTGTCCGCTTTCCTCCCTGTTATCCGGGAGCTTGGCTGCTTCGGTCCGAACCTTCTTCAACATCTTTGCGAGCCACTTGCAGTTTGTTCCTTGTACCTGTGCTTGCTGCGCCACTGGCAGCGGTTGGCGTGAGAGGGCGCCGGCCACTAGATTTTGGGCTCCCCTCCGGTAGTGGACGTCATACTGATACTGCTGCAGCTCGAGTGCCCATCGAGCGATTCTCCCAGTCGGATTATCTATGGAATTTAACCATTTCAAGGCCTGATGGTCGGTTATTACTTCGAACCTGTATCCGTCGATGTAACATCGCATCTTCCTTACGGCCCATACGATGGCGAGACACTCCTTCTCGGTAACCGTGTAGTTCCTTTCCACGCTATTTAAGTGGCGGCTGGCATAGGCCACCACTCGCTCCTGCCCATCAATGGTCTGTGTAAGTACGGCTCCAATGCCATACTCGCTGGCGTCTGTTTGTAGTACGAATTTCTGCTCAAAGTCCGTCAGTCGCGTTTCAGCTCCTGAAACGCCTGATCCTGTCGTGGTGTCCAGTCCCATTTCTTGCCTTTCTTCAGCAAGGATGTCATCGGTTCCACAATATCGGCGAAGTTGGGGACAAATCGGCGATACCACGATGCGATTCCCAGGCATCTCCGAAGTTCCTTCAAGCAAGTTTAGCGGTTTCAGCTCGCAGATCGCGGCTACCTTATCCGGGTCCTTGTGGATCCCTTCCTCGCTTATTACGTGCCCCAAGTAGGCGATGTGCCGCTGGAAGAAATAACATTTGTCCCTATTTAGGCGCAGGTTGGCTCTGCGTAATCGGCGAAACACCTCCCGAAGATTTTCGACGTGTTCCTCCAGCGTCGACCCGATGACTATAATGTCGTCTAGTTAGGCAAACGCATGCGGCTCCATGTCCGGACCGATTACCGTAACGTCGGTGGTGCCGAGTGAAGTCCAAATGGCATCACTCGCCAATGAAATAGGCCCCGGCCAGGAACCGTGAAAGCCGTACATTCCCGACTCTCCTGAGCCACAGGAATTTGCCAGTAACCATTCTTCAAGTCCAATGTCGAAATGAACTTGGCGTTCCGTAATCGCTCCAGTATCTGTTGGATCCTTGACAGCGGGTACGCATCCGGCACAGAGTTCTCGTTTAACTGCCTGTAGTCGATGCACATCCGTGCGTCACCGTTTTTCCTGGCCGCGATCATAATCGGGGCACTGTGCGGGCTCTTCGATGGCTCGATACGGCCATCCCTAAGCAGTTCGTCTATCTGCCTATCAATGACGGCTCTCATGGCCGGATTCCGGGGAAAATACCTCTGTTTTATCGGGCGGTCGTTGCGCATTACGATGCGGTGCTCTGCGATGTGGGATACTCCGGCCAGATTCTCAAATTCTCCCAATTCCTGTTCCAGGAGTTCTTCCACCCAGGGCTCTGGGTATCCTTGTCCCGATTCCAGCGGGTCCGGTTTCTCGGGCGTATAGTTTACAGAGTCGACCGTGCCGCAGAGGGGCGCATTCTGCTCCGGCGTTTCCTCGGCGTGGTCCTGGAAGCGGACACGCTTTTTGGAGGTGCGAAAAGGATTTCGCTGCGCGGCAGTGGCGTTAGCCACAGGCTCCAGCTGTTTGGCCGACTGGTCGAGGTTACCTCTATATCCCGGGTAGTTCCCATGCATGAACTTCTATTTGCTGTCCGAGGGGCAGGGGTCGGCGATTGTCCTTGTACAGTACGCGGCTTGGGTACTGGTCCTTGTGTGGCGGTCGGCACCTCCTGGGTAACCGTGCTAAATAATTCTCGATGCGTTTCCTCTGTTATTCCTCCTGATTGTCTCCTCGTCGTTCCGCAGAAGGCCCGAGTGTATCTACTCCTTGACGAACTCCTGGTGGCATGCTAAGGGCTTCCCTGGGGGTTCGTCCTGGTCGTGGGCTCCTTCCTGTAACTCTCCTCGCCGTCTTTCCTCTTGTATCCTCTCTCGCATCTCGTCTTCCTGCGATCCTTCCCGCTGTTCCGTGCGTGGCTGATCCTCCTGTGTCCCTCTTTGTGTTCCTCGTTGTTCGTCGTCCCCTGTTCTCCGAGTCCATGCCCACGGTGGTTTCGTGTGTTCGTCCGGCATTAAGCCGAGGGTCTGTCCCCCGCACTGGATAGTGGCTCCAATTCCACACAGGAAATCCATTCCTAACAGTACGTCGTCCAAGGCGTCCGCCATGACCAATAGGATGGTCGGTGCGCTGCGATTCCCGCAATGGATATTTGCCGCTAGTGCCCTTGTCAACTCCCGGCATGTCCCATCGGCGAGTTTGACCTGTGTTCGTTCGTCCCTAGTGTTTTGCTTGTTGTCTAATTCCTTGGCCAAATCTTCACTGATGAAGCTATGTGGAGCTCCCGTATCCAGGGTGGCCACGAATCTTCGCCGTCCCATAGGGATGGTGGCTCGGATGCGTCCCTGGCGTTGGTGGAGAGTTCTCCCCTCTAGTTGCTCGGGTTGGCTGGGTTCCTCGGGTGATTCCCGGTCACTCGAGGCCCGTTTCCGTTTCCCGAAGCCTGACGTCGGCAGCATTCGAATGTGCGTGTTCCTCGTCGTCCACAATCCCAGCAGAGAAGTATCCCTGGGTTCCGGCATTCCGTTGAGAAATGCCCGGGCTGGCCGCAGTTCCTGCATGCTCCTCGTACATTTACTGCTCCGGTGTCGTCCCTCGACTCGTATTCGCGTTCCTGCTGAAACTTCCTGGCATAGGGTTCGTCGGCGGCCTGTGGGCCGTGCGGTCCGCATCCGTAGTGGTGCGCGAAGTAAGTGGTGCCCGTGGGTTCGGGTCCTGATGATTCTGAGCCCGTCCGCTCCTGCGGCGAGTCTCCTCGTGGTCGAGGAACCTCGGTCCAAGTGGCATTCCGTAGGCCACTGGTCCAGTACCAGCTCTCGGCGCGGCCAGTCAGTAGCACTATCAAAGCCGGGGCGAGATACTTCTGGTCGATCCGACAAGTATCGGCCCGTTCCTCGATATGCTCTATGAAACAGAGCGGATCCGTTGTTCCGTCGAACGAGAGTCCCCACTTGGTCATCCGATTCAAGAGTGCGGCTCCCGGGTCCCCATGGTAGCTCGTTGTGCGCGGTGGCTCCTCCGTTTTTGTTGACAGGCGTCGCCCTGCGGCAGGAGAGGTACTCCTGGGCAGCAAAAGGGTAAGTGGTGCCGTCGGCGCCGCAACCCCTGGTGAGTTTGCCTCCGAGTCCAAATACATGGGCGATAGTAGCTTCGCGTCCCCGGTGGGAGCGTTCCCAAAATTTCTCTCTAACTCCTCCAGACGGACCTGTACCGCCTCCGAAAGGTCCTGCTGACGCACGAAGGAAATCAGCCGCGATCGCATTTCCTCTACCGTGCCTCCGCGTTCCAAACCAAATTCCAGGAGTATGGTCTCCAGTTCCAGCTTCTTCCTGTAACTGATCCAGGTGACGCCCATCGTTGGTTTAGTTTTTTTTTTCTTTTTTTCTTAAGGTGTTATAGGATTATTACTATTTTATGTGTTTCTTTTGTTTATATAGCTTTAATTATTTTAATTATTTATTTCCTAAAATTTTCGTGCCTGTATCCTTGTCGTTCTATCCCTTCTTTATTACTATTTATTCTATTGTCCTAGCCTGCTTTTTTTTGTTTATTAAAACTTATTGTTCCCTTCCTTTCTCGATCTTTCCCCGCCTTTTCCTCGATTTTTTTCTTGGTCTCTCCTCGATCTTTCCTCGGTCTTCCTTTTCCTTGATTTTCCTCGGTCTTTCCTCGCCTTTTCCTTGCTTCTTTTTTTTCGGTCTTTCCTCGCCTTTGATTTATTTATTCGATTTCGCTCAATCCGTTCGTTCGCTTGCTTAACTTGTTCTATCTTTATTTGTTATTTATCATTTATTTAGTATTATTTATTTATTTTGGCTTATACCATCTATGTATTTCCTTTTATTTCTTTATTATATTTTATTCCGTTTGTTATTTAGCTATCTTATTTTATTTTATTCCTGATTCTATATTACTTTTTTATTATTAGCTATTTGATCGTATTTATTTTATTTATTTTATTTATTTTACTTTTCTCCGTGTGTTTTGATTGTATATCTCTTTTTTTTCAGTGTAACCGTAAATTTTCGACGTAATTCCTTCGCTCTGTATTTTTATTTCATTATTTATTGAATTTTATTATTTATTTTAGGGTGTAACCAGCCTTTTGTCTTTTTATTTCTCTCAGTGTTTATTAATTTATTAATTCCTTTATTTTATTTTATCATTTATTCTTTTGCTTTATTTTTATTATTATTATTTATTTATTTTATTTTATTATTTATTGTATTTTATTATTTATCATTTAATTATTTTTATTTATTTTATTATTTATCATTTAAGTGTTTTTATTTATTTTATTTTCCTTCGTTTTATCTCCCCTTTTTTTCAGTGTAGTCCGACTTTATTAATTATTATTTTTTGCCTCGCTTTGTTTTATTATTTTATTCATTCATCTGCCGTTATTTTTATACCCTGTACCAAAGGTACACAGGTATTATAGTTTTGTGCGAGTGCGATATTCTGTAACAGGCAGAAGGAGGCGTGGCAGACCCCCAAAAGTTACCTAAATATTGATCAGGACCACAAAAGGAGTCGATATAGTCATGTCCGTCTGTCTGTCTGTCTGTCTGTCTGTCTGTCTGTCTGTCTGTCTGTCCGTCTGTATGAACGCCTAGATCTCAGAGACTATAAGAGCTAGAGACACAAAACTTGGGATTTAGACTTCTTATATCTGCACGCAGATCAAGTTTGTTTTAAATTTTTGCTGCTCCCCCTTTTGGTGGAGCTATTTGAAAAAAAACAGATATCTCCCAAATTTATAAAGCTATGTAAACCATATTCAAAACCTTGATGTATTTTATTAAAATACACAGATTGCCCAAATTTCAATGCGATCGTGCCATAAATAGCGGAGATATAGCCTTTTTACTTCATACATATTATGTATACCAGAGGCAGCGCAGGCAGAGGGCTCCAAATATCCAAATCAAAATGTTCATTTCACATTTTTATGAAATTAAGATTACCAACTTCGAATTGGTTGATGGTGCAGCTGACTAAAATGAAGTCTACGCGGAGTGTAGAAGTGAAGTACTCGCGGGTTCGATTCCTGTCGGCGACAAGTCAAATTTTTTTTTTTTTTTATTGTAATGTTTAACTGTAAATCAAAATTATTTATATTTTAGAAATAAAAAAAATTCAATTAAAAAGTTATATTTTATTAAAAAAAAAAAAAAAATACTATGATTTGGTGGCAGAATCGAACCCAGGCCAATTGCATACAAAAATGCACCCGCGGTTTTACCCACTGAGCTACCGACTGTACTTTTGATTCAGCCGACATTTGCATTATATGTCAATTTTTCTCCGTTTCTTAGTTTTTGGCTTCTTATTCTCGGGAACCAAATCGAGCGGCGACTTGTAATGGTACAGGGTATTCTACTGTCGGGACACCCGACTGTATGTCCATCTTGTTTTTTTATTATTTATGTTAGGATGTACCCATCCTTTTTTATCTCTGCGTTTATCAATTTATTAATTCCGTTATTTTATTATTATTTTATATTATTTTTATTTCTAAATTTAATGCCTAGTCTTGTTCTATGGTTTTATCCGTTTGCTCAGTTGAATTATTTATTTACTCCGTTGGCTTTGTTTATTTTCCACGCGCTCGATTGTCTTATTAAATTCTACCGGTGTTTCGTTTAATTTAAATTTGTTACGCTTGCTCCGTTTTTCCTTTGCTTAACTTCCTGTGCCAGTTATTGAATTTATTTTAGTTTATTTCTCTCAGTGTATCCTTTTAATTCGTTGGCTTTGTTTATTTTCTTTAATTTAATTTATTTAAGGGGTTCGTTTATTTTATTTAATGCTTTTATTTCATTTATTTATTTTATTCCCTTTATTTTATTTTGTTAATTTATTAGGTTTTTTTTTTTTTATTATTCCGTGATTTGTTCACTGAGCGGAGGATCTGTATGTCCTCGGGGCCGAAGGACTATTATTATTCTTTGTTTTATATTCGCAGGATTTCTCTGTTAAATTTCTAGGATTCTATGCATTCGCGACGATTTGATTCTCCTTGAATATATTTTTCCGATGTGTGTTCGACGAAGGGTATTTACTAAGTGTCATACTTTAATAGAGAGGGCCAATATATAAGTTGGTCCCCGCCCTGATGGCGGCGCAACCAAGAGCGAAAATTTGTATCTTTGTATGTGTATGTATGTATGTGAAACCGCAACTCGTGATCTGCACGTGCAGCGGCGCACAGTGGCGTCATTGGAGCATTTGGCGTTGCATAAATCAAAAATTCATAGTCGCAAAAACGATTTAAAAAAACTATAAAAAATCGACAGAGAATTTCACGACGATTCCAAATCCGTTAAGAAAACAAAATCTGACCATTTTTGTAGAAGTTCTGAGCATTCAAAGTTGAAAAATATTTCCGTTTTTGCGACACAAAAAAAAAGAAGAGAATTTGGTTGACTTTCAGGTAATATTACACAAAAACTAGACAACCAATCGGACTGATTTTGGTTTTAAATTATAGATACATTCATAAACTGTAAATTAAAGCAAAAAACCGGCAGTTTTGTACAGGTAAATCGTTACCTGCCAGGTGTCCATTTTTAACACCGTTTTCTGCCTATAGTAGTCTGGAACTTTTGAGGCACCACGGATCACTCAACTACACTATATAGGTCAGTTCCGTGTATTTTTCCTGAACCAGGATCCGTTTAGATAGTCTGCGTCTAGCTGCGACTCCACCTTTGGCAGCGATTTTAGTGAAACAACTCAGGGTCAAAAAACACGAAATATGGGTGAAAACGCTTCAGGGGTACCGGCAGCGCGCAAGGGCATTTGCAGTGTTAAAATCGTGATTTTTCGTTTTAAATAATATTAAGACGTGAAAGGATGAGGAATCAAATGTTTATAGTCCAGAAATGCTTCACCTATTAGAAATTCCCTCAATATAGGTTTATTGTTAGTCAAAATGCTAGAAAAATGATCAAAAAATAAAAGAAATCGAAATTTAAAATGTTTTGTGTAAAATATTTTTTTACATTTTTTTAAATGTTTTTATTAGAGCAAATCGATAAAAATAAAGCTAAAAAATTAAACATTTATTTTTGTTTAAAAATCGTTTTCTATGAGAAAATTCGATTTTTTCACTTTGACGCCCTATAAATGGGCGAATGGATGGGCGTGGCACATTGTCCACTAGATATATAAATTTTACATAAATTCACTGTCAAATGCCGTTTAAATTATTCGATTATCTTATTTGGTTCAAAAGTTATGATTTTTGCAACGTCAAATGCCAGAAAAGCGCCACTGTGCGGCGGCTCTCTCTGCCCTGCCGACGTCGGCGTCGGCAGCGACTTTTTGATCTTGCTTATTGACTACGATGCCTAATTCGCGGCCCGTTTTGGCGAGACTGTATTTTTCTGCCCTGAATGGAATTTTCTATCGCTGTCTCCTT
>JAWNOA010000115.1:0-139611 GCA_035046345.1 Drosophila birchii | reverse complement strand
GTATGCACATATATCGAATACCAATTGTACTTAAAGGGCTGACACTGTAACACTTAGTTGCAGTGTTTACGCAATATAAATTGCCGATCATAAACTTCCAGACGAAATATGAATCGCCCAACTTATACATTGGCCCGCACAATAAGAATGCTAGTGTCAGCATAATTGCAACACGAGCGGACCAAAGTATATGTATATGTGTATATACCTCCGCGCTCAGCATAAGCGAGCATAGCTATGTACTTAAGAATATCATATATATAATTGACTCTCCGCTGCCGCTGTTGGCAGCGCAGCTTTAAGAATTAGGCTTCCTGAGCCTTAAGCATATATCCATAAGACAAGAATCAATTCTGACTTTGGAGCGACAAGAACAGTTGCTCCCAAGTAAACCCAAACCAACAAAATATGAAATTAAATAAAGTTTAAAACTGAAATGAAATAACATCTTATTACTTGACTTGGGAAGCCCGTGGAGGAAACTTTGGAACCAACCATTACATGGCAACTATTACATGGCGACCGTGACAGCTGCAATCTTCAAAGAAAATCTTATCATCTGACTTTGGATGACTTCGACGAGGGAATTGTAATATGGAAAACGTGCAAAAGAAATGCACCGCAGTAAGTAGAGTGCGATGTGTGGGAAAAGAAGTGGAGTGGTTAAAAGACTAAAGGTCAGAAAGGCCGAACTATTAAAGCTGTTGGACAGCGGAAACCCCATTAAGTGGGCCCATTCGGTAAAAATACTTGCCGAAGTGGAACATATAAAAACATTGCTAAACGAAAGAAACAAGCAATATAAAACCACAGAAACACCCACATCCACCTACTCTGCAATAAGAAATATCTCAAAAACAAAAATAATCCAATCTCCTCCGGAAAAAGTGGAACTCCCGAAACTGAAGAAGAAGTGCCCAAACGACTGCGAGGGACCACTGTGCTCGCCCCATTGCGAGTACACCTGTGCAGCCAGCACCGGTGCCCCAACATAGAGGACCGAAGAGGAAGTCCAGCCTGTGCAGCCAGCACCGGCCACGTCTTGCCATCCAAGCGAGACCACGGAGAAGGGAACCGACAGCGCTTCCTAGAGCGCATATTTTTTTAACCATGCACTGCGTTGCATAATTTTTTTTCAATTGCACTGCGATGCATATTTTTGTTTTATATTTATAAAATAACTTTTGTAAATTGAGCAACATTAACGTTGCCCGATTAGAGCGTGGCCTGAAAACCATGCAATAACTAGGCAGGTATCACCCTGTTAGTACACATACATCTTACCTTATAGGACCAGAAAATCCAAACCTAATTAAAAATATATATATTCATACATTTTTGGGATATATGTCCAATAATTGGCTAATAAATTATAAGCCAAGACCTCCGCCATATGTTAATGACATAAAATTAAACGAAAGAAATTTAAATATGGCAATTGTTGAAACAAAGTCAGTGGACTCCACTGCAAACGTAATTAACAAAATTGAATCGAGCAATATCGACTCGAATTTAACAAACATTTTATTGTCAATTATAGTTGCCATAATGTGCGCTTATATTTTGTACAAAGCCTATATTCTCCACAATAAATGTATTACAAAAAAGGCTATAAATAAAAGCCAGGCTAACGACCTGGACAAAATATAAAGAAGCACAGGCAGTAATTGAGAATAAAGTGCTTAGAACTACCATTCAATACATACCTTTGTGAAATATATTAAGAACTAATAAAATAAAAATAAATTGATCTTTTACATACATCTTCTACGACCATAATTACCCTTGAAATAAATAAAACATATGACCGAACTAATAATATATTACAATCATTACAATCAGGAAAATGTCGAATAACGGGGCAGATATTCAGCAAACTGACATGAGTCAGGAAATGCAAAAGAGCGCCATTGAATGCGCAAAACAGGCCATAGAAAAATACTATCTTGAAGCTGACATAGCAAAACATATAAAAACTGAATTTGATTCAAAATTCAAAGGCAAATGGCACTGCATTGTAGGCAGACAATTCGGGTCATATGTGTCCCAGCAGCCAGATCACTTCATACATTTCCATGCAGGAGGCTTAGGTATTCTGTTGTTTAAAAGAGGTTAATAAAAAGAGGCATTCCACCTATTTGATTCTGGGAATACTGATCCACTAATGTTCCCAACGAAATTTCATTAAATAATGGAATGGGATGAGTTGTATAAAGAACTAAATAACCTTAAGCTTGATTTTGACAGATCCTATAAGTCTTTATCAAGGACCCGGCTAGCACAGCAAAATACTGTAAATAAGCATGCCGAAATATTAGTAGACCGCTTCAACACAGCGCGTATATTAATACATGAGCAGAGAGACCGGCTAGACAAAGCCAATTGGTCAAGGGTACCTAAATTCTTGCTAAAATTAAGGGAGAATTTAATATACATAAAGCTAAGGTATAATTTGGCCATTTCAGTGCCAACCATACTAAATACCCCTTTGACAGTAGAAACTGGAGACAAGCCGGAATCATCAAATTCGCCAGCTATTGAGCCAGCAGAGATTGATAACCAGGTCTTAACGGATCCTGAAATAGAGGAAAAAGACATAAACAACCTCACAATCCCAGCCGTCCTCATTCAATCTGAAACATCAGATCAGTACCTATCCGACTCAGACAATAACGACAGCATTGTAGAGGTTAAACCAACCACAATGGCTCAATCAAATATTGACTTTATTAACACAGCATCCAAGCTTGTACCAGCTTTCGATGGGAAAGCTGACAATTTGACAAGTTTTGTTGATGCATTAGAAATAATACAGTCAATTAAAGGCGAGCACGAAGAATTAGCTATTTCTATAATAAAAACAAAGCTAAAAGGTGCCGCCAGGAATCTAATCGGAAATGAAACAACTATTTCTGAGGTGATTTCCAAATTAAAGAGCAATGTCAGAGGCGAAACTGTAGACGTATTATCAGCAAAATAGATGAACCTACAGCAACGCAACAAAACTGCTAACCAATATACACAAGAGGTTGAGCAGATGACTAAAGCACTGGAAGGTGCTTATATATCGGACGGATTAAGCCTAGAGTTAGCCAGAAGTTACTCTACTAAGCAGGCAGTCAAAGCAATGGCTAAAAACTGCACAATTAATAGGGTAAAACTTATCATGCAATCTGGTAGTTTCAATAACATGAACGAAGCTATATCCAGATTTGTTGATAATTGCACAGAAGAAACGGGACAGTCAAACACTGTCCTGTACTACAATAATCAGTCCCAACGCGGTACAAACCGCTGGCGTGGAAATTATAGAGGCAACTCTCGTAATTACCAAAGCAGTGGATATAACCAAAACAATGGTAATAACCGTAACAACAATAATAATAATTATAACCAAAATAATAATTATTATAGAAATAACAACCGTAATGGAAACAACCGCGGCGGAAATAGCCGTGGGGGAAACAACAACGGTAACAGAAACAATAACTACAATGTCCGAGCTGCTCAAAGCAATTCGGGAAACCAACAGAACCCTTCAGATGTTTAGAGCCGTCAACCAGCTCGATAAAAACAATCAACCTCAACCTAAGCATCTTTGTAAAAATTAAAAATGAAAGGACAGGTAAACAATATACTCTGTTGCTTGATACTGGTCCAGATATATCAATTTTAAAAGAAAACATAGATCAATTTGAACATATTAATAATAATATTCATACTCAAATATCAGGAATCGGAGAAGGTACAATCTCTTCTAAAGGCTTAGCCTTTATAGAACTCACTACAGGCAAATATATTATTCCGCACGACTTCTATTTAGTCGAGCAAAATTTCCCAATACCTTGTGATGGCATACTAGGTCTAGACTTCATGAAACGATATAATTCCAATCTAGATCTCACTCAAAGTGGCGACTCACTGATTCTTCGCCAAAATAACTTAAACTTTCCAATTAAATTACAATTATTATACACTTGTAAAAATAATGCCACCGTACTCCCAGCTCGTTCCGAAGTTATCCGTGAAATACAGATCCCCTCAATAGAAAATCAAATTCTGATTCTAAACCAAGAAATTGAGGAAGGTATTTATATCGCAAATACGATATCCAATCCCAAAAACACTTATGTCCGTATCATAAACACAACAAATAGTAACAGAATTGTAAATTTAAATAAAATTAAATTCGAAACTTTAAATAATTATTATATAATAAAAGGAAATAACGAAGAAAGAGATCACTTCGTTATGGAAAAGCTAACTAAAAATTTTCCGCCTATGTTCAAAACCCAATTGAAAGATCTATGCACCAAGTATACAGATATATTCGGACTAGAAACCGAATCGATAACAACAAACAATTTTTACAAACAAAGACTTAGAGTGAAGGATGATGAGCCCGTATATATCAAGAACTATAGAAATCCTCACAGCCAAAAAGACGAAATTCAAGCCCAAGTTCAAAAATTGATAGACGATAACATAATTGAACCATCGGTCTCAGCATATAATAGCCCACTTTTATTAGTTCCGAAGAAGTCTCTTCCGGACTCTGACAAGAAAAAATGGCGATTAGTAATTGACTATCGTCAAATTAATAAAAAACTCTTGTCTGATAAATTTCCGCTCCCTAGAATTGATGACATTCTAGATCAACTAGGTAGAGCAAAATACTTCTCATGCCTTGACTTAATGTCAGGTTTTCATCAAATTGAACTTGAAAAAAGTTCCAGGGATATAACGTCATTTTCGACGAGCAATGGCTCGTATCGCTTTACGCGATTACCATTTGGCTTGAAAATAGCCCCAAATTCATTCCAGAGAATGATGACTATCGCTTTCTCCGGATTAGAGCCGTCACAAGCATTTCTTTATATGGATGACTTAATAGTCGTAGGATGTTCCGAAAAACATATGCTCAAGAACTTAACTGATGTCTTCGAGAAATGTAGGCAACATAACCTAAAACTACATCCTGACAAATGCTCATTTTTCATGCATGAAGTCACATTCTTGGGACATAAATGCACTGATAAAGGAATCTTGCCAAACGACAAAAAATATGACGTCATAAAGAACTATCCAGTCCCACATGATGCGGACAGCGCTAGACGATTCGTTGCATTTTGCAATTACTATAGGCGCTTTATAAAAAACTTTGCCGATTATTCCCGTCACATAACCAGGTTATGTAAGAAGGATGTAAAATTCGAATGGACACCTGAATGTCAAAATGCCTTCGAACATCTCAAAACGGCACTTATAAACCCAACCTTGTTACAGTATCCAGATTTCACCAAAGAATTCTGTATAATAACCGATGCAAGTAAGCAAGCATGTGGAGCGGTTTTAACTCAAAACCATAATGGACTCCAACTTCCAATTGCATACGCATCAAGATCCTTTACTAAAGGAGAAAGTAACAAGAGTACTACTGAGCAGGAACTAGCTGCTATTCATTGGGCTATAACTCATTTCCGACCATATATTTATGGTAACCATTTCACCGTTAAAACAGACCATAGACCATTAACTTATTTGTTTTCAATGGTAAATCCCAGTTCGAAATTAACACGTATGAGGCTTGAACTAGAGGAATTTGATTTTACGGTAGAATACCTGAAGGGAAAAGATAACTTTGTCGCTGATGCGTTATCCAGAATAACCATCAAAGAATTACAAAATATTACCGGAACAATAAATAAAGTCAATACTAGAAATCAAAGTAGACAGAAATCCTGCGCAGGAGAAAAAGAAACAGAATTGCCTAGGCAATCTGATGAGAAAGCTTCAAAGCCCAACGTATATGAAGTCATTAATAATGATGAAGTACGTAAAGTAGTGACCTTGCATGTAAATAATAAAATGTGTTTATTCAAACACGGAAAGAAAATTACTGCAAGTTATGATGTTAGCGATTTGTATACTAATGGAACCCTTGACTTAGGTCAATTCTTCCAAAGGCTTGAAAAGCAGGCCGGTATTAACAAAATTAGCCAACTCAAAGTGGCACCGTGGGAAAATATCTTTGAACTCGTTTCAATTGATAATTTTAAAATAATGGGCAATAAGATACTGAAATCATTAAGAGTAGCGCTACTCAACCCGGTGACCGAAATAAATTCGAAAAACGAAAATGAAGCTATACTGTCTACATTCCATGATGATCCAATACAAGGAGGTCACACTGGCATTACAAAAACCTTGGCCAAGGTCCAGAGACACTACTACTGGAAAAATATGTCCAAAGACATAAAAGAGTACATAAGAAAATGTCCTAAATGCCAAAAGTCTAAAACGACTAAACACACGAAGACCCCATTGTCAATAACAGAAACACCTGAAAAAGCCTTCGACAGGGTAATTGTGGATACAATCGGTCCACAACCAAAATCCGAAAATGGGAATGAATACGCAATTACATTAATTTGCGATTTGACAAAGTATTTGGTAGCAATACCAATACCAAATAAAAGTGCAAACACAGTAGATTGGGATACATGGATACAATACTTCGCATATTGCTTTAACACAACCCCCTCTATGGCACACAATTATTGTCCATACGAGCTAGTTTTTGGTAAAAATTCAAATTTGCCAAAACACTTCAATAGCATAGATAGAATAGAACCCCTTTATAACATAAAAGATTATGCTAAGGAGTCTAAATTTAGATTAGAACAGGCATATAAGAGAGCTAGAATAATGCTAGACGATAATAAACAAAAACAACAAGATGGACATACAGTCGGGTGTCCCGACAGTAGAATACCCTGTACCATTACAAGTCGCCGCTCGATTTGGTTCCCGAGAATAAGAAGCCAAAAACTAAGAAACGGAGAGAAATTGACATACATATAATGCAAATGTCAGCTGAATCAAAAGTACAGTCGGTAGCTCAGTGGTTAAAACCGCCCGTGCATTTTTGTATGCAATTGGCCTGGGTTCGATTCTGCCACCAAATAATAGTATTTTTTTTTTTTTTTTTTAATAAAACATAGGTTTTTTATTGAATTTTTTTTTTATTTTTTAGTATAATATACTATAATAATTTGGATTTACAGTTAAAAATTACAAAAAAAAAAAAAATTTGACTTGTCGCCGGCAGGAGTCGAACCCGCGAGTGCTTCACTTCTGCACTTCGCGTAGACTTCATTTTAGTCAGCTGCACCATCAACCAATTCGAAGTCGGAGATCTTATTTTCATAAAAATGTGAAATGAACATTTTGATTTAGACATTTGGAGCCCTCTGCCTGCGCTGCCTCTGGTATACATAATATGTATGAAGTAAAATGGCTATATCTCCGCTATTTATGGCACGATCGCAATGAAATTTGGGCAATCTGTGTATTTTGATAAAATACATCAAGGTTTTAAATATGGTTTACATAGCTTCATAAATTTGGGAGATATATGGTTTTTTTTAAATAGCTCCACCAAAAAGGGGAGCAGCAAAAATTTAAAACAAACTTGATCTGCGTGCAGATATAAGAAGTCTAAATCCCAAGTTTCGTGTCTCTAGCTCTTATAGTCTCTGAGATCTAGGCGTTCATACAGACAGACAGACAGACAGACAGACAGACGGACGGACGGACGGACAGACGGACATGGCTATATCGATTCCTTTAGTGGTCCTGATCAATATTTAGGTAACTTTTGGGGGTCTGCCACGCCTCCTTCTGCCTGTTACAGAATATCGCACTCGCACAAAACTATAATACCTGTGTACCTTTGGTACAGGGTATAAAAATTTAGGTACGACAAAACTAGTTTAGATTTTGAATTAAAAATAGGAGACCAGGTTTTATTGAAAAATGAAACAGGGCATAAGCTAGATTTTCAATATACAGGTCCTTATAAGGTAGAACAAATAGGAGATAGAGATAACATAACTATAACAAATATTAAAAATAAGAAACAAGTAGTACACAAGGATAGACTAAAACAATTTATTTCATAATCAATTTGGTTCTTTTTATATTTCATAAATAAGATTACCATCAAAAAAAAAAAAAAAAAAAATTTTAATATATAATATATATATAATTATAAAATAACTTCATTATATTACGTTATTTTTCAAAAGGAGGGAGATGTAGTATGCACATATATCGAATACCAATTGTACTTAAAGGGCTGACACTGTAACACTTAGTTGCAGTGTTTACGCAATATAAATTGCCGATCATAAACTTCCAGACGAAATATGAATCGCCCAACTTATACATTGGCCCGCACAATAAGAATGCTAGTGTCAGCATAATTGCAACACGAGCGGACCAATGTATATGTATATGTGTATATACCTCCGCGCTCAGCATAAGCGAGCATAGCTATGTACTTAAGAATATCATATATATAATTGACTCTCCGCTGCCGCTGTTGGCAGCGCAGCTTTAAGAATTAGGCTTCCTGAGCCTTAAGCATATATCCATAAGACAAGAATCAATTCTGACTTTGGAGCGACAAGAACAGTTGCTCCCAAGTAAACCCAAACCAACAAAATATGAAATTAAATAAAGTTTAAAACTGAAATGAAATAACATCTTATTACTTGACTTGGGAAGCCCGTGGAGGAAACTTTGGAACCAACCATTACATGGCAACTATTACACCCCCCTTCATGTCCATCGATTGATTCGCCAGAGCAGAAGGATCCATTCAAATCAGCTACTGAGCTTAAAAAGGAGCTTAAAATAAATGTAACGGATCAAACTGTGCGTACATATCTCAGGCAACATAACTTAAAAGCCTGCAGTCCAAGAAAGGTACCACTATTAAATGCCACTAATGAATCTAAACGAATGAAATTTGCTAAGGATCATGCAAATTGGGCACCCGAACAGTGGGAAATATTTTATGGTCAGATGAGAGCAAGGTGGTTATGTTTGGTGGGAAAGGATCCAGATCGTATGTCAGACGTCCAAAGAATGCAAAACATATACAAATATATATGTACAGGCTTTGCGCCCGGCACTTCGAGTCGGAACGTTCAAAAAATTCTATCTCCGTTAGTTTTGCACGGATCGATTTGAAATTTTGACACGATACTATTAAAAAAATAGAAAATATTTACAAATTTTTGATTCGCATAAGCCCTTAAACTGGATACTATGCTTTACTTATGGGGAAGTGTTCGAATAACTCAACAAATCATAAGGAAGACGTATATGCTCACACTATTGCGGAAATGTGAGCGCCTTAAATTTTCTAACTGAATCATTCAATCTGAATTTTATAAAAAATATGTTACGAATTCTTTTATTTTTGCAGACCTATTTAGTTGACCGCTGCTGTATTTGTCGCTGTACTGTTTTCAGAGATAACGCGATAATAATAATAAGTTTGAAGCAAAAAAAAACCTAAATCGCAAAAAAAACTTCGACATTAAATGTTGTTGATCAATTGTTGATGATTTGTTGATGAATTATTGCTAAATTGTTGATAAATTGTTGATGAATTTTTGGTAATTTGTTGATTACCTGTATATAAAAGCTTAAGATGCTAAAAAAAATTCTGCCCAAATCTAATTAAAACAAGTAAGAAAGCTACAGTCGAGTGAGCTCGACTGTGAGATACCCGCTACCCATAATAAATAGTTAATACATTTAATAATGTACATACCCAAATTTGCGGGGGCGGAAGTGGGCGTGGTAAAAATTTGAAACAAACTTGATCTGCGTGCAAACATAACAAAAACTGTCGAAAAAAATTACTGCTCTATGCTACCCTATGGGTAGCGGGTATAAAAAGAAAGGAAGCTAAGCTCGTCTCACCGAAGTTTGTATACCCCTGCAGAATTAAATTTAAACAAGAAAGGAAGCTAACTTCGGCTCACCAAAGTTTCTATACACTTGCAAAACTTAAAAAAAAAATTATAACGGAAATTCTGGAATAATAATTAGTTGCCAAGTCTCTAATTTGATGAAAATGGTTTGAAAATCGGCTAAGTTATGGTTTTTTTATTTTCCTAATTGTTCAGATGAAAGCTATAGGATATAGTCGACCGATTTTCATGAAATTAAAACCGAAATTCAGGAATAATAAAAACGGCTAAGTCTCAACTTTGAAGAAAATATGTTGAAAACTGACAAAGTTATGGCTTTTTCTTTAATTTTCCTGATTGTTCCTATGGAAGCTATAGGATATAGTTGGCCGATTTTCATGAAATTAAAACCGAAATTCAGGAATAATATAAAACGGCTAAATCTCAACCTTGATGAAAATATCTTGAAAACTGACAAAGTTAGAATTTTTTTTCTAAAAATTATCTGATTGTTCCTATGGCAGCTATATGATATAGTCGACCGATCCAGCTCGTTCCGACATATGTACGAGTGAGAGTATATATAAGACTAACTGCAAAGTTTCATTCAGATAGCTTTAAAACTGAGGGACTAGTTTGCGTAGAAACGGACAGACGGACAGGCGGACAGAAGGACAGACGGACATGACTAGATCGACTCGGCTGTTGATCCTGATCAAGAATATATATACTTTATAGGGTATAGGAGATGTCTCCTTCACTGCGTTGCAAACTTCTGACTGAAATTATAATACCCTGCAAGGGAATAAAAATGTAACCGGAATTCTGAAATAATAAAAACTTTCCAAATGCAAATATGTTCAAATAGAAGTTATGATTTTTTCTTTTAAATAATAAAATAAATGGGGAAATTCTGAAAAAAATATTTGATAAAAATATCATATTTGGTGAAAATACTCGTATGTTATAAACTGACATAGTTATAATTTTTTTCGAAAAATTTTCTGATCGTTCCTATTGCACGTATATGATATAGTCGTCCGATCCAGACTAAGTTTTATTAAGAAAGCTTTAAAACTGGGGACAACTTTACGCTGGACAGACGGACGGACAAACGAACATGGCTAGATCGACTCGGTTGTTGATCCTGATCAAGAATATATATTCTTTATTGGAAATGTCTCCTTCACTGCGTTGCAAATTTCTGACTGAAATTATAATACCCCGCGGACCTGAATATATATTTGGAAATTTAGAAATAACATTTATATTACCTGATGTCTCGTGGGAGCTTGCCGGGGAAATATTAAATATCGCTTTGCTCTATAATGAACATCGGTTTGAACATCCGCTTTTTGCTGCCCAATGCTCATGCAGAATGCTGCCCAAATAAAAATCCATTTGGACATTTTAATATTAAGATCAGATATTTAACTTAGTCGGAACGGTCAAATTCCGCGGGTCGGTAAAAATCTCTGCTGAGCCTTTGCCGCACAGATAAACTGTAACCTTATCAAACAAGCGTTATTCTTTGTTTTAAGAATTGGTACCGAGCACTTAGCTAAGGCCAAAACAAGTTGGTTAGAAGCAATAACACAGAATCTTTTATAATTAGCAGTGTTGTGTCAAAAGTTATTGTAACATATCGATAAGCAGTAAGTACACAGAAAAAGATAAGATACTTATAATCATATTCAATTCTCGGTCAAAAATTAGCAACGCCGTGAAGGAAACATTTACAAACCTTTAAAGTATATATTTTCTTGATCAGGATCAACATCCGTCTGTCAGTCCGTCTGTCCGATTATACGCAAACTAGTCCTTAGTTTTAAAGCTATCTGAATAAAACTTTGTTGTTAGTCTTTTTTTCGGATCATATAGCTGCCATAGGAACAATTGGACATTTAAAAAAAAATTGTAACTGTCAGTTTTCAACAAATTTTCACAAAATGTAATATTTGATCACTTAATATTATTTTACGATTTCGATTTTAATTTCATGAAAATCGGATCACATTATCATTTAGCTGCCTTAGGAACAATTATAAAAATAAAAGAAAATAATCATAACTTTACTGTTTCTCAATATATTTAATCAAATTAGAGATTTAGCAAAATATTATTGTTCCAGGGTAGACAAACTTCGGTAAGCCGAAGACAGTTTCCTTTCTTGGAAATTTTGGAATTTGTTCAAATACAGCCCGTGATGCTTTTTTTCAACGTGTTTTCTACCCTTGAAGGGTATTGTAATTTTAGTCAGAAGTTTACAACACACTGAAGAAGACATATAAAGTATATATTGATCAGGAGGAACAGCCGAGTCCATCTAGCATTGTCCGTCTGTCCGACCGTCTGATCGATTATACACAAACAAGTCTTTCAGTTTGGAAGCTACAACATAGGAATCATAGGAACAATCTGGAAAGTAATAGAATAAAAGCGTTCTGCTTTGTTCTGTTTTCAACATATTTTTATCTAATTTGGGATTTAGCCCTTTTTCAAGAATTTCGGTTTACCATTTTGAAAATCAGACGACTGTATACATAGCTGCCGAAGTTAGCTTTCTTTCTTGTTTAATTCATAATTTACCTATGTACATTTTTAAAATATAATCGATTGATGTATTTAGACATTATATCGTTTCATTATTTCGAATTTCAATACATTTCAATTCCATTTCAATTTCCATGCGAGTACTTCACTTCTGCACTTCGCGTAGACTTCATTTTAGTCAGCTGCACCATCAACCAATTCGAAGTCGGAGATCTTAATTTCATAAAAATGTGAAATGAACATTTTGATTTAGACATTTGGAGCCCTCTGCCTGCGCTGCCTCTGGTATACATAAAATGTATGAAGTAAAATGGCTATATCTCCGCTATTTATGGCACGATCGCAATGAAATTTGGGCAATCTGTGTATTTTGATAAAATACATCAAGGTTTTAAATATGGTTTACATAGCTTCATAAATTTGGGAGATATATGGTTTTTTTTAAATAGCTCCACCAAAAAGGGGAGCAGCAAAAATTTAAAACAAACTTGATCTGCGTGCAGATATAAGAAGTCTAAATCCCAAGTTTCGTGTCTCTAGCTCTTATAGTCTCTGAGATCTAGGCGTTCATACAGACAGACAGACAGACAGACAGACGGACGGACGGACGGACAGACGGACATGGCTATATCGATTCCTTTAGTGGTCCTGATCAATATTTAGGTAACTTTTGGGGGTCTGCCACGCCTCCTTCTGCCTGTTACAGAATATCGCACTCGCACAAAACTATAATACCTGTGTACCTTTGGTACAGGGTATAAAAATTTAGGTACGACAAAACTAGTTTAGATTTTGAATTAAAAATAGGAGACCAGGTTTTATTGAAAAATGAAACAGGGCATAAGCTAGATTTCCAATATACAGGTCCTTATAAGGTAGAACAAATAGGAGATAGAGATAACATAACTATAACAAATATTAAAAATAAGAAACAAGTAGTACACAAGGATAGACTAAAACAATTTATTTCATAATCAATTTGGTTCTTTTTATATTTCATAAATAAGATTACCATCAAAAAAAAAAAAAAAAATTTTAATATATAATATATATATAATTATAAAATAACTTCATTATATTACGTTATTTTTCAAAAGGAGGGAGATGTAGTATGCACATATATCGAATACCAATTGTACTTAAAGGGCTGACACTGTAACACTTAGTTGCAGTGTTTACGCAATATAAATTGCCGATCATAAACTTCCAGACGAAATATGAATCGCCCAACTTATACATTGGCCCGCACAATAAGAATGCTAGTGTCAGCATAATTGCAACACGAGCGGACCAATGTATATGTATATGTGTATATACCTCCGCGCTCAGCATAAGCGAGCATAGCTATGTACTTAAGAATATCATATATATAATTGACTCTCCGCTGCCGCTGTTGGCAGCGCAGCTTTAAGAATTAGGCTTCCTGAGCCTTAAGCATATATCCATAAGACAAGAATCAATTCTGACTTTGGAGCGACAAGAACAGTTGCTCCCAAGTAAACCCAAACCAACAAAATATGAAATTAAATAAAGTTTAAAACTGAAATGAAATAACATCTTATTACTTGACTTGGGAAGCCCGTGGAGGAAACTTTGGAACCAACCATTACATGGCAACTATTACACCCCCCTTCATGTCCATCGATTGATTCGCCAGAGCAGAAGGATCCATTCAAATCAGCTACTGAGCTTAAAAAGGAGCTTAAAATAAATGTAACGGATCAAACTGTGCGTACATATCTCAGGCAACATAACTTAAAAGCCTGCAGTCCAAGAAAGGTACCACTATTAAATGCCACTAATGAATCTAAACGAATGAAATTTGCTAAGGATCATGCAAATTGGGCACCCGAACAGTGGGAAATATTTTATGGTCAGATGAGAGCAAGGTGGTTATGTTTGGTGGGAAAGGATCCAGATCGTATGTCAGACGTCCAAAGAATGCAAAATATATACAAATATATATGTACAGGCTTTGCGCCCGGCACTTCGAGTCGGAACGTTCAAAAAATTCTATCTCCGTTAGTTTTGCACGGATCGATTTGAAATTTTGACACGATACTATTAAAAAAATAGAAAATATTTACAAATTTTTGATTCGCATAAGCCCTTAAACTGGATACTATGCTTTACTTATGGGGAAGTGTTCGAATAACTCAACAAATCATAAGGAAGACGTATATGCTCACACTATTGCGGAAATGTGAGCGCCTTAAATTTTCTAACTGAATCATTCAATCTGAATTTTATAAAAAATATGTTACGAATTCTTTTATTTTTGCAGACCTATTTAGTTGACCGCTGCTGTATTTGTCGCTGTACTGTTTTCAGAGATAACGCGATAATAATAATAAGTTTGAAGCAAAAAAAAACCTAAATCGCAAAAAAAACTTCGACATTAAATGTTGTTGATCAATTGTTGATGATTTGTTGATGAATTATTGCTAAATTGTTGATAAATTGTTGATGAATTTTTGGTAATTTGTTGATTACCTGTATATAAAAGCTTAAGATGCTAAAAAAAATTCTGCCCAAATCTAATTAAAACAAGTAAGAAAGCTACAGTCGAGTGAGCTCGACTGTGAGATACCCGCTACCCATAATAAATAGTTAATACATTTAATAATGTACATACCCAAATTTGCGGGGGCGGAAGTGGGCGTGGTAAAAATTTGAAACAAACTTGATCTGCGTGCAAACATAACAAAAACTGTCGAAAAAAATTACTGCTCTATGCTACCCTATGGGTAGCGGGTATAAAAAGAAAGGAAGCTAAGCTCGTCTCACCGAAGTTTGTATACCCCTGCAGAATTAAATTTAAACAAGAAAGGAAGCTAACTTCGGCTCACCAAAGTTTCTATACACTTGCAAAACTTAAAAAAAAAATTATAACGGAAATTCTGGAATAATAATTAGTTGCCAAGTCTCTAATTTGATGAAAATGGTTTGAAAATCGGCTAAGTTATGGTTTTTTTATTTTCCTAATTGTTCAGATGAAAGCTATAGGATATAGTCGACCGATTTTCATGAAATTAAAACCGAAATTCAGGAATAATAAAAACGGCTAAGTCTCAACTTTGAAGAAAATATGTTGAAAACTGACAAAGTTATGGCTTTTTCTTTAATTTTCCTGATTGTTCCTATGGAAGCTATAGGATATAGTTGGCCGATTTTCATGAAATTAAAACCGAAATTCAGGAATAATATAAAACGGCTAAATCTCAACCTTGATGAAAATATCTTGAAAACTGACAAAGTTAGAATTTTTTTTCTAAAAATTATCTGATTGTTCCTATGGCAGCTATATGATATAGTCGACCGATCCAGCTCGTTCCGACATATGTACGAGTAAGAGTATATATAAGACTAACTGCAAAGTTTCATTCAGATAGCTTTAAAACTGAGGGACTAGTTTGCGTAGAAACGGACATACGGACAGGCGGACAGAAGGACTGACGGACATGACTAGATCGACTCGGCTGTTGATCCTGATCAAGAATATATATACTTTATAGGGTATAGGAGATGTCTCCTTCACTGCGTTGCAAACTTCTGACTGAAATTATAATACCCTGCAAGGGAATAAAAATGTAACCGGAATTCTGAAATAATAAAAACTTTCCAAATGCAAATATGTTCAAATAGAAGTTATGATTTTTTCTTTTAAATAATAAAATAAATGGGGAAATTCTGAAAAAAATATTTGATAAAAATATCATATTTGGTGAAAATACTCGTATGTTATAAACTGACATAGTTATAATTTTTTTCGAAAAATTTTCTGATCGTTCCTATTGCACGTATATGATATAGTCGTCCGATCCAGACTAAGTTTTATTAAGAAAGCTTTAAAACTGGGGACAACTTTACGCTGGACAGACGGACGGACAAACGAACATGGCTAGATCGACTCGATGTTGATCCTGATCAAGAATATATATTCTTTATTGGAAATGTCTCCTTCACTGCGTTGCAAATTTCTGACTGAAATTATAATACCCCGCGGACCTGAATATATATTTGGAAATTTAGAAATAACATTTATATTACCTGATGTCTCGTGGGAGCTTGCCGGGGAAATATTTAATATCGCTTTGCTCTATAATGAACATCTTCGGTTTGAACTGTAGTATGCACATATATCGAATACCAATTGTACTTAAAGGGCTGACACTGTAACACTTAGTTGCAGTGTTTTCGCAATATAAATTGCCGATCATAAACTTCAAGACGAAATATGAATCGCCCAACTTATACATTGGCCCGCACAATAAGAATGCTAGTGTCAGCATAATTGCAACACGAGCGGACCAATGTATATGTATATGTGTATATACCTCCGCGCTCAGCATAAGCGAGCATAGCTATGTACTTAAGAATATCATATATATAATTGACTCTCCGCTGCCGCTGTTGGCAGCGCAGCTTTAAGAATTAGGCTTCCTGAGCCTTAAGCATATATCCATAAGACAAGAATCAATTCTGACTTTGGAGCGACATGAACAGTTGCTCCCAAGTAAACCCAAACCAACAAAATATGAAATTAAATAAAGAATAAAACTGAAATGAAATAACATCTTATTACTTGGGAAGCCCGTGGAGGAAACTTTGGAACCAACCATTAACTGGCACCTATTACATGGCGACCGTGAAATCTGCAAGCTGCAATCTTCAAAGAAAATCTTACTTCGACGAGGGAATTGTAATATGGAAAACGTGCAAAAGAAATGCACCGCAGTAAGTAGAGTGCGATGTGTGGAAAAAGAAGTGGAGTGGTTAAAAGATTAAAGGCCAGAAAGGCCGAACTATTAAAGCTGTTGGACAGCGGAAACCCCATTAAGTGGGCCCATTCGGTAAAAATACATGCCGAAGTGGAATATATAAAAACATTGCTAGACGAAAGAAAAAAGCAATATAAAACCACAGAAACACCCACATCCACCTACTCTGCAATAAGAAATATTTCAAAACCAAAAATAATAATATCTCCTCCGGAAAAAGTGGAACTCCCGAAACTAAAGAAGAAGTGCCCAAACGACTGCGAGGGACCACTGTGCTCGCCCCATTGCGAGTACACCTGTGCAGCCAGCACCGGTGCCCCAACATAGAAGACCGAAGAGGAAGTCCAGCCTGTGCAGCCAGCACCGGCCACGTCTTGCCATCCAAGCGAGACCACGGACATGGGAACAGAATACAAAAATTCAATTATTGAAGATCTATGTAAATATTTAAATATTAAAAACATAACTTCAACTGCACACCACCACCAGACTGTAGGTACCGTGGAGCGAAGCCACAGAACGTTTAATGAGTTCATCCGTTCCTACATTTCAGTAGACAAAACTGATTGGGATACATGGATACAATACTTCGCATATTGCTTTAACACAACCCCCTCTATGGCACACAATTATTGTCCATACGAGCTAGTTTTTGGTAAAAATTCAAATTTGCCAAAACACTTCAATAGCATAGATAAAATAGAACCCCTTTATAACATAGAAGATTATGCTAAGGAGTCTAAATTTAGATTAGAACAGGCATATAAGAGAGCTAGAATAATGCTAGACGATAATAAACAAAAACAAAAACTTAGGTACGACAAAACTATTTTAGATTTTGAATTAAAAATAGGAGACCAGGTTTTATTGAAAAATGAAACAGGGCATAAGCTAGATTTTCAATATACAGGTCCTTATAAGGTAGAACAAATAGGAGATAGAGATAACATAACTATAACAAATATTAAAAATAAGAAACAAGTAGTACACAAGGATAGACTAAAACAATTTATTTCATAATCAATTTGGTTCTTTTTATATTTCATAAATAAGATTACCATCAAAAAAAAAAAAAAAAAATTTTAATATATAATATATATATAATTATAAAATAACTTCATTATATTACGTTATTTTTCAAAAGGAGGGAGATGTAGTATGCACATATATCGAATACCAATTGTACTTAAAGGGCTGACACTGTAACACTTAGTTGCAGTGTTTACGCAATATAAATTGCCGATCATAAACTTCAAGACGAAATATGAATCGCCCAACTTATACATTGGCCCGCACAATAAGAATGCTAGTGTCAGCATAATTGCAACACGAGCGGACCAATGTATATGTATATGTGTATATACCTCCGCGCTCAGCATAAGCGAGCATAGCTATGTACTTAAGAATATCATATATATAATTGACTCTCCGCTGCCGCTGTTGGCAGCGCAGCTTTAAGAATTAGGCTTCCTGAGCCTTAAGCATATATCCATAAGACAAGAATCAATTCTGACTTTGGAGCGACATGAACAGTTGCTCCCAAGTAAACCCAAACCAACAAAATATGAAATTAAATAAAGAATAAAACTGAAATGAAATAACATCTTATTACTTGGGAAGCCCGTGGAGGAAACTTTGGAACCAACCATTAACTGGCACCTATTACAGAACATCCGCTTTTTGCTGCCCAATGCTCATGCAGAATGCTGCCCAAATAAAAATCCATTTGGACATTTTAATATTAAGATCAGATATTTAACTTAGTCGGAACGGTCAAATTCCGCGGGTCGGTAAAAATCTCTGCTGAGCCTTTGCCGCACAGATAAACTGTAACCTTATCAAACAAGCGTTATTCTTTGTTTTAAGAATTGGTACCGAGCACTTAGCTAAGGCCAAAACAAGTTGGTTAGAAGCAATAACACAGAATCTTTTATAATTAGCAGTGTTGTGTCAAAAGTTATTGTAACATATCGATAAGCAGTAAGTACACAGAAAAAGATAAGATACTTATAATCATATTCAATTCTCGGTCAAAAATTAGCAACGCCGTGAAGGAAACATTTACAAACCTTTAAAGTATATATTTTCTTGATCAGGATCAACATCCGTCTGTCAGTCCGTCTGTCCGATTATACGCAAACTAGTCCTTAGTTTTAAAGCTATCTGAATAAAACTTTGTTGTTAGTCTTTTTTTCGGATCATATAGCTGCCATAGGAACAATTGGACATTTAAAAAAAAATTGTAACTGTCAGTTTTCAACAAATTTTCACAAAATGTAATATTTGATCACTTAATATTATTTTACGATTTCGATTTTAATTTCATGAAAATCGGATCACATTATCATTTAGCTGCCTTAGGAACAATTATAAAAATAAAAGAAAATAATCATAACTTTACTGTTTCTCAATATATTTAATCAAATTAGAGATTTAGCAAAATATTATTGTTCCAGGGTAGACAAACTTCGGTAAGCCGAAGACAGTTTCCTTTCTTGGAAATTTTGGAATTTGTTCAAATACAGCCCGTGATGCTTTTTTTCAACGTGTTTTCTACCCTTGAAGGGTATTGTAATTTTAGTCAGAAGTTTACAACACACTGAAGAAGACATATAAAGTATATATTGATCAGGAGGAACAGCCGAGTCCATCTAGCATTGTCCGTCTGTCCGACCGTCTGATCGATTATACACAAACAAGTCTTTCAGTTTGGAAGCTACAACATAGGAATCATAGGAACAATCTGGAAAGTAATAGAATAAAAGCGTTATGCTTTGTTCTGTTTTCAACATATTTTTATCTAATTTGGGATTTAGCCCTTTTTCAAGAATTTCGGTTTACCATTTTGAAAATCAGACGACTGTATACATAGCTGCCGAAGTTAGCTTTCTTTCTTGTTTAATTCATAATTTACCTATGTACATTTTTAAAATATAATCGATTGATGTATTTAGACATTATATCGTTTCATTATTTCGAATTTCAATACATTTCAATTCCATTTCAATTTCCATGCTCTCTTTTTCACTCATGCTGCCCGGTCCATTTTCAAAATAAAAGCCAAAGTCTCATTAGTTTCAAGAGTATATATAATATATATATATATATATAATATAATTTGCAGGTAAGGATTCTTACAAACCTTGGTTTCGTGGCCTGTCTCTTTTTTAAGAAGTATGACCATCAAGTACTGGGAATATACATAGGTGGAAAGTATAAGCAATTAGAACAAAAAATGTCCGCTCCCGCGGGTCTGTCGCAAAGCTGAACTTCGGTATGGCTGGCAGTCGGTTGGCGCTCCCTGTACTTGCACACCGTGCAATAGTGCTGCTCCGCTGGGTTGTGCTGCAAGAATTCCCTTTCCAGCTCTTTTCTCCTTCCAAGTGAACGGTCGTGTTTTTTTCTTGCGCTCTCGTTTTGTGTACTAATTTTGTATTAAAACCATCGGGGTTTTTTTTTTAAATCTTCTACACTTTTTCTTTATAGTTTCCGTTCACTTCACGTGTGCAGCTATATTAATTTAATAATTATACCTTATATTTTCATTATTTAATAGAGCTGCCAGTTTTTGTTTTTTTTTGTTTCTTCTTCATTCCTCTTTCTGTCTCTCCCGCTTAGCCTTTGTTGCGCTGTCACGACAACTAAACGTCTCTAAGCTAGCTTACTTCCACGCTCTCCCGGTCTCTCGCGTTACAACTCTCTTTGTGCAGCTGCACTTTTTTCCTGTCTGTCGCCCCCTCTTCCTATTGATTCAAGCACAGTGGTAAGTCTTTAAATGTCTTCCGATATCGTCTGCTTCTCCAAAACTTGTAAAAAGGTAGTTTTGTCAAGTGATCTTACCATCGGCTGCTGGCTGTGCGACAACATTTTGCACGCAAAGTGCATTGGGGTTGCCGGTCGGACTGTTGATGATGTGAGAAAAAAAATTGGCTTGCGCTACTGTTGCGATGCCTGTCGTGAAGTTGAAAGGGAAATGCTGTCTTTCATGCTACAAACCAAGGGCAGTTTTAAGGAGTTGTTATCAACAAAACTCATAACATCTTCTTAGCGCTTTATAAGCAATTGAATAGCCTAACGCTATTAAATGAGTCTCAAAAAAAAAAAAAAATGCAACTGGAGTGCAGCAGGGCGACAGATCCCTAAAACCTGCGGCGGGCTCTCAACAGCAGCCGCCGTTGACACTGCCTACGACCTCAGAATCAAATCCCAGAATTCTGAGGTCAAGTGTTAGGAAAGAGGCGGTATCTGAAGGTGCTGTGGGACTAAACGTTCCACCGCCTATTTCAATTTCGTCTCCTACTGGAGCACAAATTTTGACCCCCCACAGTCCCGTAAATTTAAATTTATCCCCGCAGGAACTACCGGCCAATATGGGCACTGCAGGCACTCCGTCTGTCTCCCCTCAAGCCCTCATCGCTATCCCACCTACGAAACAGATATTTGTTTCGCGGCTCTCCCCTGGTCAAACATCTGAAGATGTAATTGCCTTTATACGAGGCAAAGTTAGAGCTGAAAATTTAAAATTAAAGGTGGAACAATTTAAATTTTCTTACGCTAGGGATATTTCATCTTTCAAAATAAATGTCCCAAATGAATTCTTTGGCACGATATGCTCAACCAAATTCTGGCCTGAGTATGTTGTCGTCAAAGAATATGAAGCTAAGAAAAAGAAACGGCCTGTCGGGATAACTCTTCCTAAACCCGATCTGACCACTGTGCCCTCTACATCCTCTGTCTCTGTTCAAAAAAACTAAATACTTCTCTGTTAATCTCCTATCATAATGCAAGAGGCTTGCGTAGTAAGCTGCCTAAGTTGTATTCTGATAGTTTTGCATTCTCATCCCATGTTATTGTGCTCACAGAAACCTGGTTAAAGCCGGAGATTCTTAGCTCCGAAGTTTTCCCAGCTGCGTTCACGATTTATCGGCTAGATCGGCCTGTCAGGCGCGGGGGTGGGGTCCTCATAGCGGTCAACTCCACTCTCACGTCAGAATTAGTAACTTTCGAGGAAAACAACGAAGTTGAATTCCTTTGTGTGAAGCTATCATTTTATGGTCGCTTTGTTTTTATTACATGTTCCTACATTCCTCCATTGTCGGAACTACCTATTTTTTGGAACCACCTTTTCCGCCATTCGCATGGTTTTCAATATGCTTTCTGATAGAGATCATTTAGTAGTCTTGGGTGATTTTAATATCCCTTGGGCTATTTGGTCCCTAAATAGCTCCTCTAACACACTTTAATCCTGCAACGAGTCAAATAGTTTTTGTGACATTGTGCATTCAGTACGGTGAAAATTGACCGGCCCGATATATAGTTAGAGAAGTCAGAACAAGAACCTGTTTTTTTAAATTTCGTGTACACCCTTGACTTCACATTTTTCAAGCGACTTGTTTAGGTGAGGGGCCGCCGCTGTGCCGCCTTGGCTCACCGAAACTTAAGAGCGCACCCGCGCTGTGCTCAGGCCCTCGGATCGGCCGTCGCTGCTCCCGCTCTCGTGCGTTGCTGTCCGCCACTCGGGCCCGCTCCCGTGCTGTTAAGCTGTGCTTATCGGTCGGGAGCGCGGCCCTTATGTTAATTTAGTTTAGTCTTATGCATGAAGCTAAATAAAGCTGACGACCAGCCCATTGATTTTACCCACGACGCCCCCAACTCTTCATTTCGAGCCTCCGAATTACTTTCGTTCGCGACGTGGGATTTTTCCTCTGGGTTTTCCTTCGCTTTCTGGACATCTTTTTTGCAGCACAAGCGCCCCTCTTCACATTTTGGTCCTTTGAGCCGGATTTTTTGTGGATTCTCTACCAGCAGTTCCCGGCATTGGTCCGCCAAAAAGATAAGTACGACATTTCTCCGTCTTCGTCTCGCTGCCGGTCTTCAGCAGTGGTCCGAACATTAAATTTCGTTCACACTGCTCCAAGTCCGAGTTTTTTCGACACAACGGCAGTAATTTCTATTATTCATTTTTTCGATTCTACTTCGCCTTCAATCTCGGAAAAATTTTCCATCCGTCTCCGTTTTGTGTGCGCCATATTCCTCACCGTTTTCGGTCTCCCCGTTATATGTGCATCCATACATACATACACATATACAATTGCGCACATATATATATATTTTTTGGTGCAATTAATCCGCGAAAGATTCGCAAACTTTGAACAGTGAAATTGTGCGGTGAATAAAAAAGGCATAATTAATATTGGCCAGCCGGTGTGCATTAGTTCCGCAAATTTCCAAATTCGCCGAACAGTCCGCCGCTGTCGCAATATTTTTTTTTTCGTTCCAATCAGTGTCATTTTTTCACCGCATAACACTCCGTTCCCCCAGTTACATACATACATTTAGACAGTCCACTTATGCCCATACATACATACATACCAGAGAACTGCACGAGTACCCTTTTTTGGCACTCGAATCATACCCAAAAAATTTCAAGTGCAAGTGCCACTCACCACTCGGAAAATTAGTAAAAGAAAAAGGCAACACTCAAATGATTTGTGTGCTGCAAGCACTCGGTGTGAGGCACACCCAATCAATACGGTACTGCGGGTCTTCGGGTGCCGATCGCACAATTACCAAAGCGCAGGCGAAAAGTATCCACAAACACCCAAAGAAAAAAAGGTTGTGGCAAAAACACACATTGATGACGTCACAATCACCCAAGTATCTTCGCGATACTCGAGTACTCAAGTGATTGTGACGTCATCTCCTTCTTCGTTTATCATTAAACCCAGCAAACTATTTGGCGAAATCTTCACTCGCCAAATAGACTCTTCCGCGATTGAAATGGTTTGCTGGGTAAGGATCAGCGTCTGAGCATAAAAAAAAATATAAAAAAAAATTGTTTAAAAAATATCCGCACACGACCCTTTTTTTTGCGTATTCCTCTTCACCCATCCTTCGTAGGCTGTCACCGATCGTTGCGTGTGCCGCGGATCACCCGATGCATTGAGCCGATGCAAGCACTTGCACCCTTTGTGGCAAGAAAAAAAACCTTGTGTGTCTCAGGTACTCGAGTGTTTTTCTACGAGTACCAAAATCACTGCAGTGTCTGAGATACTCGGTAGCGGATATACTCGAGTATCTGAGATACTGGATATTCGGCCAGTGCACTTGCTGTGTGAGTGGCTTGTGCAGTTCTCTGATACATACACACATATATTCCAATATATTTTCTGCCTCCGATTTCAGAAATTAACACATATGCATATACATATCTCCTTATAAAATAAATGCTCATATATATTCCCATATATTTTCTGCCTCCGATTTCAGAAATAAATAAAGCTAATATTAAACCTACGAATTATATTAACTAAAAATCCGTGTTCCAAAAAAAAAAAAAAAATTTAACTCAGCCGCCGCAGCACCGTGAGTTTTTTGTGGGGTGTTTTAATATTTTGTTTTGCTTTGGTGACTTACGCACTGCACTGCCGTCGGCGTAACCAAGCGAACTTTTTTCCCGCTACAACCACAACAACACGCAGAGTTTTTTAAATTTGAATTTAAAACCAATTTAGTGGAGCAAATACCACAACGCATTTAATTATTAATTTTTGCGATAGGGAAGAAGCCGAAGTTTTATTCCACGTTTCCGGCCACACAATAATTAAATGCAAAAATTATTAATTTTTAATTCCATCCGTCCGGCTAAATAAATTTAAAATAATTTAGTGGGGCAAATACCACAACGCATTTAATTATTAATTTTTGCGATCGGGAAGCAGCCAAAGTTTTTATTCCACTTTTCCGGCCACATAATAATTAAATTCGAAAATTATTAATTATAAAATTATTATTATTTATTAGTTCTCCATCCGAAAAATAAGCCAAGGTCAATTCCACCTTTCCGGCTCCGCAACATTTAATTTTAAAAATAATTGAGGGTTCAATTATACCTATAAACACCTAAGCACTTAATATTATTGCGAAAAACAAAAATTTAGCTATTCAAAGCCCCCTCTAAATCCGAGTCAGTTAAGGATACACTATACGTACGTGTCATATATTTCTACATACATAATTTTACACACAGAGTTTGTCATCCACTTGTTTCTGAACGAGCACGGACTTTCCGACACTTTTTCATTTTCCGTGTCTCCAACACTGTTTCTACTCCGCATCAGGCACCATCCGCCGGCAATCACACCAAACCGCTTTGGCTTTTGGGGTTTTTTTTGGGTTTTGGGTTCCTACTGTTTCTGTGTCCTCCACTTACGGTTCGTGCCGAACACGACTGGTCTTTCGATGTCTGCGCCGGGTCGCTTACGAGTTCCTTGTAAGCATTGCATCCGCGATCTCGCTATTCTCAGCTCATTAGTGTGACCAGCCACCGCTTCGGATGAGGCACTAATTGCGCAAGTCAGTCGACAAGCGCTGACCAGCAAGCTCGATTCTGAGAATGCCAAAGGGAGAAGACCAGAGCCCGCGTCCTATCCCATCCATTCGTCTGGACAGATCTAAATCCGCATCTCCGCGGGCGCACCTTCAGTGTCTACTCAAGCACCTTCTGTCCCAAAAAACTAACCTCTTCCCTCCTACTTTCCTATCAGAATACTAGGGGCTTACGCAGTAAGCTCTCTAGATTATATTCTGATAGCCTTTCTTTCGCATCCCAGGTGATTGTATTTACAAAAACCTGGTTGAAGCCGGAGATCCTCTGCTCCGAAATTCTTCCATGTAATTACACTATTTACAGACTAGACCGTCTTCTCCAGCGTGGTGGCGGAGTTTTAATTGCCGTTGACTCCAGCCTCATCTCGGAATGGGTGGTATCTAATGACTTTTTGGACATCGAATTTATCTGCGTAAAACTATCTTTCACAGGTAGTTGCATTTATGTAACCTGCTCTTACATCCCTCCATCTTCGGAAGAGCCAATTTATTGGAAACACCTTTCGGCATTTCGGGCAGTTTCCAATAGGCTTTCTGATAGGGACCAATTAGTGGCTTTGGGTGACTTCAACATACCCGGAGCTCACTGGTCTTCTGATGGGGTGTCTAATGTTCTTCACACTGCGGCACAGCATGACCTCCTAAATGGCTTGCTTGATTTATCCTTATCGCAAGTTAACCATATTTTTAATTCTTTAAACCGCTTACTTGATCTATGCTTTGTCTCTGATCCTGTAGGTGTAAACCTAATTAGAGTTCCTCCATTGACGCAACCTGAAGATCCTTATCATCCAACTTTCGATGTGACTATCGACACTGGGACAGTCTTAGCTACTACACCTGATAGCAGTTTGAACAGAGTCCGCTGTTTCCGAAAGGCTGACTATCAGAGGCTAAGCACTTTAATAGCAGAATTTGATTGGTCTAATCTTTACACGAGCTCTGACATGGCATCCGCCGTTGACATTTTTTACAATGCCATGAATTCATTCTTCTCTTTATGTGTTCCTAAATGCTACCCGTCGGTCTCTAATAAACCACTTTGGTTTACCAAGGAGCTGACGCGTCTAAAAAACGTAAAATCTAGGCTTTATAATAAATATAAACTCACTGGTTCAAAAACGGCTTTCTCATCTTATCTTAGTGCTCGATCTAACTTTACCGTGCTTAACGCTCAGTGTTACAAAAATTATTTGACTCGTTGTAAGGTCCAGTTCACGCAGGACCCTAAACAGTTTTATAACTTTGTTAACTCTAAACGTAAACCCACGTTATATCCTCCCTCGCTGTCTTTTAAGAATACTACAGTAAATTCTGATCAAGCAATTGCTAATCTCTTTGCTGAGTTTTTTAAAACGACATATTCGCCCTCAACATCTTCAGATCATACATTTTCTACAGCTATGACCAGTTCGTCCTTAATCTTCAGTCCTATTTTAAACGAAAGCTCACTTATTCTTGATCTTCAACGTGTTAAGCCAGTTTATTCACCAGGTCCCGATGGTATACCTGGCTCTGTGCTTAGGTATTGCTCCGAGGCGCTGTGTAACCCCCTTCTTAAATTGTTTACCTTGTCTTTAGAATCCTCAGAATTTCCCCTTATTTGGAGGGAATCATTTGTTATTCCTCTCCACAAAAAAGGTAGCAAATCGGATGCCAGTAACTATAGGGGTATCTCTAAGTTATTGGCTATCCCCAAACTTTTCGAGAATGTAATCACTCCTCACTTGCAACATCTATGCAGATCCGTCATTTCTCCATGCCAGCATGGTTTTATGAGGCGAATATCAACCACGACCAATCTTCTGGAACTTACCTCTTTCGTTTTTAGGGGCTTCCAACAAAACTTTCAAACCGATGTTATTTACACGGACTTTTGTAAAGCTTTCGACTCGGTTAATCATTCTCTTCTGGTTAGGAAACTTGATTCAATGGGGTGTCCTAGTGATCTTCTTAAATGGATTTCGAGTTATCTAAGTGATAGGACCCAAAAGGTTCTGTTCAGAAACGTTCAATCCAACAGCCTTAGGGTCACATCTGGCGTCCCACAGGGTAGTCACCTTGGACCACTTCTGTTCACATTGTTTATCAATGATTTGCCGCAGGTTCTAACCAATTCCAGAGTACTTATGTACGCTGATGACGTTAAACTTTGCTTGCAGTATAGGGACATTTCTTGCCAATCTGACCTACAATCGGATCTTGATAACTTCCAAGCATGGTGTCATGCTAACGATTTACATCTCAACAGCTCAAAATGCAAACTGATGACATTTTCACGTGTTACTGCCCTGCTTGCAACCTATATGCTTAACGACTGCTCTTTGGAAAGAATTTCTATTGTTGATGATCTGGGTGTCCGCCTGGATCCTAAACTTTCGTTCTCTGAACATATTTCTTGTATGGTTAACAAAGCCAGAGGCATGCTGGGATTCATTAAAAGGTGGGCGAAGGAATTCGATTCTCCTTATGTAACGAAGACCCTCTTTACTTCGTTGGTTCGCCCTATATTGGAGTATGGTTCGTGCGTCTGGAGTCCTCAATTCGGGGTCCATAGTAGCCGCATTGAATCTGTCCAAAAGAACTTTTTGCTTTTTGCCCTTCGTGGCCTACCCTGGGATGCAAACCTTAGATTACCGTCTTACGCTAGTAGACTTCTCCTACTTAATCTACCTTCTTTAGCTAACCGTAGGACGATGCTTGGCGTCGTCTTTTTACATAAACTTATACACGGTGATGTGGAGAGCTCCTACCTTCTAGGCCAGCTCAATTTCCATGTTCCCCGTCTTTCTTCTAGAACTTTTATACCACTAGTAGTTAACCACTGTAGGCGTGAGTTTGAAGTACATGAGCCCTTTAGGGTTTTATGTACTGATTACAATCGTCTTTTTAGTAGCATTGAAGGCATTGAAAGCCTTCAAAAGCTAAAAACTGTATTGCTTGTAGTACTATCCCGTAGTGTATCCTAATTTTTCCTCGTTCTATTCTATTTTTTTACCTTCTCTCGCGTTTCGCGCCGTACGTCACACGGCTGCGCCCCTCGGTCGGTTGGGCGGGAGGTGGGCGTGGGACCCCGCGCGAAAAAAAAAAAAAAAAAAAAAAAAAAATAATATTTCTAAAGCCTAGGGCTACCAGTTTCAAGGGCAAAGAGCGACGAATCCGTCAATAAAACCCCCTGTCCTTCACAAAGGAAGACCCGCTCCGTGGCAAGAATGGCTCAAAGTGCGGTCGACGTGGCACTGAAAAAGTTCATCGCCACAACAGATCGGATCAGTCAATTCGAGGCCAACATAAATACTCCGGGCGCCCCAGAAACGGAATGCTCCCAGTACATGTGGGAAGTCCATCGGGACCAAATTCAGGCCCTGTGGGAGAAGGTTGAAAAGACCTACGAGAGCTGCTCCGACTTGCTAGCCGTATCCGACGATAATACGGCCACCTCGACAGTGCTGGAATCAAAGTACAGCTACTGTTACTCCGTCTATTCGAGGTGTACTGCTCAACTTCGGCAAAAAATTGCCTCTCAGTCCACTCAGGCTTCCACCAACGTTATCACGCCCTTGTCGACAGGCTACCGGTTACCGGCAGTGGATACCGAAGTCTTTGCGGGTGATTATCTTCGGTGGCCCACCTTCAGAGACTTGTTCACGGCCATTTATATCCAGAACTCGCGGCTCACCCCGGTAGAAAAGTTGTTCCACTTGCTATCCAAAACAAGTGGTGACGCACACGCCATTGTTTCTAAGGCTCCGCTTACCCATGAGGGGTTTGTCGCGGCGTGGCAAAGCCTCACGGATCGCTTTGAGAACCGGCGGCTCTTGGTCAACAGCCAGTTGAAGATCTTTTTCAACATCCAGGCTGTTCCTCAAGAGTCCGGAGTCGCGCTGAAGGAGCTCCAAGCCACCATTCAGAGTTGTCTGACAGCTCTGGAGATGTCCTCTATCAATGTTGAGGCTTGGGACTGTCTCCTGGTGTTTATGATTTCGTCAAAGCTCCCCAAACTCACACTTTCCATGTGGGAGCAATCCGTGCACAATAAGTCCGAAATTCCAACATGGAAGGAGTTGGATAACTTCTTGACGGAGCGGCATCGCACTCTGGAGGCCATCGACGACGTCAAGGCTAATGGCTCCGGGCAAGTTCCGCCACGGCTTACGTTCATTTGCAGTTGGCAGGGAATCTGCCCTCATATCCGATTCCGCGGAATCTTCTTAAGGGGTTGCCCGACATTCCACTGGCGGACCCCAAGTTCTTTGAGAGCTCCCAAGTCGATGTGTTAATAGGAGCTGACATTCTTCCGTCTATTCTCCTCGGTAATTCCAAGGCTAACATTTGCGGGTCGCTTCTCGGTCAGGAGACCATTTCTGGCCATTATCTCCGGCCAGCCCCCGCAGCGTGTCCGTTTTTTCCACACGAATTGCCCGCAGCCTCGATGACTCATTGGATCAGCTCCTCACAAAATTCTGGGAGGTGGAAGATGTGCCCGCCTGTACGGGCAGTTCGGAATCGGATTCAGTCTGCGAGCACAATTTTGTCCAGACGACAAGAAGAGACGAGTGTGGCAAATACGTTGTGACGCTCCCCTTACGCGACCCCGAGCAGAAGGGTTCCGAGCTAGCGTCTTCGCGGTCCTTTGCTCTTGCTCAGTTCCTGCGTAATGAGCAGCGCCTGAAGAGGGATCCGCCCCTTAAGGCTCGATATGACTCGGTAATCCAGGAGTACATCGACTTAGGCCACATGACCGAGGTCTCTCCCGCAAGCAGTTCCGCTACCTACTACCTTCCACATCATGCCGTTGTCAAGCCCGAAAGCACGACTACCAAGGTGCGGGTAGTTTTCAACGCTTCTAGCCCGTCCGCAAACGGGATCAGTCTAAACGACATTTTTTATGCGGGACCGGTCTTGCAATCCGACCTAACGATTCAGATCCTAAAGTGGCGATACTTTAGGTTCGTCTTTAACGCCGACATCGAGAAGATGTATCGGCAAATTTGGATCGACCCCAAGCATACTTCGTTCCAACGTATTCTGTTTCGCAATCCTGATGGGGATATCCGCGACTACAAATTGAAAACGGTCACCTTCGGAGTCAATTGTGCTCCGTTCTTAGCGATCCGCGTCCTGCAACAGCTTGCTGACGACGAAGAGTCGAGGTATCCGCAAGCAAGCCGAATTATCCGGCATTTTATGTACGTGGATGACGTTCTCGCCGGGGCCGACTCCAAAACCGATGCCCAAGTTGCGATTCGGGAGTTGAAGGGGGCTCTAGAGTCAGCAGGGTTCCCACTTAGGAAGTGGACGTCTAATAGCAAGGCGATTCTAGCCGACATTCCGAGCGACCACCTCCTTCGTGCTGACTTTCTCGAAATCGACGCAGAGAGCACGGCCAAGACACTCGGCGTGCGGTGGAAGGCGACGACTGACGAGTTCTTTTTTATTCCGCCAGAATTGGGTTCTGGCTCGTCTTTCACGAAGCGCCAAGTCCTGTCCCAAATTGCCAAATTGTTCGATCCGGCCGGCTGGCTCGCTCTTTTCATCGTCCGTGCGAAGATGTTCATGCAGGACATCTGGCTCTTGGATCTAGGGTGGGACGACGCCCTCCCTCAAGATTTCTGTCAGCGATGGGTTGGGTTCCGTGCTCGATCAGATCCGTATTCCTCGTTGGGTCGCGTTCCGTCCGCACCTGAAGGTAGAGCACCATGGGTTTTGCGACGTTTCACAGAAGACGTACGGAGCCGCCATTTACGTCCGTGTCGAGGTTGGGTCGACGGTAATAGTGAACCTGCTAACCGCAAAGACGCGAGTGGCCCCGGTTAAAACGGTGTCGCTTCCGCGGCTAGAGTTGTGCGGGGCTTTGTTGTTGTCGGAGATGGCCACCGCCGTTCTTCCAAAGCTGCCAGGGGCCGCAGCTGCCCTATACTGTTGGACGGACTCGACTATTGTCCTCGCTTGGCTGCAGAAGCCAGCGTGTCAGTGGACAACCTTCGTGGCCAACCGGGTGACCAAGATCACCGACGTGCAGAAGTGGGCACATGTCCGCTCCGAGCAGAACCCTGCGGATCTCGCTAGCCGGGGGGTGGCTCTTCAAGACCTGGCAGATAGCCAGCTGTGGTGGCACGGTCCTACTTGGTTGCAAAGGCCTCGCGGCGATTGGCCCACTCAGGGCAATGGCGCCCTCGTGACTGAAGTCGAGAAGCGAGTAGTCAAGGTCCATGTTGCAAAGGCGGCCGCCGAAGATATTCTTGAGCGTTTCTCCACACTTGACAAGGCGTTGCGAGTCCTTGGTTATGTTTATCGCTTCATCCAGCGCGCGCGGAAGTTTCAATCCCCGTTCGAAGAGCACCTGACAGCTAATGAGATTACGGCGGCCGAACGCATCTTAATTTCCGTCAATCAGCGCAGACACTTCGTCTCTGAGATGGGCTGCTTGAACCAAAAGCGGCCAGTTCCGGCATCCAGTCCGATTAAAAATCTGAACCTATTCATTGATTCGCAAGGCCTTATGAGAGCCTGCGGCCGGGTTACGGCCTCTGAACTTCTCCAATATTACGAACGGCATCCTATAATCCTTCCGTACGACTGCCATCTGTCCCGACTCCTCGTCCAGTTTACGCATCGCATCACGCTGCACGGGGGCAATCAGCTGATGATCCACCTAATCCGGGCCAAATTCTGGGTTCCAAGGTTGAGGAACTTGGTGAAGTCCGTCATCCATTCATGCAAGGTATGCGTCATCCACAAGAAGAAGTTGCAGACGCAACTCATGGGGGAGCTACCGAAGCAACGGACGTCCTTCTCGCGCCCGTTCACGCATACTGGTGTGGATTATGCCGGTCCCTTCGAAATTAAAAACTATACGGGACGAGCCTGTCTCATCACGAAGGGGTATGTGTTGGTGTTCGTGTGCTTTTCTACAAAGGCCATCCATTTAGAGCCTACATCGGACCTTACGACCGAGAAGTTTCTGGCGGCTTTCGCTCGGTTCGTGTCAAGGAGAGGGTGCCCCCGTCAAGTGCAGTCGGACAACGGGAAGACCTTTGTGGGGCAGTTGCCCTGCTATCCCGCGATTTTCTCCAAAGCCTAAAGGGGGCGGTGACGGGTGCCTATAACCACCAGCAGCTGCTCTGGCATTTCATTCCTCCGGGAGCCCCCCACATGGGGGGTCTGTGGGAGGCAGGCGTCAAGAGCTTCAAGACCTTGTTTTCAAGTCCACAGCCACGCGGAAATACACTTTTGAGGAGCTCTCTACTCTTCTGGCAAAGATAGAGGCGTGCCTAAATTCGCGGCCGCTCGCTCCAATGTCCGAAAACCCCGCTGATCTGTTGGCGCTTACACCCGGGCACTTTCTTGTGGGAGGCCCACTTCTTGCCACGGTGGAACCCGAGATGAAGGGAAATACCGCGTCCATGATTAACCGCTGGCAACACCTAAAGGCTCTTCAGCAGCAATTTCGACTGCGCTGGAAGGAAGAGTACCTTAAGGAGCTCCATAAGCGGAATAAGTGGCGAGCCCCTACAAGAGATCTCCGCGTGGGGGATATGGTGGTCATCAAGGAGGACAACCTTCCGTCCAATGAGTGGCGATTAGGCAGGGTTGACGCGGTGTTTCCGGGATCCGATGGCCATGTCCGCGTGGTCGACATCCGCACCGCGCGAGGCCTCATCAAGAGGCCCGTAGCTAAGGTCGTGCTGCTTCCTATGGAAGAGTCCACCCGACCACAATAACAATGCGTTCTTCCGCTCCGATGTTCCTGTCCACTGTGCCGTATCGTAGCTCTGACCGTAGTTCCTAGTTGTACTTCACACCATTATTAATAACGTTGTTTTGTTTCTCCGTCATATTTCCGCCAGTCGCATTCACCACGATGACGCCACGTCCACGCAACGCCCAATCCCTGGAGAGCAGATGTACTCGAGGTACGCAGTCCTACCGATGCCGAGTCTGCAATGGGATCCACCCACTGAAGAAGTGCCGTCGCTTTCTGCGGTTAAGCGCCGAGAAGCGGCTCCGGGCGGTCCTCGTTAACCGGTATTGCTCCAGTTGCTTGGCCAACGAGCATTCCAACGGATCGTGTCGGCGAGGGGACTACTGTAAGACGTGTGGTCAGGATCACCACTCACTGCTGGACATCGTGGAGGAGCCGCGGGCTCGGCGCCAGCCGCGTCAGGAGGAGCACCGGTCGCGGCCGTCGGCCACCACTTTCCGGCTCTCAAGAACCGCTCCACGGCAGGCGTCATCCCGGCGCTCATCGGCAGCTTCTCGGCAGTCTTCCGCCGCTGGCCGGCAGTCTTCTGACGCTCCACGGCCGTCGTCCGCCACTCAGCGGGCGCCGTCCACTGTTCGTCCGCCCGCGCCAGCTGCGCCTAGGCAAGCTTCCGCCTCTCGGCAAGGGCCCCCGCAGAATGCGGCCGCTGCGCCAACCCTGTCGTCGCTGCTGCAGCGAAATAGTGTCAATGTGTTACCGACTGCGCTTGTACGGATTGACACCGGGACCCGGATCTTCGACACGGGGGCCCTCATTGACCCGTGCACGCCCTCTAGCTGCATTGATGCTTCGCTAGCGGCGTGTTTCCGTCTGCCCACTACTAGCGTGGGGGACGAACAAGTTTGTTCGGCCACCGTGGGGTCTAAAACCGACGGGAGCGTGCGGGTGGATGTCATGTTCAAAATCGAGCCTCACGTCCGCGTTCGTACGACGTCCCAAGAGCTGAGCGATGCGGTGCGTTCCCACTTCCGAGGCATCACCCTGGCTGACGAGCGGTTTTATTTGCCACTCACGATTTCCGTTGTCCTGGGCGCGGAAATGTATCCGCGCATCATTCAGCCGGGCTTCCTGAAGATTCAGGACGGGCTACCGCCGCTGTGCCGCCTTGGCTCACCGAAACTTAAGAGCGCACCCGCGCTCGCCCCTTTTGTGCTCAGGCCCTCGGATCGGCCGTCGCTGCTCCCGCTCTCGTGCGTTGCTGTCCGCCACTCGGGCCCGCTCCCATGCTTTTAAGCTGTGCTTATCGGTCGGGAGCGCGGCCCTTATGTTAATTTAGTTTAGTCTTATGCATGAAGCCAAATAAAGCTGACGACCAGCCCATTGATTTTACCCACGACGCCCCCAACTCTTCATTTCGAGCCTCCGAATTACTTTCGTTCGCGACGTGGGATTTTTCCTCTGGGTTTTCCTTCGCTTTCTGGACATCTTTTTTGCGGCACAAGCGCCCCTCTTCACACGACTCAATTCGTTAGTAAACCAAGGTGGTTTATTTGAAATAGAGGGAAAGTATAACGGAACACATTTAAAAAAGAATGAATTCATCGCGATGTAAAAAATGTTCACGGCATCAGCCATGTCAGTTAAAGTCAGAAATAAAATTATTCAGCCGGTCGAAGTCAGACTTGCAAAAGCAGTAAACTCTTTTGGTTGTTGCTCTGTCGCGACAGCTAAACGTTTCTCTAAGCTCGCTCACTATCACGCTCCCCTGCTCTCTATCGGTTGAACTCTCTCGGTGCAACTGCACTTCTCTTTGCATATCTGTCGCCCCATCATCCTATATTTACAAGTACAGTGGTTTCTCTGTAATAATGTCTTTTGATATTGTCTGCTCTTCCAAAGCGCATAAAGCGCATTTTGCATAAAAAGGCTGTTTTGTCTACCGATCCTACCATCGTCTGCTGTGCGACAACATTTTGCATGCAAAGTGCATTGGTGTTGCCGGTCGGACCGTTCATGACGTGAGAAAAAACATCGGTTTGCGCTACTGTTGCGATGCCTGTCGTGAAGCTGAAAGTGTTTAGTGGGGCGCTTCTGCCGCCAAAGAGAGCCAAAAGTTGTTGATGAAACGTTGGTGGCACCCAGAGAATTCCCACTTCGCAAACGTAGGGTACCGGAGTTGGTGTGAGAGAATGGAGTCGGGGTCGCCGTGGTATAATTCAAGAGCGAGAGGCGGAGATCGCCGATGGCTGACCGCTGCATCCGGACCCGAAAGAGAGTGCATAACAAGCCGAGCGCTTATTTGTGAGCGCGGATGCGCTCTTGAGCGGGGATATGTTCTTACGATCAGATGAGCGGCGGCGCAATGGGCCTATCACCTAAACATCCCGCCCCCCATGAATCACTCGGGTTGCAAAAGGTCCCTCGTAGTTACGGCTGGTGGCAGGCTCCAGACACAACCCATTAAAAAATGGTACTTTGGGCAACCCGTCCTGGATTTTTCGGAAGCCCGGCTGCATAATGCGAGGATACATATCCGCGCCCAGGACAACGGAGATCTTCGCTTGTAAATAGAATCACTCGCGGGCCAAAGTAACGCTCCGGAAGTGAGCACGCACTGCTTCGCTCAGCTCTCGGGACGGGTACGAACGCACACGTGAGGCTCGATTTTGAAAATGACATCCAGCCGCACAAACTTGTTCTTCAGACGGAAACACGCAGCTAACGATGCATCAATGCAGCTCGAGGGCGTACACGGGTCAATAAGGGCCCCCGTGTCGAAGATCTGGGTCCTGGTGTCAATACGCACAGGCGCAGTCGGCAAAACTTTTACGCTAGTCCGCTGCAGCAGCGACGCAGCGGCCCCGTTCTGCGGGGGCCCTTGACGAGAGGCGGATAATTGCCTATGCGCAGCTGGCGCGGGCAGACGAACGAACGGTGGACGGCAACCGATGAGTGGCGGATGAAGGCCGTGGAGCGTCTGAAGATGTCCGGGCAGTGGCGGAAGAATGCCGAGAAGTTGCCGATGAGCGCCGGGACGTCGCCGGCCGTGGGGCGGCTTGTGAGTGCCGGAAAGCGGCGGATGAAGGCCGAGAGATAGCTGACGCGCTCCGCGTGCTGTCTCCTGCACTCCGCTCGTGGGCCAAGCAGCTGGAGCGATATCGGTTCACGAGCACCGCCCGGAGCCGCTTCTCGGCACTTAGATGCAAAACGCGGCGACACTTCTTCTGCTCTCCAGTGATTGGACGTGGCATCGTCGTGCTGAGTACGACTGGTGGAAATATGATGGAGAAACAAAAACAACGTTATCAATAATGTGTGACGCGTGCCGCGCACAAAATAATTTAAATTTTAATTAAATGCGCGCGCGCGCCGATAAAGGGCCATACTAGCGGCTACGGGCACACAAGAAAAGAAGAGGAAGCAGCCGATCGCGGCGGGCACACTGGAAGCCGCGGCCCGCTATATAAGGCGAGCTGCTGGCCCAAGGAAATCACTTAGCGGCCGACAGCGATCGGGAGCGGTAAGCCTCTTGCAGCACACTCCTTGTAGTCAGCAGCCAAAGTCACTTTTTGGAGGCGACCCGAATCCGAGGATTTGGGTTACCTATAAATTGTCGAAAGACTTGCGAGTCGCGACATCGAATTCGGCCCGCCGGATTCTTTTCCCCCCTGAAGACTTACGAGTCCGCCCGCTCTCTCTCTCTCTGAAGACTTACGAGTCCGCCCGCCCTCTCTCTCTCTGAAGACTTACGAGTCCGCCCGCGTTATCTCTCTCTCTCTCTGAAGACTTACGAGTCCGCCCGCCCTCTCTCTCTCTGAAGACTTACGAGTCCGCCCGCTCTCTCTCTCTCTCTCTCTCTGAAGACCTACGAGTCCGCCCGCCCTCTCTCTCTCGCAAACCGAAGACTTACGAGTCCGCCGCTCATTCTCTCTTTGAAGACTTACGAGTCCGCCCGCTATCTCTCTCCGGCGACTGAAGACTTCCGAGTCCGCCGCACCTACTCTCTGAAGATTTCCGAATCCGCCCTCTGGGAAGACTTCCGAGTCCCCACCGCTTCTCTGTTTTTCTCTCTCCACAGGCTCCCGGGCACATCCCCATCCGAGCTGACCTGTCGGGCGTCCCGAAGCGCCGACGTATTCCGGGCCGAACTGACCGGCGGTCGCAGTCCGGAGCATCGAAGACCCCGCTGCAGCAGAGCCACGAGCCAGATAGTAGACTCTGTACCTTAAGCGTTAATAAACAGAAACCTACTTAAGTCACCGAATTCTCTCCACCTGTTCTTACTGGGAATCGGGGAATCTCTCTTACAGCTACCACTCCAACTACTAGGCGGACTCTGGCCGTCCCTGAGCTATCTGGGAAACTGGGCGGCAGACCGTCACAAATGGTGTGAATTACGACTTGAAACTACGGTTAGAGCTACGAGACAGCACAGTGGACAGGAAAATTAGAGCGGAAGAATGCATTATTATTGTGGGCAGGTGGACCTTCCATCGGAAGAAGCACGACCTTAACAACGGGCCGCTGGATGAGGCCTCGCGCGGTGCGGATGTCGACCACGCGGACATGGCCAACGGATCCTGGAAACACCGCATCAACCCTGCCTAATCGCCACTCATTGGACGGAAGGTTGTCCTCCTTGATGACCACCATATCCCCAACGCGGAGATCTCTTGTAGGGGCTCGTCACTTAGTCCGCTTATGGAGCTCCTTGAGGTACTCTTCCTTTCATCGCATTGCCGAAATTGCTGCTGAAGAGCCTTTAGGTGTTGTCTGCGGTTAAAATTGGACAAGAAAGTGCTCGGGTGTAAGAGCCAACAGATCAGCGGGGTCTTCGGACATTGGCGCGAGCGGCCGCGAATTTAGGCACACCTCGATCCTCGCCAGGAGAGAAGAAAGCTCCTCAAAAGTGTATTTCCGCTTGGCTGTGGACTTGTAAAACAAGGTGTTGAAGCTCTTGACGCCTGCCTCCCACAGGCGCCCCATGTGGGGGGCTCCCGGAGGAATAAAATGCCAGAGAAGCTACTGAGACAGGCTCGTCCCATATAGTTTTTTATTTCGCAGGGACCGGCATAATCCACACCAGTATGCGTGAAAGGGCGCGAGAAGGACATCCGTTCCTTCGGTAGCTCCCCCACGAGCTGCGTCTGCAACTTCTTCTTGTAAATGACACATACCTTGCATGAATGGATGACTTGACCAAGTTCCTCACCCTTAGAATCCAGAATTTGGCCCGGATTAGGCGGATCATCAGCTGATTACCACCGCGCAGCGTGATGCGATGCGTAAGCTGGACGAGGAGTCGAGACAGATGGCAGTCGTACGGAAGGATTATAGGATGCCGTTCGTCATATTGGAGAAGTTCAGAGGCCGTAACCCGGCCGCAGGCTCTCACAAGGCCTTGCAAATCGATGAATGGGTTCAGATTTTGAATCGGACTATGTGCCGGCACTGGCCGCTTTTGGCTTAAGCAGCCTATCTCAGAGACGAAGTGTCTGCGCTGATTGACGGAAACTAGAAGACGTTCAGCCGACGTAATCTCATTAGTTGTCAGGTGCTCTTCGAACGGAGATTGAATCTTCCGCGCGCGCTGGATGAAGCGATAAACATAAGCAAGGTCTCGCAACGCATTGACGAGTGTGGAGAAACGCTCAAGAATATCTTCGGCGGGCGCCTTCGCAACTTCGCTCGCTTTTCGAGTTTAGTCACGAGGGCATCATTGCCCTGAGTGGGTCAATCGCCTCGAGGTCTTTGCAACCAAACAGGACCGTGCCATCACAGCTGGCTATCTGCACAGTCTTGAAGAGCTATACCCCGGCTAGCGAGATCCGCAGGGTTCTGCTCGGAGCGGACATGTGCCCACTTCTGCACGTCGGTGAACTGGATGATCTTGGTCACCCGGTTGGCCACGAATGTTGTCCACTGACACGCTGGCTTCTGCAGCCAAGCGAGGACAATAGTCGAGTCCGTCCAACAGTATAGGGCGGCTGAGGCTCCTGGCAGCTTTGGAAGAACGGCGGTGGCCATTTCAGACAATAACAAGGCACCGCACAACTCTAGCCGCGGGAGCGACACCGTTTTGACCGGGGGTTATCGTCGACCCAACCTCGATACGGACGTCAATGACGGCGCCTTCGTACGCCTTCTGGGAAGCGTCGCAAAATCCGTGGTGCTCTACCTTCAGGTGCGATTGGAACGCGACCCATCGAAAAATGTGAATCTGATCGAGCACGAAGTAGTTCTTCAGAAAGTCAACCCATCGCTGATAGAAATCTTGAAGGAGGGCGCGACAGAGCAACAACGGCTAAACGGCAGAGATGCAAAAAGGAAATGCAAAAAGACAAAAAGAGCAAACACTGGCAGCACAATTTAAAAGTGAAAATAAAGGGAATGAAAAAAATTAATATAAGGGATTAAAATAATTAAAATATAACACAATGTAGAAGTTTTAGGTAAACCTCGGTGGTTTTAACGTAACGTTATTACACAAAAGGTAGGTAGGTTAAAGTGGTGAGGCTACCCTGGTAGCCTCCAATTAGAGCTGAGCTCCGTTTTGATCCACACCCTCGCCTGTCGTAGTCGGCGCCGTCACTTCAGTACCAGCCAGTGTCGTTCAGGTACGCTAGGATGGCATTCACTGATTGCCGCCCACCTCCCTTAGCGACCCTAGCTGGTGGGTTCCGAAGTGTCGGGCTCTGATATTTTTGAATGCCGGGCAGTGACACAACAGGTGCTCCGGTGTCTCCTTTTCGGTTTCTTCTTTGCAGCTTCTGCAATATGTGTTGTGGGGTAGGCCCATTTTACAGGCATGAGTGCCTATTGGCCAATGCCCCGTGAGAGTTGTCGTTAGTCTTCTAATGTCCTTTTTGCTTTTGGAGATCAGGTCTGCTGTCCTCCTCCTATTGTATTCTGGCCAGCATAGCCTGGATCTTCTGTTCTCAGTCATCATTGACCATTCTTTGCTGGCTAATCGTTTGAAGTGGTCGAGTATTTCCCTCTAGAAAGAGTTCAGGGAGATTTGTATATTTGAGGTATCTGAGCTCCCTTCTGACCCTTTCCTGGCCAGCTCGTCAGCTTTCTCGTTTCCTGGAATATCCTGGAATATACAGCTTTCAGAATTGCGAATACCTCTGCCTGGAACAACGTCGCTGACGCTGGGAGGTTGAAGGACTCTTCTTCTCCCCAGCTGTCGGTGAAGATTCCGGCCCCTACACCGCATCTCATTTTCGAGCCGTCGGTGTAGAGGGATACTTCGTCTTGTTCGGATACACTCCCTCGTCTCCATTCTTTCCTTGTGGGGTATCTGGTTGTATATGCGTTGCCGAATCGTAGTTTGGTTGTCATGTAGTCTGTTCCTGTTGTTCCCACATAGTCTATTTCATTCAGGATCGTACAGTGCCCAGTGTGATAGTTCTTCCAGCTTTGGCTTGCCTTCAGTCGTACCGCGCTTTGGGCTGCTGTGTTCCTGATGAAGTGTTCTATTGGGATCATGTTTAGCACTGCGTTCAGCGCCGCCGCAGGTCATGATCTTAATGCTCCCGTGGCACCTGCGCACGCCGATCTTTGAATCCTTGTGAGTTTTTGTCTGTTATATGCCCTAGTTAGTGCTGGCCACCATACTAGTGCTCCGTATGTCAGTATGGGTCTCACCACCGCTGTGTAGAGCCATATTATGATCTTGGGGTGTATGCCCCAGTTCTTTCCAAACATCTTTCTGCACGAGTAGAATGCTATACTCGCTTTCTTGACTCGTTCTTTGATGTTGTTTTTCCATGATAATTTTGTGTCCAGTATCACCCCCAAGTACTTGGCCAGCCAGAGCAATGGAGATAAAACTCCCCCCTGAGGTGTGCCCCTCTTCACAAACCTGGTGTGATGAGTGCCACTCAGTTCGGCTATCCATGATCTGATGTCTCCTTCAACTCCTATTTTGTTGAGGGAGCTCAGGATGGAGTCCGCGGTTACGTTGTTGAAGGCCCCTTCTACGTCTAAAAAGGTAGCCAACGTGTAGTCTTTGAACAGCAGAGCTTTTTCTATGTATTGCACTACTTCGTGTAGCGCCGTTTCTGTGGATTTGCCTTTTCGGTAAGCGTGCTGGGCTTTCGAAAGGTTTTTCTCCGTTTTGCATCTGATGTGGATATCTAGTATCCTTTCCATTGTTTTCATAAGCAATGAGGTCAGGCTAATCGACCTGTAATCCTTGGCTAAGATGTGCCCTCTTCTTCCTGGTTTGGGTATAAAGACTACTCTTGCTTCCTTCCATGGAAGCGGTATGTGTACTGCTTGTATACATGCTTGGAAGATTGCCTGCAGCCAGTTCCATATGTATTCCTTCGTCTTTTGCAGCATTGCTGGTATGATTTCGTCCGGACCTGGACTCTTGTATTTGTCAAAAGAGTCTATCGCCCAGTGGATACTTTCCCTTGTGACGATCTCTTCGACTTGTGGCTGTTGGACTGCCCTTAGGGCATCCGTTGCTGTGGGTTTTATTCTTAGATTTCTTGAAAAGTGAGTGTCCAGCAGGATATCTAATGATTCTTCAGCTGACGTCGATCCCGTGCCGTCAGGTCTGTTTATAAGTGAGGGGCTTGCTTGCCCTTCTGCTAGTATTTTGCTCAACCTAGCCGTATTTTTATTCTCTCTAGCGATTCGCAGTAGTTGCTCCAAGATTCTTTCTTGGCTACGTATATCGCCTTTTTGTACTCTTTATGTATTTCTTTGTACGGTCCCCAATCTTTGGTTCCGTAGCTGTTGTTGAAGGTCTTCCTGACCTTCCGTCTGAGCTCGCTTAGCTCTTTGCTCCACCATTGTGGGTATTGCTTTTTGGAGTATGTGATTCTGCATGACTCCTTGTACGCGTTGTTGAGGATATTCGTGAGGTCCTCAACTTCTTTGTCTATCTTGTCCGGGTCGGATCTGACTTTGATCCTCCTGTGCTTTGTTTTTGTCTGTACAATTTTGGCGAATTTGTTCCAGTCTGTGTTACGTGGGTTGCGTTTCGGTGTCGTCTCGCGCATCGGCACCGAGATTTCAAAGAATATGTACCTGTGGTCTGAAAAAGAGTTCTGTGTCGAAACCCTCAAATTTCCTACCTTGTACCCGCTGTTCTCCATTTGGAGAGTTATGTCCAAAACTTCTTCCCAACCTTGAAATTCTTCCGTGCTTGGAAAAATGAAGGTTGGTATATCCCCTCTATTACAAATAGTGACGTCACGACATATAATACTATCGAATAGAGACTCACCCCTTTCGTTTGTTTCTTTACTTCCCCACAGCGTGTGCCTGGCGTTGGCGTCACACCCGAGGATTAGCGTCGTCTTGGTCTCCTCAGCCCACTTCATCAACCTGATGACCGCATCTGGTGGTGCGTTTTCGTCGTGGGCCATATAGCCGGAGGCTATAAAAAACTAGAGCGCAAGAAAAAAACACGACCGTTCACTTGGAAGAGAGAACGCGTTCACGATTTATGGGCTAGATCGGTCTGTCAGGCGCGGGGTGGGTCCCTTATAATGGTTAACTCTACTTTCACGTCACAATTAGTAGCTTTCGGAGAATGCAACGATGTTGAATTCCTTTCTGTGAATCTATCATTTAATGGTAGCTTTATTTTTATTACATGTTCCTACATTCCTCCATTATCGGAACCTCCTATTTTTTGGAACCACCTTACCGCCATTCAGATGGTTTCCAATATACTTTCTGATAGTAGTCTTGGGTGATTTTAATATCCCTGTGGCTATTTGGTCCCTAAATAACTCGTCTAACACACCTCAATCCTCAACACATCATGATTTTATTGCTGGCCTCTTCTACATTTCGCTGTATCAAGTCAATGATGTACGAAATTCCTTAGAGCGCTTGCTTGATCCTTGTTTTGTCTCTGATACGGCGAGTGTCAGTTTATTGAGGGTGGCGCCGCTGACGCAGCCTGAAGATCCCTTTGTTCCAAATAAAGCACCTTAGTTTACTAAAGAATTGAGTCCCTTAAAAACTGTAAAGTCATGGGTGTACACGAAATTTAAAAAAAACAGGTTCTCGTTCTGACCTCTCTAACTATATATCGGGCCGATCAAATTTCACCGTACTGAACGCACAATGTCATAAAAACTATTTAACTCGTTGCAGGGTCCAACTCTCTCAGGATTATAAACAGTTTTATAATTTTGTTAATACTAACGTAAGCCGGTAACTCATCATTCATCGCTTTCGTTTGATAACGCAATTGTGAAGGGCGATCAAGCAATTGCCGATCTTTTTGGTCAGCTTTTTCAAACAACATACTCTACTTCAACTGACCTATATCAGACGTATTCTTATAGTTTGCCCAGATCGATCAGATCATTCCTCGTATCGGTTTGTCTTTCCACAGTTTGATGGACCAACAATTAAAACTCTTATTGTGTTTGGTAACAATGAGCTGTGACGGGGATGTGTATTTTTGTCTAGGCTTGACTGATTTTAATATCCCTGGTGCTATTTGGTCCCCAAATAACTCCTCTAACACACCTCAATCCTCAACACAACATGATTTTATTGCTGGCTTGCTCGACATTTCGCTGTATTAAGTCGCAGCCTGAGGATCCTTTTATTTCAAATAAACCACCTTAGTTTACTAAAGAATTGAGTCGCTTAAAAACTGTAGAGTCAAGGGTGTACACGAAATTTAAAAAAACTGGTTCTCGTTCTGACCTCTCTAACTATATATCGGGCCGGTCAAATTTCACCGTACTGAACGCAGGGTCAAACTCTCTCAGGATCATAAACAGTTTTATAATTTTGTTAATACTAACGTAAGCCGGTAAATCATCATTCATCGCTTTCGTTTGATAACGCAATTGTGAACGGCGATCAGGCAATTGCCGATCTTTTTGGTCAGCTTTTTCAAACAACATACTCTACTTTAACTGACCTATATCAGACGTATTCTTATAGTTTGCCCAGATCGAACTTAATTTCTGTCCAGGTTTAAACGAAAGCACTCTCCATTTAGATCTTCATCGTGTAAGGCCAGTTTATCTGCCAGGTCCCGACGGAATACCGGGCTACGTGCTTAGGTATTGTGCCGATGCCCTGTGCTCACCCCTTCTGAAATTGTTTACCTTATCCTTATAAACCTCGACCCTTATTTGGAAGAAATCATTCATTATTCCTTTCCACAAAAAGGTAACAACTCGGAGGCCAATAACTATAGAGGAATCTCTAAGCTTTCGGACATCCCTAAACTTTTCGAATACATTATTACTCCACATTTGCAGCACCTTTGTAGATAATTAATTTTTTCATATCAGCATGAATTTATTAAGCGAAGATCAACACCTACTAACCTTCTGGAGCTCACTTCCTTCATTATAAGGGGTTTCCATAATAACCTCCATACGGATGTAATTTATACTGACTTCAGTAAAGCATTTGATTCCGTTAATATTCTTAGGTGGATCTCTAGTTATCTGACTGGCAGGACGTAAAAAGTCAGGTGTCCGCAAGGGAACCACCTGGGTCCTTTATTGTTTACATTATTTATTAATGATCTGCCCGAAATTTTGACAAATTCTTGGGTACCCATGTACGCTGATGATGTTAAGCTTTGTATGCAATACAAGAACGTCGCTTACCAGTCTGATTTACAAACAGATCTTGATAGCTTCCAAACCTGGTACCCACTAAACTTAAATGGCTCTAAATGCAAGTTAATGACATTCAGTCGTGTTGTTCCCAAGCTTGCAAATTACACGCTTAACTGCAGCTCTTTGGAAAGAATTAACTCAGTTGATGACTTGGGTGTCTGCCTGGATCCCAAACTTAACTTTATCGATCATATTTCGTGCATGGAGAATAAAGCCAGGGGTGTGCTGGAATTTATTAAACGGTGGTCCAAAGAATTCGATGACCCCTATGTAACTAAAACTTTATATATTTCATTAGTTAATCCTATCTTAGAATATTGATCTTGCGTTTGAATCGGTTCAAAAGAACATTTTGCTTTTTGGTCTACTTTTATTCATAAGTTCCACTGTGACGTGGAAAGTACTGACTTCTTAGGTCAGCTCAATTTCCACGTTCCGAGTGGAAGTACTAGATCGTATATTCCCCTAGTTTTGCGCCATTGTAGAACCTCCTAAGAACTGCATGATCCCTTTTGAGTACTGTGTGAAAGTTATAATGATTTGTATTCGGTAATCGCACATGTTGATAGTCTTCCTAAACTAAAAACTTGAATCCTTACCCACTCAGATCGCACGCATCAAACACTCAGGCAGCTCGCCGGTAGTTTATTTCCTCGTATTCTTTTCTATACTCTCCATCGCTTCTAATACCTAACCCTAACATGCACGTGCCTGGTTTAAGAGGAGCCTCTTGAGTGTACTGACCGTAGAGCATCAACGTCACCAACTTGCATTGTCGGCTGTAGCTGACAATCATAATGGCTTCGGTGCTGCAAACAGAATTGCCAAGGTTACCACTGTTGTTATATGTCGTCTAGTGCGCCCGAAATAGCAGATCTTGCTTTGGATGCCTTGTTGTCCATGTTGCACTTGTAGTTCAGCATATGGTCAATCAGGAATGCAAGCTATTTAATGGCCGGGGTAGACTCCAGGGCCGCAGACCTTGAGCTCGACCTCGATGGATAGGCTACATTTACTAGAGACGTTGGCCAGATGTTTCTTCACCGTAACCAGGGCTGTCTTCTGCAAATTTCACTACTGCGCAGCCCTCGGGTAGAGGTCGCCAAAGTATTCCAGCGCTTATAACGGGTGACAGTATTGGACCAAAAACTGAGACCTAGGGTACGCTTCATGATACTTGGTTACCGGCGTCAGATTTGTACTAAAGGACACGATTCTTAAAGTATCGGCTATCAGCTGAATGAGAAATCCAAAAACGCAGCCGCGGATTGCAGAATAATGCTCCAGGTCGCTGAGATAAAAGCATTCCATAGCATTTGTTGACAATTGTGTTACTTCCCAGATCGGGTCGATCGTGATTCATCTTTAGTAATCTATGCTGGAGGGCTTTACGTTCTTCAATTTCTCCCTCCAGTTAACTGCATATATCTCAAATATTTTCTCCAATGTATTGACTCAATACTATTAAGCATACAGACAGGACGATATTAGGATGGATCATTCAGCTTGCCTGGTTTCAGAATGAGCATGAGCCTTAGCTGGTTTCAGATCCTCGAAAGGGTCTGCTGACCGATGCACCGGTTGTACACATGTACAAATAGGCTCAGCTAAGCCTAAATATAATATGATATAAAGTTCTGATTTGGGAATGTCATCTGGAATGAACTGGGAATCTGGGAATGAGGAAGAAGACGTCCAGGATTGCCAGAAAATCGAAGATAATTGCTCGCGAATAACACTGGGGACAGTTTACAGGCGTCTTGGGTGATCCCCTGCACGATATCCTTGAACGCATTTGTGTGCATCTATATTAACATTGTTCCCTTGAAAATTCTATTGGCTTTGCCGTGGCTAAAACCGTTCGCGACCTAATATGTGCGAATTGTTCTTGTCCAGTGCATTCTGGGATCTTGAAAAATCGACACACTGGTATCAATCTTGCTGCTTGCGGCAATTTTCATGGCAATAGTAGGACAGCAAGATCTAAATCTTTGGAACGAGGTCACCTCTCTGTTCCTCTGTTCCTGTTTTTCAACCTACGACTTCTTAGAAGCTTAGGGAATTCCCCAAATTGTTCAAGGCGGTCACCAAACTTCTTCTTTCTAAAAAATTCTAATCGCAGCGCCCTAGTGACCTGTGAGTTAGATCCCAATGATACCAATTGCAAATAAGTTGCTTGTTTTTACTCAACAACATAACATATATATTATGCTGGCTTTAAGAATTTCAGAACTGATCACCCAAGTGAATCTCTCCTAGGAGGCAGAGCTGTTCTTATCAAGAGATGTATTTCCTACAACCATTTTGACACAGTTATAAACTGGATGATTCAGGAAAGGGGGAACTCTTGAATGGAACAGCAAATCTTTCTCCATCTTTAGGATGGACTTGTGTTAAGATTGATTACGTCCTTTCACAACTGGTCCGTAAGTTAATCATAGACGTAGCCTTCAACGACCGGAGTAGACTACATTATGAAATATTTAATTTATCAATTTATCCAGCTGTCGTGCAACCCTTATCTGTATTGTTTTTTTTTGTCTACAAGCTGATTCAGAGTATTCCACTCACTATTAACAACGACCAAGACCTTAGTTCAGACCCTTTCCAGCAACCATGACTTCCATTTCAACTACTTTTACTTCCAAAACCGATCATGTCTTAGCCTTCAAGGTGACAGTAGACAACTTTATTAAACTTACTACCACCTTTAAGACGAAGATCATCGGTCGTAGATTCTGCCATGTAGCCTGCTCCGCCTCCCTGCTGTCCGAAAATCTCTAACTGCGGCGGGGAGGTGCCAATATGGGAAGCATGCGGTTCATTGCTCCAGCAGCCACGCCCCTTCACCCGGAATTCTCTGGCGGCAGCGGCCTATTGTTCTTTAAGACTCGTTTTTCTGCACCCGGAATGCTTCCGTAGCGGAGACTGGACGAGTGCCCCGGAATCCTCCAGCTGCCGACGTTAGAGTCCGAATTCGAAGGCTGCGTATCAGCAATGAAATAACGATTTTTATTTCTCCAACGAATCACAATTTAACGTGGACCTGTACGATCACTGAAGATTATTATTTCGTGTTCGAATCACATTTTCTCATGTACCTGTACGATTTGCAATGATAATTCCAGCAACATCATAAAGAAGAGGTGCATTGAATCTACGATTATGCTCTCCAGCTGGTGTTTTATCAGGATTAATGACAATTGAGTGATTATTACTTTGTAATCTGTGCATGTGGCATTTGTATATTTTCAACAACTTAGTGTGCTCATTTATTAAAGCATTAAGTTCGACAACTATGCGTCTGGCACAAATTGAGTCAATCTTGTTAAAGCCACATTGGCAGCAATGAGTCTATTTAATCATACATTTGTCCATTAGCAATGGTATTCCAAACTATTTCTGTTGCTCCAAACGAAGACATTTAAAAACATGAATTACATTTTTTAATTGACTTCAAGAATACATTAGATCTTGGATTTGTACCGTTCAGGAAACTATTCAAAGGTTCAGATGGTGTTTCTATTGCAGGTAGTTGCAGCACATGAATGCTGGCCAATTTTTTAATTTAAGTGCAACTGCAGACATTCCGTGTCCATATCACCAATTAACATTCTTAAATGATTATAATAATGAATCAATTGGGCCATGTTATTGCGAACAGTTGTATTTTCTAGTTGGATTTTTTTATCCGTTCTTTCGGTTTTTTTTCTGCGCATGATTCTTGATCTCACCGTACTACTGCTCAAATTCGCCCCCCTTCGTCTTATTTGCATTTTGTTAAAAAAAAAGTCATTCAGATGATCCTATACAACCGAGATGACTGTTCATAAGCTGACTGTACCAAAACAAACTGATTATTATTATTATTTTTTTTTTTGTTTTCGAGTGAGTCCCACGTCCACCTCCCGCCCAACCGACCGAGGGGCGCAGCCGTGTAACGAACGGCACGAAACGCTTACTAGATAGACGCGAGAGAAGAAAAAAAGAATAGAACGAGGTAAGATTAGGATACAGTACGGGCTAGTACTACAACTGACCTATATCAGATGTATTCTTATAGTTTGCCCAGATCGTACTTAATTTCTGTCCAGGTTTAAACGAAAGCTCGCTACATTTAGATCTTCATCGGGTAAGGCCAGTTTATCTGCCAGGTCCCGACGGAATACCGGGCTACGAGCTTAGGTATTGTGCCTATGCCCTGTGCTCACCCCTTCTTAAATTGTTTACCTTATCTGTAGAATCCTCAGAATTTCCCCTTATTTGGAGGGAATCATTTGTTATTCCTCTCCACAAAAAAGGTAGCAAATCGGATGCCAGTAACTATAGGGGTATCTCTAAGTTATCGGCTATCCCCAAATTTTTCGAGAATGTAATCACTCCTCACTTGCAACATCTATGCAGATCCGTCATCTCTCCATGCCAGCATGGTTTTATGAGGCGAATATCAACCACGACCAATCTTCTGGAACTCACCTCTTTCGTTATTAGGGGCTTCCAACAAAACTTTCAAACCGATGTTATTTACACGGACTTTAGTAAAGCTTTCGACTCGGTTAATCATTCTCTTCTGGTTAGGAAACTCGATTCAATGGGGTTTCCTAGTGATCTTCTTAAATGGATTTCGAGTTATCTAAGTGATAGGACCCAAAAGGTTCTGTTCAGAAACGTTCAATCCAATAGCCTTAGGGTCACATCTGGCGTCCCACAGGGTAGTCACCGTGGACCACTTCTATTCACATTGTTTATCAATGATTTGCCGCAGGTTCTAACCAATTCCAGAGTACTTATGTACGCTGATGACGTTAAACTTTGCTTGCAGTATAGGGACATTTCTTGCCAATCTGACCTACAATCGGATCTTAATAACTCGAAGCATGGTGTCATGCTAACGATTTACATCTCAACAGCTCAAAATGATGACATTTTCACGTGTTACTCCCCTGCTTGCAACCTATATGCTTAATGACTGCTCTTTGGAAAGAATTTCTATTGTTGATGATCTGGGTGTCCGCCTGGATCCTAAACTTTCGTTCTCTGAACATATTTCTTGTATGGTTAACAAAGCCAGAGGCATGCTGGGATTCATTAAAAGGTGGGCAAAGGAATTCGATTCTCCTTATGTAACGAAGACTCTCTTTACTTCGTTGGTTCGCCCTATATTGGAGTATGGTTCGTGCGTCTGGAGTCCTCAATTCGGGGTCCATAGTAGCCGCATTGAATCTGTCCAAAAGAACTTTTTGCTTTTTGCCCTTCGTGGCCTACCCTGGGATGCAAACCTTAGATTACCGTCTTACGCTAGTAGACTTCTCCTACTTAATCTACCTTCTTTAGCTAACCGTAGGACGATGCTTGGCGTCGTCTTTTTACATAAACTTATACACGGTGATGTGGAGAGCCCCTACCTTCTAGGCCAGTTCAATTTCCATGTTCCCCGTCTTTCTTCTAGAACTTTTATACCACTAGTAGTTAACCACTGTAGGCGTGAGTTTGAAGTGCATGAGCCCTTTAGGGTTTTATGTACTGATTACAATCGTCTTTTTAGTAGCATTGAAGGCATTGAAAGCCTTCAAAAACTAAAAACTGTATTGCTTGTAGTACTATCCCGTAGTGTATCCTAATTTTTCCTCGTTCTATTCTATTTTTTTACCTTCTCTCGCGTCTATCCAGTACGCGTTTCGTGCCGTACGTCACACGGCTGCGCCCCTCTGTCGGTTGGGCGGGAGGTGGGCTTGGGACCCCGCGCGAAAACAAAAAAAATAAATAAAAAAAATTTATACTGACTTCAGTAAAGCATTTGATTCCGTTAGTCATTCCCTTCTCCTCAGGAAACTCGACTTAATGGGTTTTCCAATTGATCTTCTTGGGTGGATCTCTAGTTATCTGACTGGCAGGACGCAAAAAGTCTTCTTTAAAAGTAATTTATCTAATGTTCTCCAAGTCACCTCAGGTGTCCCGCAAGGGTGTCACCTGGATCCCTTGTTGTTTACATTATTTATTAATGATCTGCCCGAAGTTTTGACAAATTCTAGGGTACTCATGTACGCTGATGATGTTAAGCTTTGCGTGCAATACAAGGACGTTGCTTACCAGTCTGATTTACAAACAGATCTTGATAGCTTCCAAACCTTGTACCTACTAAACTTAAATGGCTCTAAATGCAAGTTAATGACATTCAGTCGTGTTGTTCGCAAGCTTGCAAATTACACGCTTAACTGCTGCTCTTTGGAAAGAATTAACTCAGTTGATGACTTGGGTGTCTGCCTGAATCCCAAACTTGACTTTGTCGATCATATTTCGTGCATGGTGAATAAAGCTGGAATTTATTAAACGGTGGTCCAAAGAATTCGATGACCCCTATGTAACTAAAACTTTATATATTTCATTAGTTCATCCTATCTTAGAATATTGTTCAGTCACGGCAGCGTTTATTCATAAGCAATAACATTTAGAATACTACATAATAAATCTTCAGTCGCAGCCACATGAATTTGTTGTAAATAAAGTATCAATTACCAGGTCAAGCGAATATACATAGCTGGCGGACATGAGGAAAGCGAAAGAGAGCAATAAGTGTCAGGTCATATAGCTGACAATAACCTACATACACAGTACCAATAAGTGTCAGGTCATATAGCTGACAATAACCCACATACTCAGTAACCCACATTCACAGTAACCCACATTAGTTTTGTTATACGATATTTGTTACCATAAGCACTTTATACCTATATATACTGTTAAGTTTCATTAATAAAGTCAGTAAGAGTTCTACCTCACAACAGAGCTTTTATTCATGCACATTTGCCCGACACCGTAGCCGTGTCTTCCATGCCCCAACCAAACCTCATACAACCAATCAACCAAACCAAACCACACCCAAACACACTTTAAACTAGTTCCAAGTGCTAGTTGCGACAACTGTAGGCAATACCAACATTTGGTGACTCCGACATTTTTAACAACAGAAGGAAATATCCGTAACTCTTGGGATTTTCAGACATTTTATCAACAAAAGGAAATATACGTAACTCTTGCGATTTTCCGACTTTTTATCAACAAAAGGAAATATCCGTAACTCTTGGGATTTTCTGACTTTTTATCAACAAGGGAAAAATCCGTAACTCTTGGGATTTCCGACATTTTTATCAAAAAAGGAAAAATCCGTAACTCTTGGGATTTTCCGACAACTTTGACCAAAATTCTTTTTTAGAAACTCTAAATTCTAAACATCCCCCAAGTCTATTGACCATTTGATATTTCCTTTAACCACATCACGGTTGCGAATAGGAGCGTATCCAGCTGTCAAAGCAAATAAAACACTCCCAACGGTCAGGAACTAAAACAATTTTCAATATGTCTAATAAAGAGGAGCAAGCAGTCACAGAAGCGTTAGACTTACAGGAAGAAATCAGTCAAGAAATATCGAAGCTGAACGGCAATTTTAAAAAAGACTCTGCGGAAAGAAAGCAAAATCCAACGTATTATAAATTAAAGTTGGCCGCAATCGATGAAGCAAGGAATCGATTGGCGGATATTGACAAAAATATTCCAGTGGAATATAGAACCGCAGAATATTTAAAGTTCTACGTAGACTGTCGTGAGTCATACGACAAATATAGAACGATAATAACCGATGCAATGGCTCAAACCTCGAGCAATGCCCCCGGAAATGCAACCTCGATCAATGCTTTAAAAAATGCAGACGTTGTCCACGTCATAATGTCCACTTCGCTGTTCACGAAGAACACGAAGACCCAGTCAAAGAAGGATACGACATGCAGTCGTTCCTCCGACTAAAAGGGAATTTGCAAAGAGTCTTGGGGCGCAAAAACAAGTGCATCAAGATGTACATTTGCCCAGAGTCAGCATCCCAAAGTTCGATGGGGATCTACTCAAATGGACTCAGTTCTTGGACTTATTCAAATGCATGGTTCACGATACCAACATGCCCACAGTCAGGAAGACGTGGTACTTCAAAACCACCGTAACTGGAGAAGCAGAAAGATTAATAAGGCATATTGAGCTTAAAAAAGAAAATTACATAAGCGCATGGGAAATATTGGTTGTCGCGTACAGTAATCCCCGCCATGTAGCAGATACGATTCTCAATCGTCTCCTGCAACATCATACAAACAGTGACGATCCAAAGTCATTAAAAGAGTTGTATATCACAACAATTGAGTCTCTAGCATCATTAAAGGGACTAGGCATTGATATATCCAGCTGGGATACAATCATAATTGCCATCATCAAGCAAAAACTGGATTTTGCAATAGAGCCCTCTACGAACAATCGTTAGACGGGTCAAGAGAACTCGAAGGTCTTGACACAATGCTAAGCTTCCTGGACCAGCGAAGCCGAGTACTGGGAACAGGAAAACGCAGTCAACAACTGAGAAAGGAACAGAAGAGCCCATCATGCACTTCTGCCAGCGCTGGAAGGCAACCAAATTGTCCTTTCTGCAAACGGACTCATTGGGTATACAAATGTGATGATTTCCGCAGCAAAACCATACGTGATCGAGTCAATTGGGCTCAAAAACAAAAATTGTGTGTTAACTGTTCCAGCATTGACCACAAGGCGAAAGATTGCCGAGGCCGTACGTGTTTTAAATGTGACAAAAAACACCATACATTGCTGCACCTAGAGGCCACGTCAGGTGCGGCAACAGAGCCACAATCACCTTCTGTAGGTGCAGCAAGTAACAAAAGTTACAATTTGCTAGCCACAGTCAAGGTATGGGTCAAAGCCAGCAATGGTCAGATGGCCACATTTCGAGCCTTGCTAGACTCAGGATCACAAATTAATCTGATCTCTGAGCGAATGGCCTCCAAGCTGTCATTAAAGCTCCACGGTGCATCATTGCGCATCGAGGGCATTGGAGGCAACCCAAAAACCAAAACCAAAAACGTTCACATGAAGTCGATGCATAATGACTTTGCTCAACAAGTAGAAGCCTTTGTGCTGCCGCATATCATAGCTGATCAACTAGCTCATGAATTAATTGCCTCACAACTACGAGTCCCAAACACCGTCACCCTGGCTGATCCAAACTTTGACAAACCAGGAAAAATTGACATGCTTATCGGCGCAAAGCATTATTATTCTTTGTACTGCCAAATCAGATGCTTATGAAGCCGAAGGCCCAATTCTCCAAAGTATAAAGCATGGACGGATTGTGGCCGGGAGAATTCCTGTTGAGCACGACTCAGCGGCATTTTGTGCAGCGGAAACCATAGAAGAGGAGGTGGATACGCTACTAGAGCGATTTTGGACACTATAGAATCTGGACAACAAAGAAGGCTCGATCTCCAATAGAAGCTCACTGCGAATATCATTTCGCTGCTAATCTACAGGTTGCAATAGATGGAAAATTCATTGTAAAACTTGCATTTTCTGAAGGATCTTCGGACCTGGGGGCATCTCAGAAAACAGCAGCCAACAGATTTTTGGCGTTAGAGCGACGAAGAAGTCGGATATATGGACGTTGATGCACTACGGTCAGTACACTCAAGTGGCCCTTATGAAACCAGGCACGTGCCTGTTAGGGTTAGGTATTAGTAGACGCGATGGAAAAAAAAAGAAAAGAATGCAAGGAAATAAACTACCAGCGAGCAGCCTGAGTGTTTGCATGCATGCGATCTAAGTGGGTAAGGATTAAAGTTTTTAGTTTAGGAAGACTATCGACATGTGAGATCACCGAATACAAATCATTATAACTTGCACACAGTACTCTAAAGGGATCATGCGGTTCATAGGAGGTTCTACAATGGCGCAAAACTAAGGGAATGTACGATCTAGTATTTCTACTGGGAACATGGAAATTTAGCTGACCTAACAAGTCAGTACTTTCCACATCGCCGTGAATTAGGTTATAAATAAAGGTAATACCAAGCATAGTTCTACGATTAGCCAAGGAGGGTAAGTTAATTAGGAGAAGTCTACTATAATAGGAGGGTAATCTCTGTTCAGCATCCCAGTTTAAGCCGCGTAAAGCGAAAAGCAAAAAGTTCTTTTGAACCGATTCGATGCGTTTACTGTGGACCCCATACTGGGGGCTCCAAACGCAAGATCCATATTCTAAGATAGGACGAACTAGTGAAATATATAAAGTTTTTGTTAAATAGGGGTCATCAAATTCTTTCGACCACCGTTTAATAAATCCCAGCATACTTCTGGCTTTATTCACCATGCACGAAATATGATCGATAAAGTCAAGTTTGGGATCCAAGCGGACACCCAAGTCATCAACTGAGTTAATTCTTTCCAAAGAGCAGCAGTTAAGCGTGTAAGTTGCAAGCTTGGGAACGACACGAGAGAATGTCATTAGCTTACATTTAGAGCCATTTAAGTTTAGTAGGTTTATGCAGCACCAGGTTTGGAAGCTATCAAGATCTGTTTGTAAATCAGACTGGTGAGCAATGTCCTTGTATTGCACGCAAAGCTTGACATCATCAGCGTACATTAGTACTCTAGAATTAGTCAAAACTTCGGGCAGATCATTAATAAATAATGTAAACAACAAAGGACCCAGGTGACTCCCTTGCGGGACACCTGAGGTGACTTGGAGAACATTAGATAAATTATTTTTAAAGAGGACTTTTTGCGTCCTGCCAGTCAGATAACAAGAGATCCACCTAAGAAGATCAATTGGAAAACCCATTACGTCGAGTTTCCTGAGGAGAAGGGAATGATTAACGGAATCAAATGCTTTACTGAAGTCAGTATAAATTACATCCGTTTGAAGGTTATTCTGGAAGCCCCTTATAATGAAGGAAGTGAGCTCCAGAAGATTTGTGGTTGTTGATCTTCGCTTAACAAATCCATGCTGACATGGAGAAATTACTGATCTAGAAAGGTGCTGCAAATGAGGAGTAATAATGTTCTCGAAAAGTTTAGGGATGGCCGAAAGCTTAGAGATTCCTCTATAGTTATTGGCCTCCGATTTGTTACCTTTTTTGTGGAGACGAATAATGAATGATTCCTTCCAAATAAGGGGAAAGTGCGAGGTTTCTAAGGATAAGGTAAACAATTTCAGAAGGGGCGAGCACAGGGCATCGGCACAATACCTAAGCACACAGCCCGGTATTCCGTCGGGACCTGGCAGATAAACAGGCTTTACACGATGAAGATCTAAAAGGAGGGAGCTTTCGTTTAAACATGGACTGAAAATTAAGTTCGATCTGGGCAAGCTATAAGAATACGTCTGATTTAGGTCAGTGGAAGTGGAATATATTGTTTGAAAAAATTGGGCAAAAAGATCAGCAATTGCCTGATCGCCCTTCACAGTTGCGTTTGCAAACGAAAGTGATGAAGGATGTGTTACCGCCTTACGTTTAGTATTAACAAAATTATAAAACTGTTTAGGATCCTGAGAAAATTGGACCCTGCTACGAGTCAAATAGTTTTTATAACACTGTGCGTTCAGTACGGTGAAGTTTGACCGAGCCGATAAATAGTTAGAGAGGTCAGAACGAGAACCGGTTTTTTTAAATTTCGTGTACCGCCTTGACTTTACATTTTTTAAGGGACTCAATTCTTTAGTAAACCAAGGAGGTTTATTTGAAATAGAGGGATAGTATAAGGGAACACATTCCGAGAAGAATGAATTCATCGCATTGTAAAAAATGTCCACGGCATCAGCCATGTCAGTGCATTTGTACAAATCAGACCAGTTAAAGTCCGAAATAAGATTATTTAGCCGGTCGAAATCAGACTTTCGAAAGCAGTAAACTCTTTTGGCTGGTCTATCAGATTTCTTCAGTATATCAGCACCAATGTCGAGTGTCACATCGAAAGTAGGATGATAGGGATCTTCAGGTTGCGTCAGCGGCGCCACCCTCAGTAAACTGACACTCGCCGGATCAGAGACAAAACAAAGATCAAGCAAGCGCTCTAAGGAATTTCGTACATGGTTGACTTGAGACAGCGAAATGTCGAACAAGCCAGCAATAAAATCATGTTGTGTTGAGGATTGAAGTGTGTTAGAGGAGCTATTTAGGGACCAAATAGCCCCAGGGATATTAAAATCACCCAAGACTACTAAATGATCTCTATCAGAAAGCATATTGGAGACCATCCGAATGGCGGAAAGGTGGTTCCAAAAAACAGGTAGTTCCGACAATGGAGGAATGTAGGAACATGTAACAAAAACAAAGCGACCATGAAATGATAGCTTCACACAAAGGAATTCAACTTCGTTGTTTTCCTCGAAAGTTAATAATTCTGACGTGAGAGTGGAGTTGACCGCTATGAGGACCCCACCCCCGCGCCTGACAGGCCGATCTAGCCGATAAATCGTGAACGCAGCTGGGAAAACTTCGGAGCTAAGAATCTCCGGCTTTAACCAGGTTTCTGTGAACACAATAACATGGGATGAGAATGCAAAACTATCAGAATACAACTTAGACAGCTTACTACGCAAGCCTCTTGCATTCTGATAGGAGATTAACAGAGAAGTATTTAGTTTTTTTGAACAGAGGCAGAGGATGTAGAGGGCACAGTGGTCAGATCGGGTTTAGGAAGAGTTATCCCGACAGGCCGTTTCTTTTTCTTAGCTTCATATTCTTTGACGACAACATACTCAGGCCAGAATTTGGTTGAGCATATCGTGCCAAAGAATTCATTTGGGACATTTATTTTGAAAGATGAATTATCCCCACCCAAAAAAAAAATTAAATTTTTCCACCTTTAATTTTAAATTTTCAGCTCTAACTTTGCCTCGTATAAAGGCAATTACATCTTCAGATGTTTGACCAGGGGAGAGCCGTGAAACAAATATCTGTTTCGTAGGTGGGATAGCGATGAGGGCTTGAGGGGGGACAGACAGAGTGCCTGAAGTGCCCATATTGGCCGGTAGTTCCTGCGGGGATAAATTTAAATTTACGGGACTATGGGGGGTCAAAATTTGTGCTCCCGTAGGAGACGAAATTGAAATAGGCGGTGGAACGTTTAGTCCCACTGCCCCTTCAGATACCGCCTCTTTCCTAACGCTTGACCTCCGAATTCTGGGATTCGATTCTGAGGTCGTAGGCAGTGTCAACGGCGGCTGCTGTTGAGCGCCCGCCGCAGGTTGTAGGGATCCGTCGCCCTGCTGCACTCCAGTTGCAGTTTTTTTGCGCCTTGGAGACTCATTTAATAGCGTAAGGCTATTAAATTGTTTATCAAGCGCTAAGAAGATGTTATGAGTTTTGTTGAAACTCGATAACAACTCCTTAAAACTGCCCTTGGTTTGCCGCATGAAAGACATCATTTCCCTTTCAACGTCACGACAGGCATCGCAACAGTAGCGCAAGCCGATGTTTTTTCTTACATCATCAACAGTCCGGCCGTTAACACCAATGCACTTAGCATGCAAAATGTTGTCGCACAGCCAGCAGCCGATAGTAAGATCACTAGACAAAACTGCCTTTTTGCAGGTTTTGGAGAAGCAGACGATATCGGAAGACATTATTTTAGACTTACCACTGTACTTGTAGCAATAGATGAGGGGGCGAAAGATATGAAAAGAAAAGTGCAGCTGCACCAAGAGAGTTGAAGCGCTAGAGAGCAGGGGAGTGTGAGAGTAAGCGAGCTTAGAGAAACGTTTAGCTGTCGCGACAGAGCAACAACGGCTAAACGAGAGAGGTGTAAAGAAGAAATGCAAAAAAAAACACAAGAACAACAAACACTGGCAGCTCACTTAAGTTGTGAAATAAAGGTTTTAAATAAGTTAATATAGTTAATAAAGATGCATGCACACGCGAAGTGAACGGGAGCTATGTATATAGAATACAAAGTAGAAGTTTTAAACAAACCCCGGCGGTTTTTACGTAAATAATTTTACAAAAACGAGAGCGCAAGAAAAAAACACGACCGTTCACTTTGAAGCGAGAAAGATTGATTTTGGATATGGAAAGGATATGTAGACTTCATGGAAGAATATAAACGTCTTGGTCACATGAAACTGGTGCATCCCACACACGTACCCTTGGATCACTACTTCATTCCACATCACTGTATTGAAGGCCGAAAGCAGTACCACAAAACTGGTAGTTTTTGATTTGTTCTGTAAAGAGACAAGCAATAAAGCAATAAATGATATATTGTACTCTGGACCCACCGTGAAAGCGTATTTTTTGCGATTTCGCTACGATTCCGCAACCACAGATAAATGTTTATTGCAGATATAGAGAAGATGTATCAATAAGTGTGGACCAGTTCCATCAATTAATCGTATGGCGGAAGAAACCATCAGACGATCTTAAATTTTATAGACTTAAAACCGTCACATATGGTACAACATCAGCAGCATTCCTGGCCCAGAACCATCGACCGCTTGGATCATCCGTACGTAAACATGATTTTTACGTGGATGACTAGACAGTCAGAGGAGCAGACAGTATCCCAGAGACAGTACAAATTCAACAAGAATTAAACAAAATACTGCTGCCTTCCGGATTCAAGCTCCGAAAATGGTGCTATCGTCTCTAACGTCAAGCTAGACGAAACACTCCAACAATATAGTGTTAAGACTTTGGGTTTGCTTTGGATGCCACAAAAGGATCAGTTATGTGGACGATCTCAAAAAAGCGAAGCATCAACCATCACCCAACGAGTGGTCAGTTCGGAATCATCACAAATATTCGATCCACTAGGATTATTTGCCCCCGTGGTGGTCAAGGCAAATATTTTTATGCAGACCCTGTGGGTTTAAAGATGAGCTGGGACGACGAAATTCCTCAGCACCTTCAGGTGGATTGGAAAAATTACCGCGCTGACTTACAAGCGCTCAGCAACATGCAAATTCCAAGACACATATTCGAAGGACAGGTGCCCGTCACACAATAATTGCCCACATTTGTCGATGCTTCAGAACGATGGCGCCTCGAGCGCCATCATTTGGCGGCTTATGGGAAGCTGCAGTAAAATCAGCGAAAAGGATACTGGTATCAGTCACAGCCACATCATCTCTAACGTTTGAAGAGCTGAACCTCTAGTAGCGCAAATCTTGCCCTACATGGAAAAACTCTGGTAAAAAGATGGGAGTTAGTATCCAGGCTCAAGCAATCGTTCTGGAACCAGTGGTCCATGGAATATCTTCAAGAGCTGCAAATGCGTACTAAATGGAAGACCATGGCCCAGAATGTCAAAGAAGGACTATTAGTCCTAGTAAAGGAAGACAACGTGCCGGTAATGAATTGGCCTATGGGGCGGATAGTAAAAACGTATCCGGGCAAAAACAATCAGGTTCGCGTAGTAGATGTCAAAACGGCATCAGGCACATTCAAACGACCAGTTACTCGTTTGGCACCTTTGTTAAAGGAAGAAGTAGCCACAAAACGTCCACACAGCTCCGGTGAGGATGCAGCAGAAGAGACCCCCACACAGAAAAAGAAGATGTCAAATTAAAGGAGACTACCTGGAAGGATCAACTTGTCGCTCCTCAACATCAACAAGTAGCTGCCTATGTAGCCCTAGCGATGTCAATCCTATTAGGCATTGTATGGGCTCTTAGCCGGACGGTCGGCAAATGGACACCACGACGTCGGATATTTCTACGCCGGACACCCTAATCCAAGCAGAGCACGGAACAACAAGCACCAGAACCTACCCCACGAAGTTTTTCGTTCGACCTTTCTGAAGGTTAAACACCTGTTCAACGGCCGGGAGAATGTTCAGTCACGGCAGCGTTTATTCATAAGCAATAACATTTAAAATACTACATAATAATTCTTCAGTCGCAGCCACATGCATTTGTTGTAAATAAATTATCAATTACCAGGTCAAGCGAATATACATAGCTGGCGGACATGAGGAAAGCGAAAGAGAGCAATAAGTGTCAGGTCATATAACTGACAATAACCTACATACACAGTAGCAATAAGTGTCAGGTCATATAACTGACAATAACCCACATACACAGTAACCCACATTCACAGTAACCCACATTAGTTTTGTTATACGATATTTGTTACCATAAGATTTTTACTATATATTTAAAATCTCTACATGCCCACATAGTCTCCATGCCCACCACCCATCCACCACACCAAACCACACACAAACCCCCTATTCCAAGCGCTAGTTGCGACAACTGTAGGCAATAGTTCATGCACTATTTGCCAGGCATCTAAGCCTCAACCCAACTTCATTATGCAGATGAGCAATGCGTCATAGTTTGTACACCAACTTGCATTGTCGGCTATGTAGCTGACAATCATAATGGCTTCGGTGCTGCAAACAGAATTGCCAAGGTTACCACTGTTGTTATATTTTCTAGGATAGAGATCTTGCTTTGGATGCCTTGTTGTCCATGTTGCACTTGTAGTTCAGCATATGGTCAATCAGGAATGCAAGCTATTTAATGGCCGGGGTAGACTCCAGGGCCGCAGACCTTGAGCTCGACCTCGATGGATAGGCTACATTTACTAGAGACGTTGGCCAGATGTTTCTTCACCGTAACCAGGGCTGTCTTCTGCAAATTTCACTACTGCGCAGCCCTCGGGTAGAGGTCGCCAAAGTATTCCAGCGCATATAACGGGTGACAGTGACTCATGCTAGGACAATTATTTTAAGCACTATACAAAATATTGAATTCAGTGCTGAGTATAAACAACTGCGCAATCACAGGACAGTGGACAAAAAAAGTTCAATTGTTTCGCTGTCTCCAATAATAGGACATGACGGACTCATCAGAGTCGGAGGCAGATTGGAAGAATCTAACCTACCATATGCCGCAAAGCATCAGATCTTGCTTCCATACAATGATCAAATTGTAAAGATGCTGCTACGAGAGATGCATGAAGAGAACATGTATTGCGGAGCGCAATCATTGAGAGCAATAGCCAGACAACAATACTGGATTCCGAATGACAAAACAATGGCCAGAAGCATCATACACAGTTGTGTCAGATGCACAAGGGCACGACCCAAATTGATGCAACAAATCATGGGTAATTTGCCTGCGGATCAAGTAACACAGGCTCGTCCATTCTCCAACTCTGGAGTCGACTTCTTGGGTCGACGTGGAAAGTGTCAGACAATTCATTGTGACAACGCCACGAACTTTGTAGGTGCCAACAACCAGTTAAAGGCGCTAGAAGAAACAATCTTCACAGAACAGGCTCAGACGAAGATCGTAAACCAATGCAGTAAGCAGCAGGTGGAGTTCAAGTTCATTCCGCCTCGAGCGCCATCATTTGGCGGCTTATGGGAAGCTGCAGTAAAATCAGCGAAAAGGATACTGGTATCAGTCACAGCCACATCATCTCTAACGTTTGAAGAGCTGAACCTCTAGTAGCGCAAATCTTGCCCTACATGGAAAAACTCTGGTAAAAAGATGGGAGTTAGTATCCAGGCTCAAGCAATCGTTCTGGAACCAGTGGTCCATGGAATATCTTCAAGAGCTGCAAATGCGTACTAAATGGAAGACCATGGCCCAGAATGTCAAAGAAGGACTATTAGTCCTAGTAAAGGAAAACAACGTGCCGGTAATGAATTGGCCTATGGGGCGGATAGTAAAAACGTATCCGGGCAAAAACAATCAGGTTCGCGTAGTAGATGTCAAAACGGCATCAGGCACATTCAAACGACCAGTTACTCGTTTGGCACCTTTGTTAAAGGAAGAAGTAGCCACAAAACGTCCACACAGCTCCGGTGAGGATGCAGCAGAAGAGACCCCCACACAGAAAAAGAAGATGTCAAATTAAAGGAGACTACCTGGAAGGATCAACTTGTCGCTCCTCAACATCAACAAGTAGCTGCCTATGTAGCCCTAGCGATGTCAATCCTATTAGGCATTGTATGGGCTCTTAGCCGGACGGTCGGCAAATGGACACCACGACGTCGGATATTTCTACGCCGGACACCCTAATCCAAGCAGAGCACGGAACAACAAGCACCAGAACCTACCCCACGAAGTTTTTCGTTCGACCTTTCTGAAGGTTAAACACCTGTTCAACGGCCGGGAGAATGTTCAGTCACGGCAGCGTTTATTCATAAGCAATAACATTTAAAATACTACATAATAATTCTTCAGTCGCAGCCACATGCATTTGTTGTAAATAAATTATCAATTACCAGGTCAAGCGAATATACATAGCTGGCGGACATGAGGAAAGCGAAAGAGAGCAATAAGTGTCAGGTCATATAGCTGACAATAACCTACATACACAGTAGCAATAAGTGTCAGGTCATATAACTGACAATAACCCACATACACAGTAACCCACATTCACAGTAACCCACATTAGTTTTGTTATACGATATTTGTTACCATAAGCATTTTGTACCTATATATACTGTTAAGTTTCATTAATAAAGTCAGTAAGAGTTCTACCTCACAACAGAGCTTTTATTTATGCACATGTGCCCGACACCATAGCCGTGTCTTCCATGCCCCAACCAAACCTCATCCAACCAATCAACCAAACCAAATCACACCCAAATACACTTCAAACCGTCCAACTAGTTCCAAGCGCTAGTTGCGACAACTGTAGGCAATAGTTCATGCACTATTTGCCAGGCATCTAAGCCTCAACCCAACAAATATTGATCTTGCGTTTGAATCGGTTCAAAAGAACTTTTTGCTTTTTACTCTACTCGGTTTACACTGAGATGCTAAACAGAGATTATCCTCCTATTATAGTAGACTTCTCCTAATTAACTTACCCTCCGTAGCCAATTGTAAGACTATGCTTGGAATTACTTTTATTCATAAGTTCCATGGTGACGTGGAAAGTACTGACTTCTTAGGTCAGCTCAATTTCCACGTTCCGAGTAAAAATACTTTTGAGTACTGTGTTAAAGTTATAATGATTTGTATTCGGTAATCGCACATGTTGATAGTTTTCCTAAACTAAAAACTTGAATCCTTACCCACTCAGATCGCACGCATCAAACACTCAGGCAGCTCGCCGGTAGTTTATTTCCTCGTATTCTTTTCTATACTCTCCATCGCGTCTAATACCTAACCCTAACATGCACGTGCCTGGTTTCATAAGGGCCTCTTGAGTGTACTGACCGTAGAGCATCAACGTCTATATATATTGTTCCCATGGCTATGCAGATGAGCAATGCGCATAGTTTGTACACCAACTTGCATTGTCGGCTGTAGCTGACAATCATAATGGCTTCGGTGCTGCAAACAGAATTGCCAAGGTTACCACTGTTGTTATATGTCGTCTAGTGCGCCCGAAATAGCAGATCTTGCTTTGGATGCCTTGTTGTCCATGTTGCACTTGTAGTTCAGCATATGGTCAATCAGGAATGCAAGCTATTTAATGGCCGGGGTAGACTCCAGGGCCGCAGACCTTGAGCTCGACCTCGATGGATAGGCTACATTTACTAGAGACGTTGGCCAGATGTTTCTTCACCGTAACCAGGGCTGTCTTCTGCAAATTTCACTACTGCGCAGCCCTCGGGTAGAGGTCGCCAAAGTATTCCAGCGCATATAACGGGTGACAGTATTGGACCAAAAACTGAGAACTAGGATACGCTTCATGATACTTGGTTACCGGCGTCAGATTTGTACTAAAGGACACGATTCTTAAAGTATCGGCTATCAGCTGAATGAGAAATCCAAAAACGCAGCCGCAGATTGCAGAATAATGCTCCAGGTCGCTGAGATAAAAGCATTCCATAGCATTTGTTGACAATTGTGTTACTTCCCAGATCGGGTCGATCGTGATTCATCTTTCGTAATCTATGCTGGAGGGCTTTACGTTCTTCAATTTCTCCCTCCAGTTAACTGCATATATCTCAAATATCTTCCCCAATGTATTGACTCAATACTATTAAGCATACAGACAGGACGATATTAGGATGGATCATTCAGCTTGCCTGGTTTCAGAATGAGCATGAGCCTTAGCTGGTTTCAGATCCTCGAAAGGGTCTGCTGACCGATGCACCGGTTGTACACATGTACAAATAGGCTCAGCTAAGCCTAAATATAATATGATATAAAGTTCTGATTTGGGAATGTCATCTGGAATGAGGGAATGAGGAAGAAGACGTCCAGGATTGCCAGAAAATCGAAGAAAATTGCTCGCGAATAACACTGGGGACAGTTTACAGGCGTCTTGGGTGATCTCCTGCACGATATCCTTGAACGCATTTGTGTGCATCTATATTAACATTGTTCCCTTGAAAATTCTATTGGCTCTGCCGTGGCTAAAACCGTTCGCGACCTAATATGTGCGAATTGTTCTTGTCCAGTGCATTCTGGGATCTTGAAAAATCGACACACTGGTATCAATCTTGCTGCTTGCGGCAATTTTCATGGCAATAGTAGGACAGCAAGATCTAAATCTTTGGAACGAGGTCACCTCTCTGTTCCTCTGTTCCTGTTTTTCAACCTACGACTTCTTAGAAGCTTAGGGAATTCCCAAATTGTTCAAGGCGGTCACCAAACTTCTTCTTTCTAAAAAATTCTAATCGCAGCGCCCTAGTGACCTGTGAGTTAGATCCCAATGATACCAATTGCAAATAAGTTGCTTGTTTTTACTCAACAACATAACATATATATTATGCTGGCTTTAAGAATTTCAGAACTGATCACCCAAGTGAATCTCTCCTAGGAGGCAGAGCTGTTCTTATCAAGAGATGTATTTCCTACAACCATTTTGACACAGTTATAAACTGGATGATTCAGGAAAGGGGGAACTCTTGAATGGAACAGCAAATCTTTCTCCATCTTTAGGATGGACTTGTGTTAAGATTGATTACGTCCTTTCACAACTGGTCCGTAAGTTAATCATAGACGTAGCCTTCAACGACCGGAGTAGACTACATTATGAAATATTTAATTTATCAATTTATCCAGCTGTCGTGCAACCCTTACCTGTATTGTTTTTTTTTGTCTACAAGCTGATTCAGAGTATTCCACTCACTATTAACAACGACCAAGACCTTAGTTCAGACCCTTTCCAGCAACCATGACTTCCATTTCAACTACTTTTACTTCCAAAACCGATCATGTCTTAGCCTTCAAGGTGACAGTAGACAACTTTATTAAACTTACTACCACCTTTAAGACGAAGATCGTCGGTCGTAGATTCTGCCATGTAGCCTGCTCCGCCTCCCTGCTGTCCGAAAATCTCTAACTGCGGCGGGGAGGTGCCAATATGGGAAGCATGCGGTTCATTGCTCCAGCAGCCACGCCCCTTCACCCGGAATTCTCTGGCGGCAGCGGCCTATTGTTCTTTAAGACTCGTTTTTCTGCACCCGGAATGCTTCCGTAGCGGAGACTGGACGAGTGCCCCGGAATCCTCCAGCTGCCGACGTTAGAGTCCGAATTCGAAGGCTGCTTATCAGCAATGAAATAACGATTTTTATTTCTCCAACGAATCACAATTTAACGTGGACCTGTACGATCACTGAAGATTATTATTTCGTGTTCGAATCACATTTTCTCATGTACCTGTACGATTTGCAATGATGATTCCAGCAACATCATAAAGAAGAGGTGCATTGAATCTACGATTATGCTCTCCAGCTGGTGTTTTATCAGGATTAATGACAATTGAGTGATTATTACTTTGTAATCTGTGCATGTGGCATTTGTATATTTTCAACAACTTAGTGTGCTCATTTATTAAAGCATTAAGTTCGACAACTATGCGTCTGGCACAAATTGAGTCAATCTTGTTAAAGCCACATTGGCAGCAATGAGTCTATTTAATCATACATTTGTCCATTAGCAATGGTATTCCAAACTATTTCAGTTGCTCCAAACGAAATCATTTAAAAACATAATTTACATTTTTGAATTGACTTCAAGAATACATTAGCTCTTGGATTTGTACCGTTCAGGAAACTATTCAATGGTTCAGATGGTATTTCTATTGCAGGTAGTTGCAACACATGAATGCTGGCCAATTTTTTAATTTAAGTGCAACTGCAGTACAGACATTCCGTGTCCATATCACCAATTAACATTCTTAAATGATTATAATAAATGATCAATTGGGCCATGTTATTGCGAACAGTTGCATTTTCTAGTTGGATTTCTTTATCCGTTCTTTCGGATTTTTTTCTGCGCATGATTCTTGATCTCACCGCACTACTGCTCAAATTCGCCCCCCTTCGTCTTATTTGCATTTTGTTAAGAAGAAAGTCGTTCAGATGATCCTATACAACCGAGATTACTGTTCACAAGCTGACTGTACCAAAACAAAGTGATTATTATTATTTTTTCTTTTTTCTTGTTTTCGAGTTAGTCCCACGCCCACCTCCCGCAAAACCAACCGAGCCGGCGCAGCCGTGTAACGAACGGCACGAAACGCGTACCAGCTATCTAGAGAAAAAAAAAGAATACAACGAGGTAAGATTAGGATACAGTACGGGCTAGTACTACAAGCAAGACAGTTTTTAGTTTTTGAAGGCTTTCAATACCTTCAATACTACTAATCAGTATATAAAACACTAAGAGGGTTCATGTACTTCAAACCCACGCCTACAGTAGTTAACTACTAATGGAAAAAAAGATCTAGATGAAAGACGGGGAACATGGAAATTGAGCTGGCCTAGCAGGTGGGGGCTCTCCACATCACCGTGAATAAGTTTATGTAAAAAGGCTGCCGATACTCCAGCGACCGATTTGGTTACCGAATCTTTTCTCTTCCTGATCTCAGAACCATTGGAACGGGGACCAGGAGCTGTGGCGACGGAGAGTGGGGGATTTTTTGCGTTTCGGCGACTCATTTAATAGCTTCCTACTATTAAATTGAGCATCTAGCGCGGAGAACAGGTCATTCGCCCTGCGAAAAGTGGCCATGATCTCAGAAAATCCACTCCTGGTCTGACGCATAAAGGATGATATTTCCTTCTCAACCGGTCGACAGGCCTCACAACAATAACGCAGGCCCTTTTTGCTGGACACTGCGTCAGCTATTCGACTTGTCATCTCGATGTACTTAGCATGGACTAATGCATCGCAAAGCCAGCAATGAAAATTGGGCTGGTATTTTTTTATTTATTTATTTATTTATTGAGAAAATATATAAAGACCCTACCCTTACCTCAGGCCGAGGAAGGGAGTGTTTTTTAAAGATGTGCTCCGACTCGCATCAGCTGGGCCGAGGTATGGATAGGTATTGTAATACAGCGTTTGAATTAGAATCTAAGGACATCTCAACATTTAACAAGTGATAAAATTCATTTTACAAAGAACATAAAACACGAAAAGACCCGTACCTCTCGAAGTTAGACTTACAAAAATCAAGGGCAATGGGACGAAAATGACGGGAAGGCCTACAAGGGACCGAGAGCCTAACGAGGTTGAGAAGATAGATGGAAGTGATATGACCGTGAATAAGTTTATGCATGAACATCACTCCATGGCAGGTCCGACGGTTCTTCAACGAGGGCAGGCCTAAAAGCCGCAGTCTATCCATGTAAGCCGGTAGACGACGGTGTTGATCCCAGTTTAAGCCACGAAGAGCGAACAAAAGGAATTGTTTCTGTACCGATTCAATAAGGTCCTGATACTTCGCGTACTGGGGAGACCATACACACGAGCAGTATTCAAGAATGGGCCGAACAAGAGAGATGAATAGGAGTTTAGTGGTATAGGGATCGTCAAATTCTTTAGACCAGCGCTTAACAAAGGCAAAGACGCCCTTAGCCTTGCCAACAATTACGCTGATGTGATTATTGAAGTTTAAATTGTGGGTAAACAAAACTCCAAGGTCTGTAACTGAATGGCTGCGTTCAAGTCCGCCCGTCCCTAGAGAGTAATTGGCGAGAAAGCAGTTTTTCCGATAAAAAGACATGAATTTGCATTTTGAGTTGTTGAGAACCAACAAATTGTTGGAGCACCAAGATTCCATGTTGTTCAGATCTGTTTGTAGAAGCATATGTGACGATGAGTTTGTTAGAGGCAAGCATAATTTTACATCATCGGCGTACATCATCACCTGGGAATGAGCAACAACATCAGGCAAGTCGTTGATAAAAAGTACAAAAAGAAGAGGTCCGAGATGGCTCCCTTGCGGAACGCCAGAAGTAACGTGCACAGTATCGGAAAACGCACCCTTAAAAGCAACTCTCTGAGTGCGGTTAGAAAGATATGTTGCAATCCAGCCGGACAACAAAGGGGGGAAGCCTAATAAATAGAGTTTTTTCAGTAATAACTGGTGATTTACTGAGTCGAACGCTTTACTAAAATCAGTGAAGATAACGTCTGTCTGGATATTATCTTTAAAAGAATTTCTGATAACAGCACAGAACTCCAGAAGGTTGGTTGTGGTAGATCTCTGTTTCATAAAACCATGCTGCGAGGAGGACATAAGTGAACTGCATTGGTGTTGTAGTTGACCATTAATTACGAGTTCGAAAAATTTGGGAATCGCACTAAGTTTAGCAATGCCTCTATAATTCTCAATATTAGACTTATTTCCTTTTTTATTAAGGGGAATTATGAATGATTCTTTCCACTTGTCAGGAAAGAACGAAAAATTTAGAGACATTTGAAAAAGCTTTGACAAAGGACTACATAACGCATTGGCACTGTTTCTCAAAACACAACTAGGCACATAATCGGGACCAGCAGAAAAGGATGGCTTGAGGGATCTCAGGTTCCGAAGAACATCGTCTTTCGTGATTGTGGGCATGAAAATGTAGTTGAAATGCGGAAAAGAGTATTTGTACAAGGATGTAATGTCAAAACAGGTAGAAGAGTACGTAGTCTGGAAAAATTTTGCGAATAGGTTAGCAATATTAAGATCAGAGGAAGCAGACTCGGATTTAAAATAAAGACGGGAGGGGAAAAGCTGCAATTTGCGCTTTGAATTGACGAAAGCATAAAATTGCTTCGGATTAGTCTGAAATTCACTTTTACACCGATTCAAGTGGTCCTTATAGCATTCGGTATTATGAGTCAAGAAGTCAGAGCGAGCTACCAAATATCTGGCATGGTCGGCTTGTAGTCCAGTTCGACAGAATTTTTTAAAAAGTCAGGATTTAACATTTTTTAAATACGAAAGACGAAATGTAAGCCAGGGAGGCTTGTGTAAAATAACAAGAGAGGGAAGTGATGGGACAAACAAATCAAAACAAGAATATAAATTGTCATAGAAGCGTTCGATCAAGTCAAGGGGGTCGTCAGTATTATCCAAAAAGGTCCAGTCAATTAAAGATAAATGTGCATTCATGTCAATGAAGTTGGCTTTGCGGAAGCAGCGAAACGTAGCTGGCTCTGTAGCAGCACAAGGCAATAAAGGAGCCGAGGCTTCAAGTATTAGCTTTATGGTAGGGTGGTAAACATCTTCGGGACAAGAGAGAGGATCGATTCGAGAGACAGAAGCATTGGCGAAGTCAGAAACAAAAATTAGGTCCAAGATTTTGTCACAACTGTTCATGATATAGTTTAATTGACCTAAATAAAGGTCAATAAGTCATGAGGGACAGAGGGAATTAGAACATTAGAGTCAGGTGAGGGTATCCAGGATATGAGAGGGAGATTGAAGTCCCCCAGAGCGATAAGGTGGTCATTAGCATTCAGAGTCGAGTGGATGTTTTGAATTAAGGATAGGTGCTGATTGTAGATGTCGAAGTCAGACCTAGGTGGAATGTACGAGCATGAAACATAGACAACATAGTCAAAGACTTGAATGAGAACAGCAACAAACTCCAAAGTGCAGTCAAGATTAATTATCGGGGCCAAATTTGAGGCAAGGCAGGATTTGACGGCGATAAGAACACCGCCGCCGATGCGCGATGGACGGTCGTGCCTGTAGACAACGTAGTTGCCAGCAAAGAGTTCAGAATCACAGACAGAGGAGTTAAGCCACGTTTGCGTAAAAAGAATTACGTCAGCATCAAAAGAAACACTATTAACGTGTAATTTACTAAGTTTCCCCAGCAAACTACGAACATTTTGATAGTGGATGGAAAACGAGTCGATCAGTTTTTTGAAGGCAAAGCTGAGGGAGTCTGAGGCGAACGAGCCCGAGGATTAATTTTGTTTACGAATTCATGAACTATGGCATGTTCAGGCCATACGGAGGGATCAAGGACCCTATCCAAAAGACCATCAGGAAACGCAATTTTAAACGACGATATCACGTCTCTGTTTAAAATTGAACTTTGAGACGGTAAATTCGGTACCAGAAACATTCAACTTGCTGCTCAGATGGGACTTAACATCGGTTTCAGAAGCACCAGGGTTAAGACGGGAAACAAAGACGAACTTCCTAGGAGCGACGCCGGCCAATGGTGACGGTTTTCGCTGAGCGCTGAGATTGTAGAGCGTTGTGGTCCGGGCGAGGAGATTGGAGACGACGAGATTGATACCGCCGGTATTCCAAGATGAGCGTCTCTGTTGTTATCCGCCGCCAAGACATTAACGGGGGCAGCACGCGACGTGGAGGCCAGGTCAGCATAGACAGGCTGTTGAGTTGAGGGTTCGGCGACGTCAGTGAGTAGAGAGCACAGAGCCGCGCTTTGAGTTGGCTCAGATGAGGCAGCATCGCAGGAAACATCGGTCACAGCCGATTTGATATCACTGGATATGTTTTGAGGGCTGAACTGCATAAGGGGGGTAGCAGGGTCTGGAACTTGCAAAGAAGCATTAGGCATAGTACACAAGTTGTTATTAGACGAAGAACTTAGCAATTTCCGATTTTTGAAGTGGGATTCCGCCTTAAGGAAGCGACTTGAGAGTTCCCTGAATCCAGTCGAAAGGGACTGAAACTCAAGATGAGTTTGCCGCATAAAAGTTCTCATATCGGATTTGATATGTAGGCAGCTCGGGCACGTCCAATCCAATCCGGCGTGGTCGCGTAAGCGGTGACCAAGATCAGCGGTGACCAAGATCAGTACAGCCAGGGTGGGCGGTATTATCACAGAGCCAACAGAAGACAGTGGCCTGCAGCGAAGTTATTTTGCGGCCATTAGGGCATTCAGTAACACAACAAGAAGCCATGGTGTCGTTGAGTTTTATTGTAAGAATTCGTAAAAAGCAAGCGAATTTTAGGAAACACAAGGGATCGTATTGAATTCGCGCGGCGAAGGAAACGATCAAAACAAAGATCGAGCGAGAATAAAAAAGAGCTTTTATCTTGGCGCCACAAACACAGTAGGTTGTGTGATTGTTCGCGGTATGCAGAACGCTTGCACCAACAACAATGTTGAGACGAGTGCAGCAATAAGCAGTAAACGCACAGCACAGAAGAAAAAGGCAGAGGGGATGGATGATAATTAAAACCGAAATAATTAGCAGAGATTAAAGTCACTGCCTTTATTTGAAATGATTCAAATGTTATTGGTGAATAACGAGCACCAAAACACTGACCAACTACCAAAAAATTGGATTATGTGGAATAGAATTATTCGGTGAAAACTTCGAGTAAAGGTGGAGCGATAGGAAACACGTCCGATTCAAAGCTTCGCACAACGAAACATTTTTTGGGCAGTTCTTTATATTACAGACAAACCCTAGAACCACTGTGCAACTCTATCAGTACCAAAAAAGCAAGAGAGAGAGAGAGAGAACAGAAGAGCACAAGTGTTAGAACTTGAGCAGCAGAAATCACAAGAGCGATGAGAGCTGTGAACCGCTTGATGATAGCCGATTTTCAGACCTACTGAATGTATATATAGAATTTCAAAAAAATAGGTCAAGGCGTTTCTGATATATATTTAACTCGAGAATTTTAAATATACCATATAGAATACCAAATGTGTTTGAAAAAATATTTTTCTTTAGTATATTCGATATAATCTGTAGTGTACCTAACGTATTTGGTTGATTAATTCAAATTTTATTGTTTAGTTTTGCTTTTGATATTTGTCTAGGTGAGTGGCCCACTGTGCCGCCTTGGCTCACCGAACTTTAAGAGCATCCCTCCACCGCTCACCCCTTTGTGCTCAGGTCCTCGGGTCTGCCGTCGCTGCTCTCGCTCTCGCGCTTTGCTTTCCGCCACTCGGGCCCGCTCCCGTACTGTTAAGCTGAGCTTATCGGTCGGGAGCCCGGCCCTTATGTTAAGTTAAGTTAGTTCAATGTATGAAGCGGAATTAAATACATGCGATTGTGCCCTTTGAAATTACCATACGCCCCATAAGTACGACATTTCTCCGTCTTCGTCTCGCTGCCGGTCTTCAGCAGTGGTCCATACATTAAATTTCGTTCACACTGCTGTAAGATTTGTTTTTCCTTCCGTGTCAGTTTCAAGTCCGAGTTTTTCGACAAAACGGCAGTTTGATGATTTCCATTCTACTTCGCCTTCAATCTCTGAAAAATTTTCCATCCGTCCCCGTTTTGTGTGCGCCATATTCCTCGCCGATTTCGGCCTCCCCGTTGTCCATTCGCTTGCCAACGGTCGAGGCATATGTGCATCCATATGCATACATACACACATACACTCATGACAATTGTGCACCATTTTTTTGGTTCAATTAATCCGCGAAAAATTCGCAAGTGAACAGTGAGATTTTGCGGTGAAGAAAAGAAGGCATAATTAATATTGGCCAGCCAGTGTGAATTAGTTCCGGAAATTTCCAAATTCGCCGAACAGTCCGCCGCTGTCGCAATATTTTTTTCCAATCAGTGTAATTTTTTTGCAACGCATAACACTTCCTTTCCCCCAGTTATATACAGTCCACTTATGAACGCTCCGCTGTGAATGCATTCCCATACATACACACATACATATATTCCAATATATTTTCTGCCTCCGATTTTAGAAATAAATAAAACTAATAATAAACCCACGAATATAAAAGTTCACTTAAAATCCGTGTTCCAATAAATTTAATTCAGCCGCCTCAGCGCCGTGGTTTGTTTTTGTTGTGTTGCTTTGTTTTTTTTTCTGGTGACTTACGCACTGCTTTGCCGTCGGCGTAACCCAGTGAACTTTTTTCGCCAAAAAAACAGCGCAGAGTTTTTTTAATTCCATCCGTCCGGCTAAGTAAATTTAAAAGAATTTAGTGGAACAAATACTACATAGTGTTTAATTATTATTTTTTCGATCGGGAGCAGCCGAATTCACTTCCGGCTCCGCAACATTTAATTTCGAAAATAATTGAGGATTCAATTTGATCGAGTATACCTATAAACAATTAATAAATATTTATGTACTTGTTTCAACATATTGAGGATTCTATACAAATATCATTTTACACATATAGATTGTCATCCGCTTCTTCTGAACGAGCACGGACTTTTCGATACTTTTTCATTTTCCGTGATTCCAACGCTGTGTCTACTCCGCATCAGGCGCCATCCGCCTGCAATCACATCAAACCTCTTTTCCTTTTGGGTTTTTGCCGTTTCTTTTTCCTCCACATACAGATCGTGCCGCACACGACTGTCCCTTCGACGTCTGCACCGAGTTTCCAACTAGTCCTTGTAAGCGCATTTTATCCACAATCTCGCCGTTCCCAGCACATTAGTGTGACCGGCCACCGCTTCGTACGAGGCATACAGTCGACAAGCGCTGACCAGCGAATTTTAATCTAAGAATGCCCACGGAAGACGATAAAAAGTCGCGTCCGATCCAAACCATTCGTGTGGACAGATCTCAATCCGCATCTCCGCGGACGCCTTTTTTAAAGCCTAAGGCAACCTAACATTGTTCTCACGCTCCCGTCGACAGGCTGCCGGGTACCGCCAGTGGGTACCGAGGTCTTTGCGGCTGATTATCGTCGGTGGCCCACCTACAGAGACTTTTTCACGGCCATTTACATCCAGAACTCGCGGCTCACCGTAGAAAAGTTGTTCCACTTGCTATCCAAAACAAGTGGTGACGCACACGCCATTGTTTCTAAGGCTTCGCTTACCCATGAGGGGTTTGTCGCGGCGTGGCAAAGCCTCACTGACTGCTTTAAGAACCGGCGGCTATTGGTCAACAGCCAGTTGAAGATCCTTTTCAACATCCAGGCTGTTCTTCAAGAGTCCGGAGTCGTGCTGAAGGAGCTGCAAGCCACCATTCAGAGTTGTCTGACAGCTCTAGAGATCTCCTCCATCAATGTTGAGGCTTGTGACTGTCTCCCGGTTTTTATGATTTTCTCAAAGCTCCCCAAAGTCACACTTTCCATGTGGGAGCAATCCGTTCATAATAAGGCCGAATCCCAACATGGAAGGAGTTGGATAACTTCCTGACAGAACGTCATCGCACTCTGGGGGCCATCGACGACGTCAAGCCTAATGGCTCCGGGCAAGTTCTATCAAGGTCTGTACCTGCCGCCGCCCTCGGAGGCTCAAATTGTACAAGACTCGAGTGATTCCGGGCCAAAAGGGTTGCGATCTCTGTTCGAGGGAGAACCATCCCATTCGCTTATGTCCGCGCTTCCTGGAATTGGATGTAGATGGGCGCTCTGATTACATCAAAAGGAAGCAGCTATGTCTAAACTGTTTTGCCCGAGGGCACCAGCAGCGGCATTGCACGCTGCATAGCTGCTTCACATGCCACAGCCGACACCACACCCTCCTGCACCGCGGCAATCCGTTCGCCACCGCTCCAAGTCCGCTTACGGCAGCAAGATCAGCTCCTCACCAAATTCTGGGAGGTGGCGGCTGTAAGGTTAAGGCTGTAAGGATGCACTACGGCCGAGATATGAACTCAGCGGAGTCTCTTCCAGAATAATTTATATTTTGGAAAACGCCAGAACATGAGAGAAGCCGGGATTTTGCAAGAATTTTTAGGAGTGGGTTTTAGCTTAGAAATTGCGACTTCCGATTGCCCACGCGGGGGGGGACAAGTTTCTACCGGCCGGGAATTTCCAGCGGCCTGAACCCTCCGCTAGAGATTGGAACCGGCTCGGGATCGCCCAGCAGTCTGCTCCCGCGCCCACCTAACCCCGCGGCCTGGTCCGAACCCGACAGCCGCGGCGCGGCGTCTCCGCCTGGAATTAATTCCCAGCGGGCCGTCGTCCCCTTCCCTAAAAATCCCCCGTGACTCGCGATTCGCCTGAGGGCGCCTGGGCTAGTCCCAATGGCGCACTATTAAGATTGGACTTGGGCTTGGCTTGGGAAAACCCAACAGCCGCCGCCCGCGCCCGGAATTAATCTCAGCAGCGGGGCGCTCCTGTTCCCGTCCTGCCCAATTCGGCGCCTGGGATTACCCAACGGCCGCCGACATGGGGAGGAGGGGAGCAGAGGGTGATGCAATTGGCTACGAATGGGTCAAGAAAATAGTCGAAAGCAAGTGTCTTAATTTTTGGTTTATTCTCATATTTATAATATCTTAGTTTTATTAATTGTTCCCTTCGCTCTACCTTTACCACTCTATTCCTTTACTTTGACTTAGATTTACACACCACGAAATCTCGATCGTATTTGCTGCTGCTGCCGGTCTTCCGTCTCTTTCCTTTTTCTTCACTTGTAATAATACTTGCTGCTGCTCTCCTCTGGGGCCAAATCGCGAGTGTTTGCAATTTGATTTTCAAAACTCGCCTTGACCTACTTTTTGGCTCTCCCGTGGCGGCAGCGCTGCCCAGATCGTTGGCACGCGCCGTTCCAGGTTCCAGCCGTTCTTCGGTCGTCACTATCTACCTCTCGCTCTCTCTTGAGCGAGCAGGTGGCGGATCTGCATTCCGCTGCTCTGCCGGCGCCCGCGTCGTAGGCCTCTGCCCCCCGAATGCTCTCTTCGCCGCTCTTGGCCCGCGGCTCCCATTCGGTCCTCCGGGATGCGGACCGTTTCGTCCCGCTCCCGGGCCGATGTTCCTCAACAATGTTGCCGATCTTGGCTGGACAATGTTGCCGGCGGTGTTGCCGGAGTGTGGCCGGTGTGTGGCCGGTGTGTATGGCGGGTGTGTGTGTGGCCGGGGTGTGTATGGCCGGTGTGTGTGTGTGTGAGGCCGATGTGTGTGGCCGATGCGTGTGGGCGGTGGCGGCCAACGCCTACGTCCCTACTCCCTATCCTCTATTCCCTACTATTTACAACGTTAACCTAAGCTTACCCTAACCTAACCTATTATATACAAACTTAAATCTACATAAAGATGGCTCCTCGAGCGGGTGACTTCGTCACAAGGCCCACTACGACTCGGTAATCCAGGAGTACATCTACTTAGGTCACATGACCGAGGTCTCTCCCGCAAGCAGTTCCGCTACCTACTACCTTCCACATCATGCCGTCATGCGTTCAATCCCGAAAGCATGACTACCAAGGTGCAGGTGGTCTTCAACGCATCTAGCCCGTCCGCAAACGGGACCAGTCTAAACGACATTCTTTACGCGGGCCCAGTCTTGCAATCCGACCTAACGATTCAAATCCTAAAGTGGCGATACCTTAGGCTCATCTTTCACGCCGACATCGAGAAGATGTATCGGCAAATTTGGGTAGACCCCAAGCCCTACTTCGTTCCAACGTATTTTGTTTCGGAACCCCGATGGGGATATCCGCGACTATGAATTAAAAACGGTCACCTTCGGAGTCAATTGTGCCCCGTTCCTAGCGATCCGTGTCCTACAGCAGCTCGCTGACGACGAAGAGTCCAGGTATCCGCAAGCAAGCCAAATTATCCTGTACTTTATGTACGTGGATGACGTTCTGGCGATGGGTTCACTTCCTAAAGATTTACTCCGGGTTTTGCGATGCTTCCCAGAAGGCGTACGGCGCCGCCATTGACGTCCGTATCGAGGTTGGGTCGACGATAACCGCAAAGACGCGAGTGGCCCTGGTCAAAACGGTGTCGCTCCCGCGCCTAGAGTTGTGCGGGGCCTTGTTGTCTGAAATGGCACCGCCGTTCATCAAAAGCTGCCAGGGGCCGCAGCCGCCCTATACTGTTGGATGGACTCGACTATTGTCCTCGCTTGGCTGCAGAAGCCAGCGTGTCAGTGGACAACCTTCGTGGCCAACCGGGTCACCAAGATCATTCAGTTCACCGACGTGCAGAAGTAGGCACATGTCCGCTGCGAGCAGAACCCTGCGGATCTCGCTAGCCGGAGTATAGCTCTTCAAGACCGTGCAGATAGTCAGCTGTGGTGGCACGGTCCTGCTTGGTTGCAAAGACCTCGAAGATATTCTTGAGCGTTTCTTCACACTCGACAAGGCGTTGCGAGTCCTTGCTTGTTTATCGCTTCATCCAGCGCGCGCGGAAGATTCAATTTCCGTTCGAACAGCACCTGACAGCTAATGAGATTACGTCGGCTGAACGTCTTCTAGTTCCGTCACTCAGCGCAGACACTTTTCTTCTCTGAGATGGGCTGCTTAAGCCAAAAGCGACCAGTGCCGGCATCCAGTCCGATTCAAAATCTGAACCCATTCATAGATTTGCAAGGCCTTGTGAGAGCCTGCGGCCGGGTTACGGCCTATAATCCTTCCGTACGACTGCCATCTGTCTCGACTCCTCGTCCAGTTTACGCATCGCATCACGCTGCACGGTGGCAATCAGCTGATGATCCGCCTAGTCCGGGCCAAATTCTGGATTCTAAGGGTGAGGAACTTGGTCAAGTCCGTCATCTATTCATGCAAGGTATGTGTCATCCACAAGAAGAAGTTGCAGACGCAACTCGTGGGGGAGCTACCGAAGGAACGGATGTCCTTCTCGCGCCTTTTCACACATACTGGTGTAGATTATGCCGGTCCCTTCGAAATAAAAAACTATACGGGACGAGCCTGTCTCATCGCAAAGGGGTTTTTTGTATTCATAATTTATTCCCTTACTTCCTAGTACAGATACGCTTACGATACTAACAACAATACTAACAGTAGGGAAAGAGGGAAAAAAAGGAAGGAAAAGGGGGTGCGTGGACGCGGTATCACCGCCTGGCATTGCTTCGCGTACGCCGGGCCCCTTACTCCTGCTGCTCCTTCCGCCTACGCTCCAGGGCCCTCAGCTGCTTCATCACCCCCGCCGTGAAGGTGGCTGCTGCCTCCCACACTATCCGGTCGTCCAGCATTCTCGGGACGAGCGTTTCCTCGCTGATAGCGCATCCGGCTACCGCCTCCAGCTCCTGTCGTTCGAGGCCGAACCTCCGGCACTCGAAGATCACGTGCCGCGCGTCTTCCACTAAGCCGGTGCCGCATTCTGGGCACCAGTCCTCCGTCTCGTGGCCGAACCGCTTCAGGTACTGGCGGAAGCATCCTTGGCCACTTAGCACCTGCGTTAGGTAGAAGTCCACCATTCCATGGGATCGTTCCACCCAGCGCTTGATGTCCGGTATGAGGACGTGTGTCCAGCGGCCCTTGGACGAGGAGTCCCAGCTGGCCTGCCACCTCTCAATGCTTAACCTCCTGGCGGCTATCTTACGCTCGGCCCTGGTTGGCTGATCCGACCCACTGGTCGTCGGGGCAACGGCTGTCTCCTTCCGCTCCCTTACCAGCTCCGTAAGCGGAACTTGTCCCGCGATGACCAGCACCGCGTCCTCCGAGATGGTCCGGAACGCTGATGCTGTCCTGACAGCGCATAGCCTGTAGGTCGCCTCCACACCCCGCATGTAGGTCTTCACCTTAGCGGCTTCCGACCACACCGGCGCAGCGTACAAGATCTGCGAGGTTACCACCGTTGATAGCAGCAACCTCGTCGCCTGCTTGGGCCCTCTCGTATTGGGGAGCATCCTGGACAGTGCTCCTGCTGTCCCACTCTCCTTTTTGTGCGCATACTCCAAGTGCTCCTTAAACGACAGGCGCGTGTCGATGAACACTCCCAGGTATTTGATTGCCCGCTGCGACCGGATTGCGGTCCCTCCGACCCGCACGCTGGCCGTCTCCACGACCTTCCGGCTCGAGATCAGCACGGCCTCGGTTTTGTGCGCCGCCAACTCCAGTCCTGCGACCGCTAGCCACGACTCTACGGTCTGTATGGCCGCATCCGCGCGAGCCTCCGCCGCGGTCAGCTCCTTGGCTACCACCACTATAGCCACGTCGTCAGCGAAACCCACCAGGTTGGTACTGGCTGGCATCGGCAGCCGTAGGACTCCGTCGTACATGGAATTCCAGAGCAGGGGTCCCAGAACGGAGCCCTGCGGGACTCCGGCTGAGACTTTGTGTGCCCTGGAACCCATGCTAGTCTCCAGGAGGAGCACCCTGTTGCTGAAATAGCTGTGCGCTATCTTCAGCAGATATCCCGGAACATTGAAGTTCCTAAGGGACTCAAGCGTTCTGCCCCAGTCTGCCGAGTTGAAAGCGTTCCTGATGTCCAGAGTGACCACCAGGCAGTAGGACTTCGTCCCCCCTTTCCATCTGGCTCCTGCGATGGCATCCTCGACCACCCTCACGACCCTCGAGATGGCGTCCAGTGTGGACTTCCCCTTTGTGAAGCCATATTGCTCCGGGGAGAGGCCACCGGATGCTGCGATCGCCTGGCCCAGCCTAGTAGCGATTAGCCTCTCGAAAACCTTGCCTATCGTGTCCAGCAGGCAGATTGGCCTGTAGGAAGATGCCTCTCCTGGTGGCTTGCCAGGCTTGGCCAGCAGCAGCAGCCGTTGCTTTTTCCACCTGTCGGGAAACGTCCCCTCCAGGAAGCACCTGTTGAACAGGCTGGCTACTTCCGCCGGCAGCAGCGATAGTGCCAGCTTCGTCGCTCTGTTGGGGATCGCGTCGAGTCCGGGTGCCTTCCTGGGCTGCAGTTTCCTCCCGACTTGGAGGACTTCAGCCTCCCAGTGGACGTCGCCTGCATCCATGCTCGGGGGGTCCGCGATCTGCCGCCCCGTCGGGAACAGGACACTGACAATCCCCTCCAGCGTTGCCGGGTCGGTCGGGGCTTTGCCTCCCGCATTGAGCCTCTTCACCACCATCTTGTAGGCTCCTCCCCACGGGTCCTCTTCGGCGGCATCGCACAGCTTCAGGAAGCACTCCCTTTTGCTGTTGCTGATGGCGGTCTTAAGCTCCCTCTTGGCCGCTTTGTATCTGTCACTGCATGCGGGGAGGCGTGCGGTGCCTCTAGCGCGCTGCATCAGTCTTCTGGTGCGAAGGGCGGTGCGGCGCAGCTCCGCAATCTCCTCGCTCCACCAGAACACCGGCGAGTGGTGCTTCCGGAACGGCTTCCTTTGGAGCATGCTTCGACTGCAGGCGCCTTCCACTGCCTCCGCCAGCTTTTCGGCCAGCACGTTTGCCCCATCGGACTCATCTGCCGAGAAGCCCTCAAGGGCGCTCGCAAAGACCAGCGGTCTGAAAGTGTCCTGGCGGAAGGCCTTCCTAGGCTGTGGCTGTGTGCCCCTCGTGTGGCCTACGATGCCAATCGAGCACTCGATGGCTTCGTGGTCGCTGGCGGTATAGGCCTCGCTGACCCTCCATTGCGCTAGGCGGGCCAGCGCGCTGCTGGCGAACGTGAGGTCGATCACAGAACCGGGTCCCGCCCTGCTAAAGGTGTGCCGGGATCCTTCGTTCAGCAGGACCACGTCCAAAGAGGCAATGGACTCCAGCACTGCTCGGCCTCTGGCGTTGGTTTGAGGGGAGCCCCATTCCACGGCCCAGGCGTTGAAGTCGCCCCCGACGACCACCTTACTTCGTCCCCGCAAGTCGCAGCTCAGCTCGTCCAGGATCCTGCCGAAGGCCTCGAGCGTGAGACTTGGTGCCAAGTAGCAGCTATACAGCCAGATGCCACCCACATTGGCTCGTACGAAGCCCTCGGCTGCTCTGACTTCGCGCATCTCTGCCGCAGGAGATCCTGCGCTGCTCTGCAGTGATTCAGGTTGAGCTGAATCAACCGCATCTGGGCCTCTGGATCTCGTTCCCGCTTGTAGAGCCTGGGCAGTCTCTACCGCCGGCCTGGTGCCTCGTCTCTTTCCTTCCGGCTGCTGAGCAGATGAAGCATGATGCCTCCTTAGTGCAAGAGGCTTCCCTGTGTCCCTGCTCCCCGCATTTTAAGCAGCATCCACTCCTGTCAACTGGGCTTTTGCAGTGCACGGCAATGTGCCCTGTTTCCAGGCATCTGAAGCACCTAGGTGGGCCTGCTCTCTCCCTGATCCTGCAGATGGTCCAGCCTATCCGGACTTTGCCGCGCTGAAGGACAGTTTTGCCCAGGGAGACGGGCAAGCTGACCACCGCCGTCTGGGTTTCGGCGTAGCCACGGCGCATTCCTCGCATTTAACCCTTCCAGCCTCGAGGTTGAACTGGTCCGCGATCGCAGCGCAGACCTCCTGCTTGGTTGTGATCGTGTCCAATCCACGGATCTCCAAGATGACCACTGAGTCGTCCTCCGTTGTGGCGCGCACAGACGCCGAGTCGCCTAGCTCTTTCTCGATGCTCTCTTTTAAGCTCTCCGCACTCTCGGCGCTGCCTTTGGCAACCTCAAGGAGCAGGTTCCCATTGTTGGTTCGGCGAACCTTGGAGACGCAACTCCCCAGCTCTGACAGCTGCTTGTCGTCCCTCCTGGTCACCAAGGCGAGTACCTCGCTGTAGGACCTGCCCTTCGCCTGTACTATGACCGCATCCGGGCGGGCGCGACGCGCCGTTTTCGGCTTCCTGGCAACGACTTCCCAGGCGTTCTCGTGGCGTGTGCTCTCGGGCTCCCTGGCGGGGGCAAGAGTTGCCACAGCTTCCTTTGCGTCCCGCTGAGGGTTCTTGGGGGGCTTCGGCGGCGCCTTCGGGCCCTTTCGATGTGCTGTGCGTGCCGGTGGTGGGGCCGCTATCGACGCGGGCAAGACGGGGCCATCCGGCTGGCTTCGCCTGCGCCACGGCTCCGTTTGGGCTGTTGCATCCCTCCTCCACACGGTGGTTGTCTGCAGCCCCTTGTCCGCGCTCTCCGCGCGCTCAGCTCGAACTGACTCTTGGACGCAATTGGGGCACCGGGTTGCGGCTCCCAGCCTCTCCTGCCCGTCCGCGCCCCCTTGGATGGCCGCTCTGCTTGCCTCAAGGACACTCGAGTGGAGTGCCTTCATTTTGGCAAACATCTCCCTCGTCGAGACGGTGATGTGTCGCGTGGTCTTGTCCATCATCCTGACGGACACCTCCTGCAGCAGCTTGCCAAGCTCTAGAATATCTGCTAGGCTGGTTTCATCCGCTGCCCTGCTCTTTTTGGCAGGCTTCACTCCTTGAGGACTGGCAGGACTGGATGGGTCCCGTATCCTCTTGGGAGTCGGCTCATGGCAGGGCGCCTGGCTCTGCCAAGCCTCTTGAGTTTCCGCCCGAGGTGGCGATCGAGGGAGCTTGCTGCTTCTCCTGAACGCCGCTGCTTCACTATCATCACTCCCTTCTTGACAGGGCGATCTCGCCAGCGTAGATCTGCCCACAAAGGGGTTTACGGCTTCCATTGCCGGATCGTCGGACCGTACAGGGCTCCCACGATGGCCACGGATTTCCCCTTTTCCCGTGACCTTTTCCCGCTTGCCTCTGTGCAGCCTTCCTCGACCCGAATGGGCCGTTGCCCCTGGCAGGCTTTGTTCAAATTTAAATTCAATGTAAATTTAAATTTAAATTTGAAAACAATTTTCCGTTGCGGGAAGCTTATCCGCACTGTTTAACAACACTGTTGGTGTTGTGCTGTTAAGCGCGGCTGTTAAGCCCCCGGCACCTGCGCTACGCAACACTGCGATCGCCGGCACGGACCAGCTGTGTTTACTTCCCAGGAAAAAGCGGGGAAAGTTATTTGGAGAGAAAATAAGGAGAGAAAGAAGAAAGAAGAAAAGGCGGTGACAGCTGGAAGAGAGGCGACTACTAGGGACTCCCCCCCTCCTTGGCCCCGGAACTCACGCGCGCAGATGGGCAATTTAGCACCAACCAACCTGTTGGAGGCGAGCCAGATGCCACCGGTGAGTACCTGTGACGTCAAAAGGCTCACAATGCGCTAATATGCCTTTATCTGGGCAGGCTTTCCCTTTATAGTGGCACTGTCGGGAAAACTTGCGGAGCGCGGAAAAAACACAACCTCACTCAAAAAGAAAACTTTTGTGGCCATCGCAAAGGGGTATGTGTTGGTGTTTGTGTGCTTCTCTACGAAGGCCATCAATTTAGAGCCTTCATCGGACCTTACGAGAAGTTTCTGGCTGCTTTCGCTCGTTTCGTGTCAAGGAGAGGGAGCCCCCTTCAAGTGCAGTCGGACAACGGAAAGACCTTTGTGGGGGCAGCTGCCCTATTATCCCGCGATTTTCTCCAAAGTCTAAAAGGGGCGGCGACGGGTTCCTATAGCCACTAGCAACTTCTCTGGCATTTCATTCCTCCGGGAGCCCCCCACATGGGGGCCTGTGGGAGGCAGGCGTCAAGAGCTACAAGACCTTGTTTTACAGGTCCACAGCCACTCGGAAAAACTCTTTTGAGGAGTTTTCTACCGTCCTGGCGAGGATCGCAGCGTTCCTAAATTCGCGTCCGCTCGCGCCAATGTTCGTAGACCCCGCTGATCTGTTGGCGCTTACACCCGGGCACTTTCTAATGGGAGGCCCACTTCTGACCACGGTTGAACCAGAGATGAAGGGGGATACCACTTCCATTATTAACCGCTGGCAACACCTAAAGGCTCTTCAGCAGCAATTTCGGCTGCGATAAAAGGAATAGTACCTCAAGACGCTCCATAAGCGAAATAAGTGGCGAGCCCCTACAGGAGACCTCTGCGTTGGGGATATGGTGGTCATCAAGGAGGACAACCTTCCGTCCAGTGAGTGGCGATTAGGCAGGGTTGATGCGATGTTTCCAGGATCCGATGGCCATGTCCGCGTGGTCGACATCCGCACCGCGCGAGGCCTCACCAAGCGGCCCGTGGCTAAGGTCGTGCTGCTTCCGATGGCAGCGTCCACCTGCTCACAGTATATATTTTCTTGATCAGGATCAACATCCGTCTGTCAGTCCGTCTGTCCGATTATACGCAAACTAGTCCTTAGTTTTAAAGCTATCTGAATAAAACTTTGTTGTTAGTCTTTTTTTCGGATCATATAGCTGCCATAGGAACAATTGGACATTTAAAAAAAAATTGTAACTGTCAGTTTTCAACAAATTTTCACAAAATGTAATATTTGATCACTTAATATTATTTTACGATTTCGATTTTAATTTCATGAAAACCGGATCACATTATCATTTAGCTGCCTTAGGAACAATTATAAAAATAAAAGAAAATAATCATAACTTTACTGTTTCTCAATATATTTAATCAAATTAGAGATTTAGCAAAATATTATTGTTCCAGGGTAGACAAACTTCGGTAAGCCGAAGACAGTTTCCTTTCTTGGAAATTTTGGAATTTGTTCAAATACAGCCCGTGATGCTTTTTTTCAACGTGTTTTCTACCCTTGAAGGGTATTGTAATTTTAGTCAGAAGTTTACAACACACTGAAGAAGACATATAAAGTATATATTGATCAGGAGGAACAGCCGAGTCCATCTAGCATTGTCCGTCTGTCCGACCGTCTGATCGATTATACACAAACAAGTCTTTCAGTTTGGAAGCTACAACATAGGAATCATAGGAACAATCTGGAAAGTAATAGAATAAAAGCGTTATGCTTTGTTCTGTTTTCAACATATTTTTATCTAATTTGGGATTTAGCCCTTTTTCAAGAATTTCGGTTTACCATTTTGAAAATCAGACGACTGTATACATAGCTGCCGAAGTTAGCTTTCTTTCTTGTTTAATTCATAATTTACCTATGTACATTTTTAAAATATAATCGATTGATGTATTTAGACATTATATCGTTTCATTATTTCGAATTTCAATACATTTCAATTCCATTTCAATTTCCATGCTCTCTTTTTCACTCATGCTGCCCGGTCCATTTTCAAAATAAAAGCCAAAGTCTCATTAGTTTCAAGAGTATATATAATATATATATATATATATAATATAATTTGCAGGTAAGGATTCTTACAAACCTTGGTTTCGTGGCCTGTCTCTTTTTTAAGAAGTATGACCATCAAGTACTGGGAATATACATAGGTGGAAAGTATAAGCAATTAGAACAAAAAATGTCCGCTCCCGCGGGTCTGTCGCAAAGCTGAACTTCGGTATGGCTGGCAGTCGGTTGGCGCTCCCTGTACTTGCACACCGTGCAATAGTGCTGCTCCGCTGGGTTGTGCTGCAAGAATTCCCTTTCCAGCTCTTTTCTCCTTCCAAGTGAACGGTCGTGTTTTTTTCTTGCGCTCTCGTTTTGTGTACTAATTTTGTATTAAAACCATCGGGGTTTTTTTTTTAAATCTTCTACACTTTTTCTTTATAGTTTCCGTTCACTTCACGTGTGCAGCTATATTAATTTAATAATTATACCTTATATTTTCATTATTTAATAGAGCTGCCAGTTTTTGTTTTTTTTTGTTTCTTCTTCATTCCTCTTTCTGTCTCTCCCGCTTAGCCTTTGTTGCGCTGTCGCGACAACTAAACGTCTCTAAGCTAGCTTACTTCCACGCTCTCCCGGTCTCTCGCGTTACAACTCTCTTTGTGCAGCTGCACTTTTTTCCTGTCTGTCGCCCCCTCTTCCTATTGATTCAAGCACAGTGGTAAGTCTTTAAATGTCTTCCGATATCGTCTGCTTCTCCAAAACTTGTAAAAAGGTAGTTTTGTCAAGTGATCTTACCATCGGCTGCTGGCTGTGCGACAACATTTTGCACGCAAAGTGCATTGGGGTTGCCGGTCGGACTGTTGATGATGTGAGAAAAAAAATTGGCTTGCGCTACTGTTGCGATGCCTGTCGTGAAGTTGAAAGGGAAATGCTGTCTTTCATGCTACAAACCAAGGGCAGTTTTAAGGAGTTGTTATCAAAAAAACTCATAACATCTTCTTAGCGCTTTATAAGCAATTGAGTAGCCTAACGCTATTAAATGAGTCTCAAAAAAAAAAAAAAAATGCAACTGGAGTGCAGCAGGGCGACAGATCCCTAAAACCTGCGGCGGGCTCTCAACAGCAGCCGCCGTTGACACTGCCTACGACATCAGAATTAAATCCCAGAATTCTGAGGTCAAGTGTTAGGAAGGAGGCGGTATCTGAAGGTGCTGTGGGACTAAACGTTCCACCGCCTATTTCAATTTCGTCTCCTACGGGAGCACAAATTTTGACCCCCTATAGCCCCGTAAATTTAAATTTATCCCCGCAGGAACTACCGGCCAATATGGACACTTCAGGCACTCCGTCTGTCTCCCCTCAAGCCCTCATCGCTATCCCACCTACGAAACAGATATTTGTTTCGCGGCTCTCCCCTGGTCAAACATCTGAAGCTGTAATTGCCTTTATACGAGGCAAAGTTAGAGCTGAAAATTTAAAATTAAAGGTGGAACAATTTAAATTTTCTTACGCTAGGGATACTTCATCTTTCAAAATAAATGTCCCAAATGAATTCTTTGGCACGATATGCTCAACCAAATACTGGCCTGAGTATGTTGTCGTCAAAGAATATGAAGCTAAGAAAAAGAAACGGCCTGTCGGGATAACTCTTCCTAAACCCGATCTGACCACTGTGCCCTCTACATCCTCTGCCTCTGTTCAAAAAACTAAATACTTCTCTGTTAATCTCCTATCAGAATGCAAGAGGCTTGCGTAGTAAAGCTGCCTAAGTTGTATTCTGATAGTTTTGCATTCTCATCCCATGTTATTGTGTTCACAGAAACCTGGTTAAAGCCGGAGATTCTTAGCTCCGAAGTTTTCCCAGCTGCGTTCACGATTTATCGGCTAGATCGGCCTGTCAGGCGCGGGGGTGGGGTCCTCATAGCGGTCAACTCCACTCTCACGTCAGAATTAGTAACTTTCGAGGAAAACAACGAAGTTGAATTCCTTTGTGTGAAGCTATCATTTTATGGTCGCTTTGTTTTTATTACATGTTCCTACATTCCTCCATTGTCGGAACTACCTATTTTTTGGAACCACCTTTTCCGCCATTCGGATGGTTTCCAATATGCTTTCTGATAGAGATCATTTAGTAGTCTTGGGTGATTTTAATATCCCTTGGGCTATTTGGTCCCTAAATAGCTCCTCTAACACACTTCAATCCTCAACACAACACGATTTTATTGCTGGCTGGTTCGACATTTCGCTGTCTCAAGTCAACCATGTACGAAATTCCTTAGAGTGCTTGCTTGATCTTTGTTTTGTCTCTGATCCGGCGAGTGTCAGTTTACTGAGGGTGGCGCCGCTGACGCAACCTGAAGATCCCTATCATCCTACTTTCGATGTGACACTCGACATTGGTGCTGATATATTGAAGAAATCTGATAGACCAGCCAAAAGAGTTTACTGCTTTCGCAAGTCTGATTTCGACCGGCTGAATAATTTTATTTCGGACTTTAACTGGTCTGATTTGTACAAATGCACTGACATAGCTGATGCCGTGGACATTTTTTACAATGCGATGAATTCATTCTTCTCGGAATGTGTTCCCTTATACTATCTCTCTATTTCAAATAAACCACCTTGGTTTACTAAAGAATTGAGTCGCTTGAAAAATGTAAAGTCAAGGCGGTACACAAAATTTAAAAAAAAACCGGTTCTCGTTCTGACCTCTCTAACTATTTATCGGCTCGGTCAAACTTCACCGTACTGAACGCACAGTGTTATAAAAACTATTTGACTCGTCGCAGGGTCCAATTTTATCAGGATCCCAAACAGTTTTATAATTTTGTTAATACTAAACGTAAGGCGGTAACTCATCCTTCATCACATTCTTTTGCAAACGCAACTGTGAAGGGCGATCAGGCAATTGCCGATCTTTTTGCCCAATTTTTCCAAACAACATACTCCACTTCCACTGACCTAAATCAGACGTATTCTTATAGCTTGCCCAGATCGAACTTAATTTTCAGTCCATGTTTAAACGAAAGCTCCCTCCTTTTAGATCTTCATCGTGTAAAGCCTGTTTATCTGCCATGTCCCGACGGAATACCGGGCTGTGTGCTTAGGTATTGTGCCGATGCCCTGTGCTCGCCCCTTAGAAAACTCGCACTTTCCCCTTATTTGGAAGGAATCATTCATTATTCCTCTCCACAAAAAAGGAATCAAATCGGAGGCCAATAACTATAGAGGCATCTCTAAGCTTTCGGCCATCCCTAAACTTTTTGTGAACATTATTACTCCTCATTTGCAGCACCTTTGTAGATCAGTAATTTATCCATGTCAGCATGGATTTGTTAAGCGAAGATCAACAACCACAAATCTTCTGGAGCTTACATCCTTCATTATAAGGGGTTTCCAGACTAACCTTTAAACGGAAGTAATTTATACTGACTTTAGTAAAGCATTTGATTCCGTTAATCATTCCCTTCTCCTCAGGAAACTCGACTTAATGGGTTTTCCAATTGATCTTCTTAAGTGGATCTCTAGTTATCTGACTGGCAGGACGCAAAAAGTCCTCTTTAAAAATAATTTATCTAATGTTCGCCAAGTCACCTCAGGTGTCCCGCAGGGGAGTCACCTGGGTCCATTGTTGTTTACATTATTTATGAATGATCTGCCCAAAGTTTTGACTTTTGATTCTAGAGTACTAATGTACGCTGATGATGTCAAGCTTTGCGTGCAATACAAGGACGTTGCTTACCAGTCTGATTTACAAACAGATCTTGATAGCTTCCAAACCTGGTGCTGCATAAACCTACTAAACTTAAATGGCTCTAAATGTAAGCTAATGACATTCTCTCGTGTCGTTCCCAAGCTTGCAACTTACAAGCTTAACTGCTGCTATTTGGAAAGAATTAACTCAGTTGATGACTTGGGTGTCCGCTTGGATCCCAAACTTGACTTTATCGATCATATTTCGTGCATGGTGAATAAAGCCAGAGGTATGCTGGGATTTATTAAACGGTGGTCGAAAGAATTTGATGACCCCTATGTAACAAAAACTTTATATATTTCACTAGTTCGTCCTATCTTAGAATATGAATCTTGCGTTTCGAGCCCCCAGTATGGGGTCCACAGTAAACGCATCGAATCGGTTCAAAAGAACTTTTTGCTTATCGCTTTACGCGGCTTAAACTGGGATGCTAAACAGAAATTACCCTCCTATTATAGTAGACTTCTCCTAATTAACTTACCCTCCTTGGCTAATCGTAAAACTATGCTTGGTATTACCTTTATTTATAACCTTATTCACGGCGATGTGGAAAGTACTGACTTGTTAGGTCAGCTCAATTTCCACGTTCCGAGTAAAAATACAATATCGTACATACCCTTAGTTTTGCGCCATTGTAGAACCTCCTATGAACTGCATGATCCCTTTAGAGTACTGTGTGCAAGTTATAATGATTTGTATTCGGTGATCTCACATGTTGATAGTCTTCCTAAACTTTAACATTTACCCACTTAGATCGCATGCATGCAAACACTCAGGCTGCTCGCCGGTAGTTTATTTCTTCGCATTCTTTTCTTTATTTTCCATCGCGTCTACTAATACCTAACCCTAACAGGCACGTGCCTGGTTTCATAAGGGCCACTTGAGTGTACTGACCGTAGTGCATCAACGTCCATATAATATATAATATATAAAGTAACAATATGTAAAATGGGCAGAAAGAGACAGAGTTATGCATGCAAATATGTATATAGGCGGTCAGCATGGGAACCATGCTGACTCGGCTCTAAGCGGTGAATGCAATGAGTGCATATCATATAACGTTTGCACTTAAAATGTGTTTGGGCACTTGGCACGCTGTCTCTGAGTGACAAAGGCAATGCCCTATGTATTTATTATTGGTGTTCGCGCCAAAAGGACGCTTATTTTCGAGAGGCAGTGTAATTCGAATTACAGCCTCAAAGTGTCCCGTACACTCTCTCTCTCCCTCTTCCTCCGGGCTTCCAAGACAGAGCTTCCTATCCGCTCTCCCAGCTAGGTTTAAATTTAATATATGTTAGTTCGAATTTACCTACATATAAATAAAGAAATCCGACGCTCGTCGCGTAACACCCCGAAAAGTTCTACCTTGTTTTTATTCCGAGTGATTTTCAGCCAAAGCCACCCCCCCTGCAGATCATGGTCCTACAGAGCCGGATAACTCCTTCTCCAGCAGCTCCGGTGGCTTTAAAATTGCTCAAATAAGTTTTATTTATATTATTGCTGCCGGTCATACAAAGGTTAAAGCGAAACTCAGTTTGCCACTTCTCTGTATGATTGTCTAAATCCAAGTCCGATTGATCCGACACTCCGGCAGCTTCCAAATCCACATCCAATTCATTTCCGACTTCTTAAAGTTTATGTATAAATAAATGCCAAAGGCCACAGTTAAACATTTAACTCCGAATAGTTCGTGCTCCCTTTCGTTAACTGTGTTTCGCTTGCATTTATTTACACTTAAATATGCCCAATACAGTCCACTTCAGATATCTGTACATTTCCCGCAAAACATATTTAACAAATTTATGTAAATATATACACACATATGTACAGACACCCATATTCAACATAAATTACCAAAACACAAATATACCGCCACGGGTTCCTAAATAATTAAAAAAACCAAAATTTATCCATCAACTAAATAAATAAAATTTCCGAATTAATCTCGAAACAATTTCTGTGAGTTCCGAAATTCAAAGTCCGTCTTTAAATAAAGGCAAATGCCAAAGTGAAATTTCTTTAAGTAGTTCTTACTTAGTTCCTTTTCGTTCACTGTGTTCCAGCGCTTGCATTTATTTTCACTTTTATACTCACATAATCGATACAGTCCACTCCACTGATCTACTGCCGCTTTCGAAACTTAAAAATACATACCCCTATATTTACTTTAAATATTCAAATATAAATAATTGGCACACAAACATACATCCAAGAAATAAGAACTATAAATTAAGAAACTACGAGTTCTTAATTATTACAGTCAACAGTTCCTATATAAACGAATACATTTCCACATATACATACAAACATAATTAAATGCTTATTAACTTTGGCCTATTCTGAGCTGAGTTACGTTCATAAATATTAACATGCTTATCGTCGGCAAGTCGACGCTCTGGTCTTTGGCAAATTTTCCGAATCTTGTTATCTCCGCTATTCTGCATTGACTCCGAAAACAGTACCGCGACAATTACAGCAGCGGTCAACGAAATAAGTCCGGAAACGTAAAATAATTGTTGAATTATTTTTTATAAGATTCCAACTAACTAATTCCGTTGAAAACTTCCATGCGCTTCCATTTCTGCATTAGTGTGACCGTATATGTTTTCATACTGAGATGATTCTTAAGCTATTTCCAACGCTTCCGCATGCATCCAATAAAATGGACAAATTAAAATTCAAAAAATATATTCAGAGAATTTGTTCGGTTTCCGATTGGTTCCTAAATTCCAAATCCAGTTTCGACATTTATAAATAATTAGAAACTATCTATATATAAATAATCCAGATTTACGGAAAAAAAATAATAAAATATATATACATATATATTCAGTATGGCTCCATCCGCTTTAGACAAATTTTGTTTAACTTCTGACCGTTTGAGTCGCGTCGAATCCAAATTCTGTAATCCTGCAGAGCCCATCCAATCTCAGTATACGTGCAAAATTCATTTTGATCAAGTCCGAGCCCTATGGGCTAAGGTCGAGAAAGAGTACGATGCTTGTTCTGAACTAATTTCAAGTGATTTAAAGGGCGCGGCGGACACCTTGCCGATTCTGAGGGCAAGATATGAGGATGCCTATTTTACATATGAAAGGTGTTCCGCCCAGCTTATGGAACAGATCGACACGATTTCTTTTAAACCCGGTCCGCCCCAAAATTCCTCTCCGTCTGGCTGTCGGCTTCCTCCGTACGATACGGAAGTTTTCTCAGGCGATTATCTTCGCTGGCCGACTTTCCGAGACCTTTTCACAGCGGTATACATTGATAATTCTGTGCTGACCCCTGTAGAAAAGTTGTTCTATCTAAATGCCAAGTGGTGAAGCTCATTCCATAGTTTCCAATTCACCACTCACCAACGATGGTTTCCGCTCAGCCTGACAAGGACTAACTGAGCGTTTCGAAAATAAACGAGCTAACTGGGAAAATTATTGAACATGCAATCCGCCGTACAAGAATCTTCTGCAGCCTTAAAAGAGTTGCAAGAAACTATCCGCAATTGCCTTACGGCCCTTAAACTGTCCGGCCTTTCTACTGAGAACTGGGATTGTCTCCTAGTTTATTTGTGCTCTACAAAACTCCCAAAGTTGACACTCGCATTATGGGAGCAATCCATCCCGGATAAAACCGAAATTCCAACGTGGCAAGATCTAGATTCCTTTCTGACGGAGCGCCATAGAACTCTAGAATCTATAGATTCAAATCAGACTCCTACGTTCAGCTCCCGTCCATCCAAACCGACACCCTTCAACGTGTCGCCCCGAATGCTAAAATCCTTTAGTACCAAGATTGTTCCAATATCGAAAATAAGCGATTTGTGTTCAAAAGAGAACCATCCACTGCGGCTATGCCCACGCTTAATACAGATGACGATAAACGATCGTACATCTTATCTCCAAAGAAACCAGTTGTGCTTAAATTGCTTTGCAAGTGGTCATCAACTTCACGATTGCACAAGCGCCCACAACTGTTTTACGTGCCACGGTCGGCATCACACTTTGCTGCATCCAAGAAATTCCGGTAGTGTCCCGAATCCTTCCGAAGCTTCAAGGCCAGAATCCGCGCCGATCCAAAGGATTTCCTCGTTCTCCACACGAGTTACGACTCACCCCGAGTCCTTCAATTACTGGATTCCATACGAGGACATCAAAAGCAGACGTTCCCGAGGTATTTTATCCTACCCATGCTGAGTCTGCCAAGGAAACCATCCTCTTCGGAAATGCCACGGTTTTCTTAGGCTTAGTGCTGAGGAATGGCTCCAGGCAGTCATCGAGAAGAAATACTGCGTCAACTGTCTGGCCCACCACCATTCCGCAGGATCTTGCCGCAGTAGCGGCCGACGCCAGTCGTGTGGACAGGATCACCACACTCTTCTACATGTCGACGAACGCTTAGCGTATCCAACGCTTTCCCGAGCTAAGCCCTCCAAATATTTTTGCTGCGTATCCTCGCAAGGGGGGGGGGGGGCAGAATGGACGCTTATTTTCCAGAGGCAGTGTAATTCGAATTACAACCTCAAAGTGTCCCGTACACTCTCTCTCTCCCTCTTCCTCCGGGCTTCCAAGACAGAGCTTCCAATCCGCTCTCGCAGCTAGGTTTAAATTTAATGTATGTTAGTTCGAATTTACCTACATATAAATAAAGAGATCCGACGCTGGTCGCGTAACACACCGAAAAGTTCTTCCGAGTTTTTATTCCGAGTGATTTTCAGCCAAAGCCACCCCCCTCCAGAACAATTGGTATAACAACAAAGTGTTGTGACTTCGGCTAACAAAATGTAATGTTAAGTACTGTTTAGGTGAGGGGCCCTCTGAGCCGCCTTGGCTCACCAAAACTTAAGAGCGCACCCGCGCTCGTCCCCTTTGTGCTCAGGCCCTCGGGTTGGCCGTCGCTGCTCCCGCTCTCGTGCTTTGCTTTCCGCCAAAGCCCGCTGTTCGCTCGAGCCCGCTCCCGTACTGTTAAGCTGAGCTTATCAGTCGGGAGCGCGGCCCTTATGTTAACTTAAGTTTAGTTCTATGTATGAAGTCGAAATAAAACGACCAGCGATTGTGCCCTTGAATTCCACGACGCCCCCGACTCCGTTCTTTTTCATCGTCTACGCTTGCGAAGAGGCATTTTCTGGGTGCCACCAACATTTTATCACCTCCAACGTCGGACTGTCTTGACGGCAGAAGCGCCCCCCCTACACATTTTGCTCCTTCGAGCCGGATTTTTTTTGTGGATTCCGTACCAGCAGTTCCCGGCATTGGTCCGCCAAAAGATAAGTACGACATTTCTCCGTCTTCGTCTCGCTGCCGGTCTTCAGCAGTGGTCCGAACATTAAATTTCGTTCACACTGCTGTAAGATTTGTTTTTCCTTCCGTGTCAGCTCCTAGTCCGAGTTTTTCGACACGACAGTAATTTCTATTCTACCTCGCCTTCAATCTCTGAAAAATTTTCCATCCGTCTCCGTTTTGTGTGCGCCATATTCCTCGCCGGTCTCCCCGTTATCCATTCGCTTGCCAACGGTCGAGGCATATGTGCATATATACATACATACATACATACATACACTCATGACAATTGTGCACATTTTTTTTGGTGCAATTAATCCGCGAAAATTCGCAAGTGAACAGTGAGATTGTGCGGTGAGTAAAAGAAGGCATAATTAATATTGGCCAGCTGGTGTGCATTAGTTCCGGAAATTTCCAAATTCGCCGAACAGTCCACCGCTGTCGCAATATTTTTCCTATATTTGTTCCTCCAGTTACATATATACAGTCCACTTATGACCGCTCCGCTGTGAATGCATGCCCATACATACATAAATATATTCCGATATATTTTCTGCCTCCGATTTCAGAAACTAACATATACATATTTCCGTATTGAATGAATGCCCATATATATGCCCATATATTTTCTGCCTCCGATTTCAGAAATAAATAAAACTAAGAATAAACCTACGAATATAAAAGATCACTTTAAATCCGTGTTCCAAAATTTTAATTCACCCGCCGCAGCGCCGTGGGTTTTATTTTTTGTTGTGTTGCTGTTTTATTTTTTCCTTTGGTGACTTACGCATTGCTTTACCGTCGGCGTAACCCAGTGAACCTTTTCCCGCTCCAACAACAACAAAGCGCAGAGGGTTTTTTTAATTACATCCGTCCATCCGTGAATTTAAAACAATTTAGTGGAGCAAATACTACAAAGTATTTAATTATTCATTTTTCGATCGGGAAGCAGCCGAAGGTTTTATTCCACTTTTCCGGCCACATAATAATTAAATTCGAAAATTAATAATTTTTAATTCCATCCGTCCGGCTAAGTAAATTTCAAACACTTAAGTGGAGTAAATACCACAAAGTATTTATTATTAATTTGTCGATCGGGAAGCAGCCGAAGTTTTTATTCCACTTTTCCGGCCACAAAATAATTAAATTAGAAAATTATTAATTATTTAATTATTTTAATTATTAATTATTTAATTATTATAATTATTTAATTATTCTCTGTCCGAACAAGAAGCCAAGGTCAATTCCACCTTTCCGGCTCCGCAACATTTAATTTCGAAAATAATTGAGGATTCAATTTGATCGAGTATACCTATAAACAATTAAATATTTATTTATTTATTTCGAAAATAATTGAGGATTCAATTTGATCGAGTATACCTATAAAAAATTATTATTATTGTGAAAAACAAAAATTCAGCTATTCGAAGGCCCCTCTAAATCCGAGTCAGTCAAGGATACAATATATACGTACATGTCGTATATTTCTATACATACATAATTTTACACATATTGATTGTCATCCACTTTTTTCTGAACGAGCACGGACTTTCCGATACTTTTTTATTTTCCGTGTCTCCAACACTGTCTCTACTCCGCATCAGGCACCATCCGCCTGCAATCACATCAAACCGCTTTGCCTTTTGGGTTTTTTTGGTTTTTGGGTTCATGCCGTTTCTTTGTCCTCCACATACGGGTCGTGCCGCACACGACTGTCCTTTCGACGTCTGCGCCGAGTTGCCAACTAGTTCCTTGTCAGCATTGCATCCGCGATCTCGCCATTCTCAGCACATTAGTGTGACCGGCCACCGCTTCGTACGAGGCACTAATTGCGCAAGTCAGTCGACAAGCGCTGACCAGCGAACTCTATTCTGAGAATGCGTCCTATCCCATCCATTCGTCTGGACAGATCTAAATCCGCATCTCCGCGGACGTCTTTTCTAAAGCCTAAGGCTACCAGTGCCATTCCAAGGGCAAAGAGCGACGAATCCGTCAATAAAACCCCCGGTCCTTCACAAAGGCAGACCAGCTACGTGGCAAGAATGGCTCAAAGTGCGGTCAAAGTGACGCTGAAAAAGTTCATCGCCACAACAGATCGGATCAGTCAATTTGAGGCCAACATAAATACTCCGGGCGCCCCAGAAACGGAATGCTCCCAGTACATGTTGAAAGTCCATCGGGATCGAATTCGGGCCCTGTGGAGAAGGTAGAGAAGACCTACGAGAGCTGCTCCGACTTGCTAGCCGTATCCGACGATAATACGGCCACCTCGACAGTGCTGGAATCGAAGTACAGCTACTGTTACTCCGTCTATTCGAGGTGTACTGCCCAGCTTTGGCAAAAAATTGCCTCTCAGTCCACTCAGGGTTCCGCCAACATTCTCACGCCCCTGTCGACAGGCTGCCAGTTACCGCCAGTGGATACCGAAGTCTTTGCGGGTGGCCCACCTTCAGAGACTTGTTCACGACCATTTACATCCAGAACTCGCGGCTCACCGTAGAAAAGTTGTTCCCTTGCTATCCAAAACAAGTGGTGACGCACACGCCATTGTTTGCGGCGTGGCAAAGCCTCACTGACCGCTTTGAGAACCAGCGGCTCTTGGTCAACAGCTAGGTGAAGATCCTTTTCAACATCCAGGCCGTTCCTCAAGAGTCCGGAGTCGCACTGAAGGAGCTCCAAGCCACCATTCAGAGTTGTCTGACAGCTCTAGAGATGTCCTCTATAAATGTTGAGGCTTGTGACTGTCTCCTGGTTTTTATGATTTCCTCAATGCTCCCCAAAGTCACACATTCTATGTGGGAGCAATCCGTACACAATAAGGCCGAAATTCCAACATGGAAGGAGATGGATAACTTCCTGACAGAGCGGCATCGCACTCTGGAGGCCATCGACGACGTCAAGGCTAATGGCTCCGGGCAAGTTCCGCCACGGTCGGTACCCATCCGCGTTCCAGCTCGGAGGCTCAATTCGTACGAGACTCGAGTGGTTCCGAGCCAGAAGGGTTGCGATCTCTGTTCGAGGGAGAGTCCGAGTCCGCCTACGGCATCAGGTGCTCGACCCACACAGACTTCCAGAAGCACGACCGGCTCAGGGGACCAATCGGATGTGCAGGTGTGTTTCGCTTCCGGGTCGGGAGCCGTCCTACTGGGCACGGCCGTTATTGACGTGTGCCATTTGGGGTGCAGCTTCCAGGCACGAGCGCTGATAGATTCAGGGTCCGAAGCGACTTTCATAATGGAACGACTGTTCAACCTGGTCAAGCTTCCCTTCAAGACGATTCAAGCCCAAGTTTCCGGCCTTAATCAGACCATTTCCGCACAGTCTACTAAATTGTGCCATTTCTCCATCCGATCGCCGTCTAGACCCGGGATACAATTAGAGACTGCGGCTTATGTTCTCCCGCAGTTGGCAGGAAATCTGCCCTCATATCCGCGGAATCTTCTCAACTGCCCAACATTCCCCTGGCGGACCCCAAGTTCTTTGAGAGCTCCCAAGTCGATGTGTTAATATGAGCTGACATTCTTCCGTCTATTCTCCTCGGTAATTCCAAGGCTAACATTTGCGGGTCACTTCTCGGTCAGGAGACCATTTTTGGATGGGTGCTGATAGGCCCATTATCTCCGGCCAGCCCCCGCAGCGTGTCCGTTTTTGCCGTACGAATTGCCCGCAGCCTCGATGACTCATTGGATCAGCTCCTCTCCAAATTCTGGGAGGTGGAAGATATGCCCGCACAGGTCAGTTCAGAATCGGATTCAGTCTGCGAGCACCATTTTGCCCAGACGACAAGAAGAGACGAGTGTGGCAAATACGTTGTGACGCTCCCCTTACGCGACCCCGAGCAAAAGGTTTCCGAGCCAGCGTCTTCACGGTCCTTTGCTCTTGCTCAGTTCCTGCGTAATAAGCAGCGCCTGAAAAGGGATCCGCCCCTTAAGGCCCACTATGACTCGGTAATCCAGGAGTACATCAACTTAGGCCACTTGACCGAGGTCTCTCCCGCAAGCAGTTCCGCTACCTACTACCTTCCACATCATGCTGTCTTCAAGCCTGGAAGCACGACTACCAAGGTGCGGGTGTTCTTCAACGCTTCTAGCCCGTCCGCAAACGGGACCAGTCTAAACGACATTCTTTACGCGGGCCCAGTCTCGCAATCCGACCTAACGATTTAAATTCTAAAGTGGCGATACCTTAGGCTCGTCTTCAACGCCGATATCGAGAGGATGTATCGGCAAATTTGGGTAGACCCCTTGCATACTTCGTTCCAACGTATTTTGTTTCGCAACCGCGATGGGGATATCCGCGACTACGAATTAAAAACGGTCACATTCGGAGTCAATTGTGCCCCGGTCCTAGTGATCCTTGTCCTACAGCAGCTCGCTGACGACGAAGGTCGAGGTATCCGCAAGCCAAATTATCCTGCACTTTATGTACGTGGATGACGTTCTGGCGGGGGCAGACTCCAAAGCCGATGCCCGAGTTGCGATTCGGGAGCTGAAGAGGGCTCTAGAGTCGGCAGGGTTCCCACTTAGGAAGTGGACGTCTAATAGGAAGGCGATTTTAGCCGACATTCCGAGCGACCACCTCCTTCGTGCTGACTTTCTCGAAATCGATGCAGAGAGCACGGCCAAGACACTCGGCGTGCGGTGAAAGGCGACGACTGACGAGTTATTTTTTATTCCGCCAGAATTGGTTTTCGCCTCGTCTTTTACGAACCGCCAAGTTCTCTCCCAAATGGTAAAGTTGTTCAATCAGGCGGGTTGGCTCGCTCTTTTCATCGTCCGTGCGAAGATGTTCATGCAGGACATCTGGCTCTTGGATCTTGGGTTGACTTTGTGAAGAACTACTCCGTGCTCTATCAGATCCGCATTCCTCGTTGGGTCACGTTCCGTCCGCACCTGAAGGTAGAGCACCACGGGTTTTGCGACGCTTCACAGAAGGCGTACGGCGCCGCCATTTACGTCCGTGTCGAGGTAGTGTCGACGGTAATAGTGAACCTGCTAACCGCAAAGACAAGAGTGGCCCCGATCAAAACGGTGTCGCTCCCGCGGCTAGAGTTGTTCGGGGCCTTGTTGTTCTTTGAAATGGCCACCGCCGTTCTCAAACGCTGCCAGGGGCCGCAGCCGCCCTATACTGTTGGACGGACTCTACTATTTTCCTCGCTTGGCTGCAGAAGCCAGCGTGTCAGTGGACAACATTCGTGGCCAACCGGGTGACCAAGATCATCCAGTTCACCGACGTGCAGAAGTGGGCACATGTCCGCTCCGAGCAGAACCCTGCGGATCTCGCTAGCCGGGGGTGGCTCTTCAAGACCTGGCAGATAGCCAGCTGTGGTGGCACGGTCCTGCTTGGTTGCAAAGACCTCGCGGCGATTGGCCCACTCAGGGCAATGACGCCCTCGTGACTGAACTCGAGAAGCGAGCAGTCAAGGTCCATGTGGCGAAGGCGCCCGCCGAAGATATTCTTGGAGTTTCTCCACAGTTGACAAGGCGTTGCGAGTCCTTGCTTATTTTTATCGCTTCATCCAGCGCGCGCGGAAGATTCAATCTCCGTTCGAAGAGCACCTGACAGCTAATGAGATTACGTCGGGCGAACGCATCCTAGTTTCCGTCACTCAGCGCAGACACTTTGTTTCTGAGATGGGCTGCTTAAGCTAAAAGCGGCCAGTTCCTGTATCCAGTCCGATTCAAAATCTGAACCCATTCATTGATTCGCATGGCCTTATGAGAGCCTGCGGCCGGATTACGGCCTCTGAACTTCTTCAATATGACGAACGGCTTCCTATAATTCTTCCATACGACTGCCATCTGTCTCGACTCCTCGTCCAGTTAACGCATCGCATCACGCTGCACGGTGGTAATCAGCTGAGGATCCGCCTAACCCGGCCAAATTCTGGATTCCGAGAGTGAGGAACTTGGTGAAGTCCGTCATCTATTCATGCAAGGTATGCGTCATCCACAAGAAGAAGTTGCAGACGCAACTCTTGGGGGAGCTACCGAAGCGCCCTTTCACGCATACTGGTGTGGATTATGCCGGTCCCTTGGTGTTCGTATGCTTCTCTACAAAGGCCATCCATTTAGAGCCTACATCGGACCTTACGACCGAGAAGTTTCTGGCGGCTTTCGCTCGGTTCGTCAAGTGCAGTCGGACAACGGGAAGACCTTTGTGGGGGCAGCTGCCCAGCTATCCCGCGATTTTCTCCAAAGCCTAAAAAGGGCGGTGACGGGTGCCTATAACCACCAGCAGCTGCTCTAGCATTTCATTCCTCCGGGAGCCCCCCACATGGGGGGCCTGTGGGAGGCAGGCGTCAAGAGCTTCAAGACCTTGTCCATAGCCACGCGGAAATACACTTTTGAGGAGCTCTCTACTCTCCTGGCAAAAATCGAGGCGTGCCTAAATTCGCGGCCGCTCGCGCCAATGTCCGAAGACCCCGCTGATCTTTTGGCGCTTACACGCGGGCACTTTCTGGTGGGAGGCCCACTTTTTGCCACGGCAGAGCAGATGTACTCGAGGTAGACAGTCCTACCGATTGGGATCTGCAATGGGATCCATCTATTGAAGAAGTGTCGCCGCTTTCTGCGTCTAAGTGCCGACAAGCGGCTCCGGGCGGTTCTCGTTAACTGATATTGCTCCAGCTGCTTGGCCAACGAGCATTCCAACGGATCGTGTCGGCGAGGGGACTGCTGCAAGACGTGTGGTCAGGATCACCACTCACTGCTGCACATCGTGGAATAGCCGCGGGACCGGCGCCAGCCGCGTCAGGAGGAGCACAAGTCACGGAGTGCAGGAGACAGCACGCGGAGCGCGTCAGCTATCTCTCGGTCTTTGTCCGCCACTTTCCGGCACTCACAAGCCGCTCCACGGCCGGCGACGTCCCGGCGCTCATCGGCAACTTCTCGGCATTCTTCCGCCACTTTCAGGCATCTTCAGACGCTCCACGGCCTTCGTCCACCACTCATCGGTTGCCGTCCACCGATCCTCCGGCCGCGCCAGCTGCGCCTAGGCAATTTTCCAACTCTCGTCAAGGGCCCCCGCAGGACGCGGTCGCTGCGCCAACCCTATCGTCGCTGCTGCAGCGGAATAGTGTCAACGTTTTGCCGACTGCGCTAGTGCGTATTGACACAGGGACCCAGATCTTCGACACGGGGGCCCTCATTGACCTCGAGCTGCATTGATGCATGTTTAGCGGCGTGGTTCAGTCTGCCCACTTTCAGCGTGGGGGACGAAAAAGTTTGTTCGGCCACCGTGCGTTCCAAAACCGACGATAGCGTGCGGCTGGATGTCATTTTCAAAAAATGAAGATTCAGGACGAACTACCGGTGGCCCAAAGCACCGTTTTTGGATGGGTCGTGTCCGGAGCCTAACACCAACCATAACGACGTGGGACCTATTGCAACCCGAGAGATTGCAAGGGGTGCGGGATGTTTAGGTGAGGGGCCCGCTGTGCCGCCTTGGCTCACCTAACTTTAAGAGCGCACCCGCGCTCACCCCTTTATGCTTAGGTCCTCGGGTCTGCCGTCGCTGCTCTCGCTCTCGCGCTTTGCTTTCAGCCACTCGGGCCCGCTCCCGTACTGTTAAGCTGGGCTTATCGGTCGGGAGCGCGGCCCTTATGGTTAGTTAAGTTAGTTCAATGTATGAATAAAATACATGCGGAATAAAATACATGCGATTGTGCCCTTTGAAATTACCACGACGACCCCGACTCCACTCTTTGTCTGCGCAGTGGGATTTTCCTGGGTGCCACCAACGTTTCTCCAACGTTTCGATTCCTGGTTATCTTTGGCGGCAGAAGCGCCCGCTACACAATATTTTTATACATATTTCAAAAAGTTTTTTTAGTAAATTTTTTAATTGTTGTTAATTTCTTATATTTATATATATATATATATATATATATAATCAGTCAGCCGTCAAAGCGTTTGCATGTGCTTTTATCGACATGTTTTGCGCCGAATGCAATACTGAAATCTCGGTAGCCCAGCTTCGTCTCACTGAGGCTGTTCGCTGCGCTTCTCTCTGCCGACGGGTGTACCATAGTGCTTGTGTCGATCTGCCCACTGAAGCTATCAAACTTTTAATTAACCCCAATATCTTGTGGCAGTGTGATGGCTGAGTCGTTGCGAATGATTCGCACTTGAAGATTGATGAACTTGATTCTAAAATGAAGTCTTTGGAGTGTTTGTTCCAGAGTCTTAATTCTAAATTTACTGAGATCTTTCCAAAATATGGTGAAGTGAATCTTCAGAGCAGCAATGTCACCTTCAGGCTTCGTGAACTACGGCCCGCTGAGGAACCGGCGGCGCCTCAATCTTATGCCGCTGCGGCCTCCAGTTCGTTGGCCCAAAGCCAAGCTCTGCTGGCAGCCTCTATTGCCCCTCTGTTGAGGGGGGTGACTTTGTTATGGTTCATAATCGTAAGAAGAAGAAAAAAATTTAACAACAAAAACAAGACCGTCGAGGGATTTGCGCCTGCGTCAACTGATCTACATGTCCTCCAGAGTACCAAATACTTGCATGTCGGAAAGTTTAGTGCGGCTACAGATCCTGATGCGATATCTACCTATGTTTCCAACAAGCTACAGGTGGATGTTAAGACAGTCTCATGCTTCAAATTGGTAAAAAGAGATGTGGATTTGGCTTCCCTAAAATTTGTAAATTTTAAGCTGGGTAGCAGTACTACGAAGCAGTCTTCAATAACAAATTTTGGCCGTGCTCGGTTAATGTCAAAAGATTTATCTACAGAGAGAGGGCTAACAAGGAAGACACTATTGTGGAGCTGGCTGGAGCTGGTAGATCTTCATCACCTATCCATTCGCCAAAAAACCCTCGGTGATCGACGCCGCTGGTGTCGATGCTCTTTTGGATTATCTCTACTATGCCCCTCCTCGCCTTAGATTACCGCTAGGGCTATGGTCAAAGCCCTCACGGTATCCTCGCCTTCCTCTACATCTGCACCCATTGCCTACCTTTCTCCCACCGCACCTACAACAACACCAGCCTGAGGTAGAGCTGTCCCTTTTGCGCGTCGTTCGCTGCAGACGGAGCTCAGCCGCAGCTCTCTCGGATGGGCAGTTGGCAATTATACTTTCGCCACAGCCCCCGCAAACTCTGCTACCGCTTCTTTAACATCTTCTTCGTGAGTTGCTGCGCTTGGCGGCTGAGGGTCTGCATTATGCTGCTTCGGGTTCAGGTTCACCGTTGGATCTTCCATTTCTTTGGCGGTGCACGACCGCTGCTTGCTCTGATGAGCTCTGGGCAGTGTGGCCGGTGTGTGAGGCCGATGTGTGTGGCCGATGCGTGTGGCCGGTGGCGGCCAACGCCTACGTCCCTACTCCCTATCCTCTATTCCCTACTACTTACAACGTTAACCTATGCTTACCCTAACCTAACCTATTATATACAAACTTAAATCTATTATTTACATAAAGATAGCTCCTCGAGCGGGTGACTTCGTCACAAGGCGGACTTCACCAAGTTCCTCAACCTTGGAACCCAGAATTTGGCCCGGATTAGGTGGATCATCAGCTGATTGCCCCCGTGCAGCGTGATGCGATGCGTAAACTGGACGAGGAGTCGGGACAGATGGCAGTCGTACGGAAGAATTATAGGAAGCCGTTCGTCATATTGAAGAAGTTCAGAGGCCGTAATCCGGCCGCAGGCTCTCATAAGGCCATGCGAATCAATGAATGGGTTCAGATTTTGAATCGGACTGGATGCAGGAACTGGCCGCTTTTAGCTTAAGCAGCCCATCTCAGAGACAAAGTGTCTGCGCTGAGTGACGGAAACTAGGATGCGTTCGCCCGACGTAATCTCATTAGCTGTCAGGTGCTCTTCGAACGGAGATTGAATCTTCCGCGCGCGCTGGATGAAGCGATAAAAATAAGCAAGGACTCGCAACGCCTTGTCAACTGTGGAGAAACTCCAAGAATATCTTCGGCGGGCGCCTTCGCCACATGGACCTTGACTGCTCGCTTCTCGAGTTCAGTCACGAGGGCGTCATTGCCCTGAGTGGGCCAATCGCCGCGAGGTCTTTGCAACCAAGCAGGACCGTGCCACCACAGCTGGCTATCTGCCAGGTCTTGAAGAGCCACCCCCGGCTAGCGAGATCCGCAGGGTTCTGCTCGGAGCGGACATGTGCCCACTTCTGCACGTCGGTGAACTGGATCATCTTGGTCACCCGGTTGGCCACGAATGTTGTCCACTGACACGCTGGCTTCTGCAGCCAAGCGAGGAAAATAGTAGAGTCCGTCCAACAGTATAGGGCGGCTGCGGCCCCTGGCAGCGTTTGAGAACGGCGGTGGCCATTTCAAACAACAACAAGGCCCCGAACAACTCTAGCCGCGGGAGCGACACCGTTTTGATCGGGGCCACTCTTGTCTTTGCGGTTAGCAGGTTCACTATTACCGTCGACACTACCTCGACACGGACGTAAATGGCGGCGCCGTACGCCTTCTGTGAAGCGTCGCAAAACCCGTGGTGCTCTACCTTCAGGTGCGGACGGAACGTGACCCAACGAGGAATGCGGATCTGATAGAGCACGGAGTAGTTCTTCACAAAGTCAACCCAAGATCCAAGAGCCAGATGTCCTGCATGAACATCTTCGCACGGACGATGAAAAGAGCGAGCCAGCCGGCCGGATCGAACAATTTGGCAATTTGGGACAGGACTTGGCGCTTCGTGAAAGACGAGCCAGAATCCAATTCTGGCGAAATAAAAAAGAACTCGTCAGTCGTCGCCTTCCACCGCACGCCGAGTGTCTTGGCCGTGCTCTCTGCGTCGATTTCGAGAAAGTCAGCACGAAGGAGGTGGTCGCTCGGAATGTCGGCTAGAATCGCCTTGCTATTAGACGTCCACTTCCTAAGTGGGAACCCTGCTGACTCTAGAGCCCCCTTCAACTCCCGAATCGCAACTTGGGCATCGGTTTTGGAGTCGGCCCCGGCGAGAACGTCATCCACGTACATAAAATGCCGGATAATTCGGCTTGCTTGCGGATACCTCGACCTTCGTCGTCAGCGAGCTGCTGTAGGACAAGGATCACTAGGACCGGGGCACAATTGACTCCGAATGTGACCGTTTTTAATTCGTAGTCGCGGATATCCCCATCGCGGTTGCGAAACAAAATACGTTGGAACGAAGTATGCAAGGGGTCTACCCAAATTTGCCGATACATCCTCTCGATATCGGCGTTGAAGACGAGCCTAAGGTATCGCCACTTTAGAATTTAAATCGTTAGGTCGGATTGCGAGACTGGGCCCGCGTAAAGAATGTCGTTTTGACTGGTCCCGTTTGCGGACGGGCTAGAAGCGTTGAAGAACACCCGCACCTTGGTAGTCGTGCTTCCAGGCTTGAAGACGGCATGATGTGGAAGGTAGTAGGTAGCGGAACTGCTTGCGGGAGAGACCTCGGTCAAGTGGCCTAAGTCGATGTACTCCTGGATTACCGAGTCATAGTGGGCCTTAAGGGGCGGATCCCTTTTCAGGCGCTGCTTATTACGCAGGAACTGAGCAAGAGCAAAGGACCGTGAAGACGCTGGCTCGGAAACCTTTTGCTCGGGGTCGCGTAAGGGGAGCGTCACAACGTATTTGCCACACTCGTCTCTTCTCTTCTCTGGACAAAATTGTGCTTGCAGACTGAATCCGATTCCGAACTGATCTGTGTGGGCACATCTTCCACCTCATAGAAATTGGTGAGGAGCTGATCCAATGAGTCATAGAGGCTGCGGGCAATTCGAGTGGAAAAAACAGCTGCTTCCTTTTGATGTAATCAGAACAAATGGGATGGTTCTCCCTCGAACAGAGATCGCAACCCTTTTTGGCTCGGAATCACTCGAGTCATGTACGAATTGAGCTTCCTCATTAGGCTTGACGTCGTCGATGGCCTCCAGAGTGCGATGACGTTCTGTCAGGAAGTTATCCAACTCCTTCCATGTTGGGATTTCGGCCTTATTATGAACGGATTGCTCACTCATAGAAAGTGTGACTTTGGGAAGCTTTGAGGAAATCCTAAAAACCGGGAGACAGTCCCAAGCCTCAACATTGATGGAGGACATCTCTAGAGCTGTCAGACAACTCTGAATGGTGGCTTGCAGCTCCTTCAGCGCGACTCCGGGCTCTTGAGGAACAGCCTGGATGTTGAAAAGGATCTTCAACTGGCTGTTGACCAAGAGCCGCCGGTTCTCGAGCCTTTGCCACGCCACGACAAACCCCTCATGGGTAAGCGGAGCCTTAGAAACAATGGCGTGTGCGTCACCACTTGTTTTGGATAGCAAGTGGAACAACTTTACTACGGTGAGCCGCGAGTTCTGGATGTAAATGGCCGTGAAAAAGTCTCTGAAGGTGGGCCACCCGCAAAGACTTTGGTATCCACTGGCGGTAACTGGCAGCCTGTCGACAGGGGCGTGAGAATGTTGGCGGAAGCCTGAGTGGACTGAGAGGCAATTTTTTGCCCAAGCTGGACAGTACACCTCGAATAGACGAAGTAACAGTAGCTGTACTTCGATTCCAGCACTGTCGAGGTGGCCGTATTTTCGTCGGATATGGCTAGCAAATCGGAGCAGTAATCGTAGGTCTTTTTTACCTTCTCCCGCAGGGCCCGAATTTGATCCCGATGGACTTCGAACATGTATTGCGAGCATTCCGTTTCTGGGGCGCCCGGAGTATTTATGTTGGCCTCAAATTGACTGATCCGATCTGTTGTGGTGATGAACTTTTTCAGTCACACTAATGTGCTGAGAGAAGCGAGATTGTGGATAAAATGCGCTTACAAGGACTAGTTGGAAACTCGGCGCAGACGTCGAAAGGACAGTCGTGTGCAGCACGATCCGTATGTGCAGAAAAAAGAAACGGCAAGAACCCAAAAGGAAAAGAGGTTTGATGTGATTGCAGGCGGATGGCGCCTGATGCGGAGTAGACACAGCGTTGGAGACACGGAAAATGAAAAAGTATCGGAAAGTCCGTGCTCGTTCAGAAAATATGGATGACAATCAATATGTGTAAAATGATATATGTATAGAAATATGTGACACGTACGTATATATTGTATTCTTAACTGACTCGGATTTAGAGGGGCCCTCGAATAGCTGATTTTTTCTGTTTTTCGCAATAAATAATTAATTGTTTATAGGTATACTCGATCAAATTGAATCCTCAATTATTTTCGAAATAAATAAATAAATAATTAATTATTTATAAGTATACTCGATCAAATTGAATCCTCAATTATTTTCGAAATTAAATGTTGCGGAGCCGGAATGCTGGAATTGACCTTGGCCTGAATTTGACAAAAAAATAAATATTTAATAATAATTAACCTTCCTTTCTGACTAATTGTTGTCGGATTTAAGTATTCTGGAGCCGGAAAGATGGAGTTGAAACTTCGGCTTTTATTCGGACGGAGAATTAATAGTTTAACAATTAATAATTTTCGAATTTAATTATTATGTGGCTGGAAAAGTGGAAAACTTCGGCTGCTTCCCGATCGAAAAATTAATAATTAAATACTTTGTAGTATTTGTTCCACTAAATTGTTTTAAATTTACTTAGCCGGACGGATGGAATTAAAAATATTGTTATTGTTGGAGCGGGAAAAAGGATTACTGGGTTACTGGGTTAAGTCACAAGAAAAAATAAAACAACAACACAACAAAAACAAAAAAAAATGGTAGTAATTATTAGCTGCTTTAATGCAATAATAAGGCGTTTTTACACACATAGATACATGTGTATGTATTTTTGTATGCATGTGATCATATTACACTTGCATTTGCATTTGTCCGTTATGTTCAAAAATGTTTTAACTATTTACTATGGGTAGCGGGTATCTCACAGTCGAGCTCACTCGACTCTAGCTTTCTTACTTGTTTTATTATGAAATGTTTTCCATATATATATAATCTAAAATGTAATATTGCCCATTGTATTGCAGTTAATTCCTGCTCAGCAGTACACTTATAACAGAACACTTAGACTATTCTTTTTGCATAATCTTGTTATGTGCCGGGAATATTCGGCGAAGTTTTCAATGAATCGTCTATAATAATTGCAAAACGCTACAAAACGTCTAGCGCTGTCCGCATTGTGCGGCATTGGGTAATACATGATGTCGTCGTATTTCTTGTCATCTGGAAGAATTCCCTTATCTGTGCATTTATGACCGAGAAAAGTCGCCTAATGCATAAAAAATTAAGATTTTTCTGGATGTTATTATACCCTTGCAGGGTATTATAATTTCAGTCAGAAGTTTGCAACGCAGTGAAGGAGACCTCTCCGACCCTATAAAGTATATATTCTTGATCAGGATCAACAGCCGAGTCGATCTAGCCATGTCCGTCTGTCCGTCTGTCCGTTTCTACGCAAACTAGTCCCTCAGTTTTAAAGCTATCTAAATGAAACTTTGTAGTTAGTCTTCTATATACTCTCACTCGTACATATGTCGGAACGAGCCGGATCGGACGACTATATCATATAGCTGCCATAGGAACAATTGGAAAATTTTTAGAAGAAAAATTCTAACTTTGTCAGTTTTCAACATATTTTCATCAAAGTTATAATTTAGCCGTTTTTTATTATTTCTGAATATCGTTTTTAATTTCATGAAAATCGGCCAACTATATCCTATAGCTTCCATAGAAACAATCAGGAAAACTAAAGAAAAAACCATAACTTTGTCAGTTTTCAAGATATTTTCAGCAAACTTGATAGTTAGCCATCTTATATTATTTCAGAATTTTGGTTTTAATTTCGTAAGAATCGGTCGACTATATCCTATAGCTTCCATAGGAACAATCAGGAAAATAAAAAAAAACCATAACTTAGCCGATTTTCAAACCATTTTCATCAAACTTGAGATTCGGCAACTAATAACACAGTGCAACACGGTTTCTGTATCTGGAATGAGACAAACCTTTTCTTATAGATTTTTGGACGCTGAATCCGTGTTACGTGATAGACAAATTCTGATTACAGATTCAGATTCAGCGTCCAAAAATCTATAAGAAAAGGTTTGTCTCATACCAGATACAGACAAAAAGTTGAATTTTGTCGCACTGTGTAATTATTCCAGATTTTCGGTTTTAATTTTTTGTTTAAATTCTGCAACGAAGTTTATATTATAATTTCAGTCAGAAGTTTGCAACGCAGTGAATGAGACACCTCCGACCCTATAAAGTATGTATATTCTTGCTCAGGATCAACAGCCGAGTCGATCTAGCCATGTCCGTCTGTCCGTTTCTACGCAAACTAGTCCCTCAGTTTTAAAGCTATCTGAATGAAACTTTGTAGTTAGTCTTCTATGTACTCTCACTCGTATATATGTCGGAACAAGCCGGATCGGATGACTATATCATATAGCTGCCATAGGAACAATCGAAAAATTTTTAGTAAACAAATTTTAACTTTGTCAGTTTTCAACATATTTTCATCATATCATCATAAACATATTTCGCCGTTTTTTTACTATTCCTGAATTTCGGTTTTAATTTCATGAAAATCGGCCGACTATATCTTATAGCTTCGATAGTAACAATCAGGAAAATAAAAGAAAAAAAAATATAACTTTTTCAGTTTTCAAGATATTTGTACCAAACTTGATAATGGGCCATCTTATATTATTTCAGAATTTCGTTTTTAATTTTGTGAAAATCGGGCGACTATATCCTATAGCTTCCATAGGAATAATCAGGAAAATAAAAAAAAACCATAACTTAGCCGATTTTCAAACCTTTTCATCAATCTTGAGATTTGGCAACTAATTAATGGTCCAGATTTTCGGTTTTAATTTTTGTTAAAGTTCTGCAAGGGTATATAAACTTCGGTGAGCCGAAGTTAGCTTCCTTTCTTGTTTTAGATTGTATTTCCTGCTTTTTTCAAAAACATCTGTTAAGCTTTTAAGCATATGTTTTTCCGAACTACCTATAACTAATAAGTTATCCATATTAAGGAATGCTATAGTCATAATCTGCTGAAATGAATTAGGCGCTATTTGTTAAACCGAAAGGTAATCGCGTGAAACGATACAAGTCATTGCTCGTTGAAAATGACGTTATATCTCGTGAACTTTTTTTTCGAGTTCAATTTGATGGAATCCTGACATACACGAAAAATATTTTGCCTGCCCTAGTTGATCTAAAATGTTATAAATTCTAGGGAGTGGACAGTAATTTTTTGTTTATTTAACGATAGTCAATCACTAATCGCCATTTCTTTGAATCTGAAGTGGGAGATGATTTTTCAGATACAAAAGTTTTGACAATTCCATCGGTAATCAATTTCCGACTTGCTTCTGTATCTCGTTCACCTGACTGTGTGGGCTTCTATTATTTTTTACATATGTATACTGGTTCGTCGTCCTTTAATCTGTTTCTGTTTGTAAAAATTATTTGTACTGATTCGTTCTGTTTGCAATCCGAATATATAATCGTATTTGGTGCATAAGCTCTCAAGCTGTGACTTAAATTTTGAAGGAAAGGTCTTTGATAGTTGAGTTTATACAGACTTTTCTCTATCTTCATTATTAGTTTTGACTACTTTGTAGTTTGAAAGCTATTCATATGCCAAGTTACTTGTACTGACTGCTTGATCTCTATTTGTATTGTAGTATTAAGTAGTCTTATGAATGCATTTATTGTTTTGCTATGGTACTAGCTAAGTATCTAATTTAATTTGGTTTATGTCATTATAGACATTAGAATTTTCTTTCACTATTGAAATGTCTACACCTGTGTATTCCAACTGAGATTAATTGCATAAACCATTACATTTTTTACTGTTGGGTACTTAAAGGGTCTTGAGAGTTTCCCGATGTACTTTGGGCTACACTCACATTGTTATTGTTGTTATTGTTATTGTGGCCTCGATTTAAGTTACCACGTCCTCGATTGTTTCCTCTGTTTTGACCTCTTCCATTATTATTATAATTGGAATTGTTGTAGTTGTTGTAATTATTATTAATTAATTATTATTACTACCACAAAAGTTACCTCTGAAATTTCCACGTCCGCGGCTTCCACCACGCTGTGGATAATTTTTATACCCTGTACCAAAGGTACACAGGTATTATAGTTTTGTGCGAGTGCGATATTCTGTAACAGGCAGAAGGAGGCGTGGCAGACCCCCAAAAGTTACCTAAATATTGATCAGGACCACTAAAGGAGTCGATATAGCCATGTCCGTCCGTCCGTCTGTCTGTCTGTCTGTCTGTCCGTCTGTATGAACGCCTAGATCTCAGAGACTATAAGAGCTAGAGACACGAAACTTGGGATTTAGACTTCTTATATCTACACGCAGATCAAGTTTGTTTTAAATTTTTGCTGCTCCCCTTTTTGGTGGAGCTATTTGAAAGAACCATATATCTCCCAAATTTATAAAGCCATATTCAAAACCTTGATGTATTTTATCAAAATACACAGATTGCCCAAATTTCATTGCGATCGTGCCATAAATAGCGGAGATATAGCCTTCTTACTTCATACATATTATGTATACCAGAGGCAGCGCAGGCAGAGGGCTCCAAATATCCAAATCAAAATGTTCATTTCACATTTTTATGAAATTAAGATTAACGACTTCGAATTGGTTGATGGTGCAGCTGACTAAAATGAAGTCTACGCGAAGTGTAGAAGTGAAGTACTCGCGGGTTCGATTCCTGCCGGCGACAAGTCAAAATTTGTTTTTTGTAATTTTTAACTGTAAATCAACATTATTTTAGTATTTTATACTAAGAAATAAAAAAAATGCAATTAAAAACCTATATTTTATTAAAAAAAAAAAATACTATTATTTGGCGGAAGAATCGAACCCAGGCCAATTTCATACAAAAATATGCGCGCGGTTTTATCCACTGAGCTACCGACTGTACTTTTGATTCAGCTAACATTTGCATTATATGTCAATTTGTCTCCGTTTCTTAGTTTTTGGCTTCTTATTCTCGGGAACCAAATCGAGCGGCGACTTGTAATGGTACAGGGTATTCTACTGTCAGGACACCCGACTGTATGTCCATCTTGTTATAATTAAGGATAGTATTTGTATAGTATAGTATAGTCCAGTTCCAGTTCCAACTGCATACTGTGTAGAATAACTTCTGGCTAACTCAAGGGTTAGGCCGTCCGTTATGTACGCAACTATTACCGAAATTGGATACAGCTTCATTCATGGTATTGAAAGTACCAGCTTGCATAATAAGTTTTACCTTGTTAATTGTGCAGTTTTTAGCCATTGCTTTGACTGCGTGCTGAGTAGAATAACTTCTGGCTAACTCAAGGGTTAATCCGTTCGTTATGTAAACACCTTCCAATGCTTTTGTCGTCTGCTCAACCTCTTGTGTATACTGGTTAGCAGTTTTGTTGCGTTGCTGTAGATTCATCAGTTTAGCTATAATACTTCTACAGTTTCGCCTTTGACATTGCTTTTTAGGCCGGAAATGATATAGTTGTTTCATTTCCGACTAGGAATGTTAGCTAAATACTTAATTGTTCATGGACTCCTTTTATGGATTCTATAATTTCTAATGCATTGAGAAAACATGCTAAATTTTCTGCTTTACCATCAAATACTGTTATAAGCTTTGATGCAGTGTTGATAAAATCCGTATCTGTGCCATTGTAATAAATTTTTATTCAACTATGCTCGAACTAATGTCTGAATCTGCAAAATTGTCCAAATCAGACATTAATATAGCTGGGATAGTGAGATTTTTTATTTCGAAGAGGATTCTAAATGATTTTGGTCAATATTAATAACTTCTTTTGATTCTGGTTCTTCACCAGTTTCAATTTTTACTGAAGTATTGAAAATATTAGGTATTGATATATCAAGCTTGAATTCAATAGTTGTTAAATTGAATCTTAGTCTGATCAAAGCCTTCTATTTTTGAGACCAGTGATATTGATTAAACTTAGCTCTGTGTTCATATATTAATATTCGTGCTTCATTAAAGCATTTAACTTATATTTTTACGTGTTTTCTTACTGCGGTTTTCTGTATCGGTCTTTTTTGGGTTAATGACTTATGCGATTTGTCTAATTCTGCTTTAATGTTTGATAATTCATTCCATTCCTTTATATTATAGATATGAATTACTTCTTCTTGGGTTGCAGTGTAGTGAAACAATGGTGAGGCATGACAGTTAAATGTGTCTATAAGAAGGATTTCTAACTCGCAAAAGTAACAGGTGTTGTAGATACTACCTGGTTAACTCTTCTACCGAAGCATGGGGTCCTTGCATAAATTTTGCTTATGGCTCTTGTGTATCCATACTTGAATATACATACATATATATACTGTTTTAAATATTTTTTATTTTATTTCATTTCCGTTACTTAATTAATAAAATATTATATTTTGCATCTTTAATATTTGTTGTTTGTGCGCTTTGTTCTTCTTTTTTAAATTTTGTCGTTTTCTTGGCTCATGTATCTTTTTTCAAACAGTTATTATGAAATGTGTACACTTTATAAAAGCAATTTGCGCACATTATGGAAACAATTACACAGTGCGACAAAATTCAACTTTTTGTCTGTATCTGGAATGAGACAAACCTTTTCTTATAGATTTTTGGACGCTGAATCCGAATCTGTAATCAGAATTTGTCTATCACGTAACATTTTTGCAAAAAAGTTGCCAAAAACGCGTTCAAAGTTGCCAAAAACGCTGTTTTTGCCCTACTTTACAGTAATATAGCTCGGTTTCAAGATGTGCTAGAAACTTCGTTCTTTTCGCAAAATATAGCTAAATACTTCTATAATGATGACCAAGTGGTGAACGCGTTTTTTGCAAAAATGTTACGTGATAGACAAATTCTTATTACAGATTCGGATTCAGCGTCCAAAAATCTATAAGAAAAGGTTTGTCTCATTCCAGATACAGAAACCGTGTTGCACTGTGTTATTAGCATTACATTTACAAATTCCAAATTAATGTTATTTGGTTCAACTTTATTTATGACAGTGAAATCCACTGACGTCTACTATAGCCATTATTGTTTTTTTTTTAATTATAATTATATATCCTACCTATAGTTTCGCATAGCTTAACGGGCTAAACTTCTAAACGAGCGGAAATGATTCCGCACGATTTTACAACAATTTTGTGTTATTATTAATTATAAAATATATTGATAATCCGCATCCTCTGCGTCAGCTGGTTGTCGCCAGTTGGCTGCACTGACGCTCCTTCTCAGGCGAAAGTGGCGTGTTGCCCCTCTCCCTGTTGATATGATGCTGATGTCTTGGGCATAATAGCTCAGGCGGCGTCGGTGCCGGTCTTCGCACTGGTCTTCGGTTCATGAATGCCGAATTGCATGTCGCAGAGTAGAGAGGTCCGGGGCAGTCGGTCGGGTAGACCTGGTCGTTTTAGCAGTGGCTTGGCTTGGAGTATTTGGTTTTGATATGAGTTTTAGATTTATAACTTTTATTTCATTTGCTGAGTGAGTTGTGACTTGTGGTACTCCATTTTGGTGGGTTTCTCTTAAAAATTCAAGCTCACTTTAAAGTTTTTGAGCCGTTGTCCATGCGGGCGGTGTTGAGTGTGCAGATAGCAGACACTTTATGTGCGCTATTCTCTTATTAATTTTATTTTTCTGACTTCCACTTATCACTCACAGTCTACTCACTCAGACTTTTTTTTATAGTAGAATATAGAATAGTCCAATAGTATTTAAATAAAATAAACCATTTGTTGTGATCGGTTTGATCGTCTTTATTAGAATGTTCTTTAGTTCTCTTTAATTAAGGCTTGCTAGCTGTTGACGCAGCGGCAGAGCAGTAGCAGAAGTAACAGTACACTGATAGAAAAAAACAAGAATTTTGGTCATAAAATCGTGACCATTCGTTTACAAAAGTAGCGCTAGCATTTGTGACGGTCTGCCGCCCAGTTTCCCAGATAGCTCAGGGATGGCCAGAGTCCGCCTAGTAGTCCGAGTGGTAGCTGTAAGATATATTTCCCCGATTCCCAGTAAGAACAGTGGAGAGAATTCGGTTACTTAAGTAGGTTTCTCGGTTTATTCAATGCTCGTGGTACAGAGTTGTCGATCTGGATCTTGGTTCCGCTGCAGCCTGGTCTTCTATGCTTCGGAACGCGCCCGCCAGTCAGTTCGGTGGGGACCCGGAAGTCTTCCCAGAGGGCGGATTCGGAAATCTTCAGAGAGTAGGTGCGGCGGACTCGGAAGTCTTCAGTCGCAGGAGAGGGAGATAGCGAACTCGTAAGTCTTCAGAGAGAATTCGCGGTGGACTCGAAAGTCTTCGGTTTGCGAGAGAGAGAGAGAGCGGGCGGACTCGTAAGTCTTCAGAAGGAGAATTCGCGGCGGACTCGTAAGTCTTCGGTTTGCGAGAGAGAGAGCGGGCGGACTCGTAAGTCTTCAGAGAGAGAATTCGCGGGCGGACTCGTAAGTCTTCGGTTTGCGAGAGAGAGAGAGCGGGCGGACTCGTAAGTCTTCAAAGAGAGAGGGCGGGCGGACTCGTAAGTCTTCAAAGAGAGAGGGCGGGCGGACTCGTAAGTCTTCATGGGGGAAAAGAATTCGGCGGACCGAATTCTATGTCGCGACTCGCAAGTCTTTCGACAATGTATTTTGCAACCCAAATCCTAAGATTCTGGTCGCCCAAAAAGTGACTTTGGCTGCTGACTACTAGGAGTGTGCTACTAGAGGCTTACCGCTCCCGATCGCTGTCGGCCGCTTAGTGATTTCGTCAGGCCAGCAGCTCGCCTTATATAGCGTGCCGCGAGTTCTAGTGTGCCCGCCGCGATCGGCTGCTTCCTCTTCTTTTCCCGTGTGACCGTGGCCGCTAGTATGGCCCCTTCAATCGATGTGTTCGTTTGTTTTTCAACGTCAAGATCACGGGTGAGACGAATCCCGCTACCTTCCATGGGCCGTCGTATCTTGGTGCTAGCTTTGCGTTGAATTTCTCTACTGCGTTTGACAGGTGGTGTGTCTTACACAGACCCAGTCGCCAACCTTTGCTCTCCATTCTCTCTTCATCAGATCATAGCGTGCCTTTTGCTGTTCCGCCGCGCCCATCATGTTTCCTATAGCTCCCCTCCTTTGCTCCTCCATGCGTTTCCACCTGTCTTCGACCGTTTCCTCCTGAATTCCCAACCCTTCGGTGGCCTGTTTCGTCTTCCTTCCCGTGAATTGGACCCCGTTGTCTGATATCAGAATTTTCGGTGCTCCGAACCTTGCCAATATCCGCTCCCGAAATACCCGCAAAAATGTTTCCGCCGTTGCTTGCCGGATCGCCGCTAGCTCCACCCACCTCGAATATTTGTCGATCATTACCAGCAGTACCGAGTTCCCATGAGTTGTCCGTGGTAATGGCCCCACGAAGTCAACGCATACCGTCTCCCATGGTGTCTCTGCCACTTGTGTTAGCATCTTTCCGGCTGCTTTCTGCTGTGAGACCTGGTACTTCTGGCAACTGTCGCATGCCCGCACGAACTTCTTCGTGTCCCTGGTTAATCCGGGCCAAAAGTACCTCGCTTGTACTCTTTTAATGGTCTTGAATATTCCCAGGTGCCCTGCTTCCGCTGCGCTATGGTTCTCCCTCATGATCTGCGGTATTTCGCTTGCGGTTGCGCTGTATTTCTGCTCTGTCTTATTCTGTCTGTCTTATTCAACCTCCGAGATTACATGTTCCCCGTCCTCCGCTTCCTGCGTCAGGACCGCTCCTAACCCGAAGTCGCTTGCATCCGTTTGTAGCTTGAATCGCCTTGAGAAGTCTGGGCACGCCAAAACTGGTGCCTGTGTTAAGCTCTGCTTAAGGCCATCGAACGCTCGTTGGTGCTTCTCCGTCCATTCAAATTTCTGTCCCTTCCGGATCAGCTCCTGCAACGGCCCGGCTCGCTCGATGAAGTTTGGCACAAACCTCCTATACCACGACGCCATCCCCAAGAAACTGTGCACCTCTTTCGTGGATTTAGGTGCGGGCATCTTCTGAATCGCAGCTACCTTCTCCGGGTCTGTGTGGATGCCCTGGTTGCTCACCACATGCCCCAAGTACTTCAGCTCCTCTTGGAAGAAGTGGCACTTATCCGGATTTATCCGCAAGTTCGCCCCTTGCAGCCGTTGAAACACTTCCCGTAACCTCTGTAACTGCTCCTCCTTGGTCCTTCCTATCACGATTATATCGTCCAAGTATGCAAAAGCATGCGGCTCCATCTCCGGCCCGATGATCGTGTCCAATGCCCTTTGGAATGTTGCCGGTGCTGGTGTCAGTCCGAACGGCATCACCTACCATTGGAACAATCCTCTCCCCGGTACCGTAAATGCCGTATATTGCCTACTTTCCTGGTCCATTGGGATTTGCCAATATCCCGCCTTCAGGTCTATAGTGCTTATGTACTTCGCCTCCCGTAGCTGATCCAGGATAAAGTTCATCCGTGGTACTGGATATGCGTCCTTCTCGGTCTTGTCATTTAGTAACCGATAATCTATGCACATCCGCCACTCGTTGTTCTTTTTCCTCACCAGTACTACAGGTGCACTATATGCCCTTCTTGACCTCTCTATAAGGTCTAGGGACAATAACTCGTTCACCTGCTCGTCGATAATTGCCTGCTGCTTCGAGTTTCTTGGGTACTACCTCTGTTTGATCGGCTTATCGTCCGTCAGGTATATCTTGTGCGTTGCTGCGTTACTAACACCCTGCATCTTCTCGAATACGTGCCTCTGCTCCTGCAGGAAGTCCTTTATCCTCTCATCCAGCGTATTTTCCGGGTCCTGTGTGTGCTCTACTTCCCTTGCTTCGTCGTTGCTGCTCCCTGCCTCCTTTATCTCCAGCTCCACTTTCCCGCAACGTAGAGTGCTCCGCACCTTTGCCAAGAAATCCATTCACAACAAAATGCCTCCCGCCACTTCTGTCATGATCATAAACGCTGTTTCGACTCGTGCTCCTCCGAATCTGATCTCGGCGTGAAATTCTCCTATCGCATACTACTTCATCCCGTTTGCCAGCGTTATTTCCGCCCGAACTCCGCTCCATCTCCCGTGTTCTCGGAGATCCTGGTACGAGTTCCTGCTGATCGCGCTCCGTGTTGCTCCGGTGTCTATGACTCCCTTCACTGTTCTCTCCCCGACTCTGATCCTTGCCACGATTTGGAATCCGTCGCATGTCAAGTCGTCCCTCGGGTCTGGCCTTTGATGCGTGGCCTGAGCTGCCAGTTTTAGTTGCTCAGGCCTTATGCGTTTCCCGTCGGCGCCCTGCATTGTGTCGTTCTCACCCCGTTCTTCCCGCATACCCAACAGAACAACTTCGGTGGGTTGCCACAACTGCGTGCTGCATGTCCTGAGCCACCTCATCTAAAGCATATCTCTTGCTTTATCTGTTGCTGCGTTGGTCGTATTGCCCCCTCCGTTGCTTCTATTTCCTCTACTTCCTCGGCTAATTTCAGGAACTCCGTTAAGGTGCTAAATCCGTTTTATTTTGCTCCTGCAATTTTTGTACACCCTGTCCAATTTTTCGCCTTCGGATAGCTTCGTGAATCGCATCAGCTTCCGTAATTCGGTTGCGTATTCTCTCACTGGCTCGTTCTCCCGTTGTCTCATCTGGGCGATCTGTTGTTCCAACTGTTCCTCGTACCTCGGTGGCAGAAAGTATTCCAGTAACTCCTCCTTTAGCTGCTTCCATGTCCTGATCTCCGTTGGCGTGGTGTTCCACCAATCCGCTGCGAGTCCCTCCAGGATGAATGGTATGGTTTGGATTAACTGATCCATTGCCATTCCGTACCCTCCGGCCCACTGTTCTATCTTCTCAAAGAACTCTAGTGGGTTTGATGTTCCCTGGTACCTTATCCCCCATCCTCGCACTCGGTCGATAATTTCTATTTCCACCTTCCTTCTCGGTTTCCCCATTCTAGGGCTGCTTATCTCGCCCTCCACCAGGATCGTTGGTGCTCTTGCGGGGCTTTTTTCCCTCCTGTACCTCTCCGCCAAGGCTGCCAGTCTCTGACTTAAGCTTTCCGTATGATCCGTCTTCTTACAGAATGCCGATAGTTCCTTCCTTAAGTCTTCCAACTTCCCTGTCTGGTCTAGCCCGAATTCCTCCGCGTACTCGGCCAGCTCGGCTTTTGATGCCATCTACACCCAGCTGGACATGTTCTCCTGGTCTCGGGTTTCTCCTACTACCACTCTTCCTGCTCGGGTGCCAATGTGACGGTCTGCCGCCCAGTTTCCCAGATAGCTCAGGGATGGCCAGAGTCCGCCTAGTAGTCCGAGTGGTAGCTGTAAGAGATATTTCCCCGATTCCCAGTAAGAACAGTGGAGAGAATTCGGTAACTTAAGTAGGTTTCTCGGTTTATTCAATGCTCGTGGAACAGAGTTGTCGATCTGGATCTTGGTTCCGCTGCAGCTTGGTCTTCTATGCTTCGGAACGCGCCCGCCGGTCAGTTCGGCCCGGAATACGTCGGCGCTTCGGGACGCCCTACAGGTCAGCTCGGGGCGATGAGACGGCCGACCGGTCAGCTCGGATGGGGATGAGCCCGGGAGCCTGTGGAGAAAAGAGCAGGGAGGCGGTGGGGACTCGGAAGTCTTCCCAGAGGGCGGATTCGGAAATCTTCAGAGAGTAGGTGCGGCGGACTCGGAAGTCTTCAGTCGCAGGAGAGAGAGATAGCGGACTCGTAAGTCTTCAGAGAGAATTCGCGGTGGACTCGAAAGTCTTCGGTTTGCGAGAGAGAGAGAGAGCGGGCGGACTCGTAAGTCTTCAGAGAGAGAGAGCGGGCGGACTCGTAAGTCTTCAGAGAGAGAATTCGCGGGCGGACTCGTAAGTCTTCGGTTTGCGAGAGAGAGAGAGAGCGCGGACTCGTAAGTCTTCAGAGAGAGAGAGCGGGCGGACTCGTAAGTCTTCAAAGAGAGAGGGCGGGCGGACTCGTAAGTCTTCATGGGGGAAAAGAATTCGGCGGACCGAATTCTATGTCGCGACTCGCAAGTCTTTCGACAATGTATTTTGCAACCCAAATCCTAAGATTCTGGTCGCCCAAAAAGTGACTTTGGCTGCTGACTACTAGGAGTGTGCTACTAGAGGCTTACCGCTCCCGATCGCTGTCGGCCGCTAAGTGATTTCCTCAGGCCAGCAGCTCGCCTTATATAGCGTGCCGCGAGTTCTTGTGTGCCCGCCGCGATCGGCTGCTTCCTCTTCTTTTCCCGTGTGACCGTGGCCGCTAGTATGGCGCGCGCGCGCATTTGATTTAAATTCAATTCCATTGTATAACTTCATTTTATTTACATCGGCTTCATTTATATTCATTTATATATTTTTATTTACATTTTATTTACATTTTTTGTGCGCGGCACGCGTCACGCATTTTTCGGTCTTCTTTTGAGATTTTTGTTCTTTTTTCAAGAATTTTTGTATTCTTTCAATTCAAGACTTTTAAAATCTTAGTTCAAAAGTTCAATTCAAAAACAAAAACATAATAAATATTTTCTTTTATGTTTTCTTTTTCAATTTATTTATATTTCAATTGAATTTATCTTAATTTTTATTTTATATTTTTCCGCTGGGGTTCGAACCAGAGTACGTCAAGGGTGTCACTTTTTGGCCACGAATCACACTTATAAGTTTGGAGTGCGTATCGCACTCACACACAAAAAGAATAATATAACACATCCAAACGCACAAATCGCTTTCCGTGTATTGTGTTTTTGCATTTCGTCACTCACTCAAACAGTAAGCGTAGATTCTATTTCACCAGACACCCACAAATTTTGCGCAGATAAGTGTACTGCACAGTGAACACAAAGCAAATGTTCCAAAAGCAGCGGTAGATCACAAAAAGCAATGCGCAATAATGCGCTGTGAGCGAAATACTCATGTTTTACAGTTATGATTTCGAGTGTCTTTAACTTGTATGTATGCATGATCGCTGGTTTGTTTTTTGGTCACTTGATTTCACTTGTTAGTTGAAGCCTTAGAAGGAATAATGACTGAAACGTCAGACTCTATAAAAAGTAAAATTGAACGTACACTTTAACACAAAAACATAAAGGAAGACGTGTGTGGAACATTTTGCTTTCTATTCTTAAAGAAGACGAAAGTGTCGAGGAAGGGTGGCTATTTTGCAGCACCTGTCGAAAAGTTTTAAAATTTGTTGTTGGCCATACATCAAATTTGTCTTGGCATAAATGTTGCATGCAATTAAGGCAACCAAAGGAAGTGACGAAAGTGTCGGGAACAGACAAAGCAGAAGCTATTGAAAAATGATGATTTCATCGGAAATTCAAATTGCAGCAGATACCGCAGGATTAGCTGCCACCGTTGATATGTGGTCTGACCAATATCTGCAACGAAACTTTTTGGACATCACAATTCATTATCTTAAAAACAATATTCTTTGTGATTTAATTTTGGGCCTTAAGTCAATGGAATCAGAAAAAAACAGCGGAGAAAACATTTTAACTAAAATTAAAAAAGTCTTTTCAACATTTAATATTGAAAACATTGAGGAGATCATATTTGTAACAGATAGGGGCAGCAACATGATAAAAGCATAAAAGCAAAACAACATTAGGCTTAACTTTTAATTTAGGCTCATCTTTAAAAAAATTGTTTAGAACAATCATTTTCAGAAACAACGGATCTAATCGATACAGTGACGACATGCAAAAAAATTGTTAGGTACTTCAAAAAAGCCAATTTGCAGCATAAGTTAAACTTCAAACTTGCAGCTCGCCTTCAATTTGTTTTGTGCTGCCTTCAATTACAAAAATTTGTGTGCTATGCGAGCCGAATATATCAGATATGTCATCAATTGCAAAATTAAAAGAAACAATAAAAACTAAAGTTATTGACATATGGACAGTGAATTTGACCATATGGCACAAGATGGCGTTTTTTTTGTATCCTCCGGCTGCACATATGCAGGATACAAACCTGGCAGACATTAAACAGCAGTGTGTTTAGAAATGTTAAAAATGAGTATTTCAAAAGAAAGTGATACAACCCATGTTTCTAGTCCATATACGTCCTACACAGAAATGTCCACTTTATCAGAGCCGTCACCAAGCATAACATTTGTTTCAAAACCAGAATTTTTTTTCCCAACCTTAGTTGCTGCACCATCTAATACAACCTCTAGAAACTCTAGAGAAGGGTTATTTTAAGTCACGATTTCGATGTACTACAGTGGTGGAGAGTAAATGAAACCCGTTACCCTCTTCTGTCAAAGGTGGCATTGAAGTTTCTTTCAATATCTACAAATAGTGCACCGGCTGAAAGAGTCTTTTCATTAGCAGGCAATGTCATTGCTGAAAAGCGGAATAGGTTGGGACATCTATTGACAGTTTATTATTTTTGCACTCTTATTACAAGCATATTAACAAATCAGAATAATTTATATTTACTTTTTTTTATAATTCAAATGCTCAATTTCATTCATTCTTTTGTTTTATTTAATACTAGTCATTGGAGACAAAATTTCATTATTATATTTTTAAGCATATTGTAAGACCTAGTCATTGAAGACGCATTCACTTGTAATAATCATAAGCAATTTGTTATATTTATATTAGTCACTGAAGACGGCAATTTCATTTATTTTTACGACATGTACTAATCTTGAAAACATTAAAATTAATCACGCAATGAAGCAGCAAAACACGGCTTTTATTTTCATCTCACATATATATGCATAAGTGTGCATACTCAAAAACAAATATGTATGCATGTATGAAGCTAATGCAAGAATAGCAACAACACACGTGTCTCTCGCATATTGTTTGTCTCAAGTGTTGTGCTCTCAATTTCGCTCATTCCTTTTGCTTTAGCATATTGATCGGCGTCAACTCACGTATGCATGCAGAAAAGAGCACGAAATCGTATTGCGAGTGTGTGTATGAGCAGGTCCGAAAATATCAGTGCAAGGCAACATACCTTATTTAAGATACCTTATTTACACTCTAAGTGCCGTTAACGCACAAATGTTTCGGGTACATTTATTGTTTGGGTGTCCCCTTTCCGTTCTCTGGTTCGAACCTGGGACTCTGTGTTTCTCAGACCAGTCGCTTACTCAACGCGCCACTTAAATAACTTGAACTATGACACCGATATGAATATACATTTCACTGTGAACTAGGAATCATAAGAATGGCAAAAATCTTAAATTAAGACATTTTTTTCTTGATATTAATTAATCCTTCTTGGTATTGTTTTACGAATATTTCGTATTGTTTTGAGAATATTTGGTAATTTTTGAAGCTTTTTTTCAAGAATGTGGAAAATCTTATATCTAAATTTTTAATCTTATTTTCAGATTGAGTAAACTATAAAAATCTAATTTATAGAATTTTCGTACTTATATTAAGAATTAATTTTAAGAATGCACAAAATCTTAAAAGACGACTTTTTTTCTATCAGTGTATGTGAAACGGGCAGAGAGAGAGAGAGAGAGTTATGCATGCACAAATGTAGGTAAGGTGAGATATTCTCATCTTAGTATTTTATTATAATATTAAAGCAGTTATTAAAGTAACACTGAATTATTACAAGTTTGTCTTCTTCTTAAATATGGCTTTCTCCCCGCTGTTGTCACACTATCTCGATTCTTGCTCTCCGAATGTCGTTCCCTTTTCTCCAGTTTCGTTCTGCTCTTTTCACTTGTCGTCTTCTTTTTTTACTTGTCGTTCGGCTGTTCTGTTGCTGCTTTTTTGTCGCTTGTCGCTCTGCTGTCGCTCTAATGCTGCTCTGCTGTTTCTGCTGTTGCTCTGCTGTTGCTACTTCATCTTACATGTATATAAGCGGTCAGCATGGGAACCATGCTGACTCGGCTCTAAGCGGTGAATGCAATGAGTGCATATCATATTACGTTTGCACTTGAAATGTGTTTGGGCACTTGGCACGCTGTCGCTGAGTGACAAAGGCAATGCCCTATGTACATTATTGGTATAACAATAAAGTGTTATATTAAGTAATAAGAACTCATATGTGCATACACTACAATAGTAAGATGGAAGAGTTCTCCCCGGGGGAACAACCACAGTAATACATACAGAATATACATCGCGGGGGCGGTTGGCGGTCATGCTGCCGATCATCGGTCGCATTCAGTGCGGCGTGTCTGCTCCCGGCGCCTCAGCTCACGCATCACGGATACAGCCATTTCTGCAACCGCAGTCCAGTTGGGCGGGCTCTCCAGCATCCAGACGATCAGGTTGTCAGGTGTAAGGCGACACTTCGTGGCTGCCTCCAAAACAGCTCGTTCTGCCGAAAATAGTGGGCACTCAAAAAAGGTATGTATTGCATCCTCAATGAAGTCGCTTCCGCACAGCCTTGCACAGCCGACTGTACCTAACCCGTCTTCATGGCCTTAGCCCATATCGGCGCTGCATACAGGATGGTCGAGGTCGCTACTGTTGCTATCAGTCGCCTAATATGCTGCAGTGGACCGCGTGTTATAACCATCATCCTAGAGATGGCAGCGATAGCCTTAGACTCTGCATACAGGATGGTCGAGATCACCACAGTTGCTATAAGTCGCCTAATATGCTGTCGTACATTATGTTTTACAGGATTAGCCTCAATACGGAACCCTGTGGTACGCCTCCTGTCACGTAATGCGCCTGGTTGCCGTCATAGGATGTGTACATCAGGACGCGGTCCTTGAAGTAGTCGGCTATCAGGAGGGTGAGGTTCCCAGATTAGGTTCCACTTTGGCGAATTGAAGGCGTTTTTGACATCTAGGGTGTAAACCTGGCAATATTGCTTGGTGTTTCCCCGCCATCTTTCGCCTTCGATCGCGATTGCCGCCATCTGTGTTACTTCGCGGATCGCGTCAATCGTACTCCGCTTCTTCCTGAAGCCGTGCTGCTAGTTTAAAAGGGCTCCTCAGTCTTCGATCTCCCTCTCCCGTTTGGTGCAAATGAAGCGCTCAAATATCTTCCCCAATGTGTTGAGCATACAAAGGGAGCGAAATGAGGACGGGTCATTGTTCATCTTGCCTGGTTTCGGGATGAGGACTAGCCTTTGCTGCTTCTAGGCTTGCGGGAAGGTATGCTGTTGTACGTTCCTGACTGTCTTGTAGGCCGAGCCAAAAGGTTCCTGGTCTGCTGCACCACACAGGTCATGGACACATTTGTTTTTGCTCGGCCTTATCGCCACTTTCAGTGTCTTTTTCTTCTGCTTATAGCGGGACTCGAACAGCGCTTCCGTGGGACGTCTTCTATTTCGTTAGGATCCCGGCCTTGCAGAGAGGCACCCCCTCCTCGCAGCGGCTAGCAGCCTTCTATCTTCCCTAGTGGAGTTCGTCATGGCGGCATCGCAAGCATCCCTTACCCTTACAGTTAGTATGACTACCCCGGAGTTTGCATAGCCGGTGTTGGCGTTGCCATTCATTTTGGGTATGAGTACGTCTATATTTAGGGTGTGTACCCTGTACGCAGGTTGACTGTTGGCTGGGCATTGCTGCCTCTGCCTCGTCTCCGTGCTTATTGCTGCGTGGTCGATGTATGTGAGCAGGTCCGTAATTCCCAATGGCTGTTTCGTGGGAGCTCCGGGCTGGCGAAGATCAGGTCGGTGACGGACTTCCTGCTTGCATTGCCGTAGATGCATCTCCCTCCAACGTTGAGGATGCAAACGTCTACTGTGGACTGGGCATTCTGCAGTTCCCCGTCTTCCAGTGATAAGGGCCAGGGTGACCTTCTCGGAGATGGTCATCTCGTCCCGGATCTCGACTAGGATCGTCTGCTTCACCAGAGATGGACGTCTTAATGGATGGGTCCTGAAGTTTCTGCATTCTAAGGTGGAGTCCGCGCTAGCGCACCCTTTTGGGTCGCTGTTTACCGCCTTCGGCTTGGGATTCTTGGGTCTTGGTTTGGCCTCGGCTAGTTGCCATGTCGCGTCATTCGGGACAGCGACATAAGACGCGTCGGTGATCGTTTCCGCCCGCATGGAGATAGTTTGCTGGCTTGCGCTTGCAGTGGAGCTCCTTGTGTGGTCCTTAGCCAGCGCGGCACTAATGTCAACCTGCAGCTTTTTCATGGCCCACGTCGCCTGGGTGACGTGACGACCTTCGCCTTGGTGTCAATGACCTTGGCGATCATTTCATTGAGCATTTTGCCAAGCTTTTCGGCAAGGGCCGGTGCGTCTGTGTCGACCCTCTGCTTGTTATGGGCTCGTAAATCGCTCCTGCCAGGGCTCTCAGCGTCCCAGCTTTTCTTCGGGGTTGCTGTACTCCCCTCTGCTCTGCTCCTTCCTGCTCTGGCTACGGCCATTGCTTGGGACTCATCTTCCCGGTCTGCAGGCAGTTTCTCCTGATTCATCGCACCTGCTCCTTTATGGGGTCCTACGATGCTCGGGGATTTCCCCCTGAGGATGACTGATGGGCGTTATACCGCTCTTTTACGGTTTCCAGAGCCCAACTTAAATTGGCGCCGTCTCGGCGGGGCGGCAGCGATGCCAATTTAGCTATTTGCCCGCTAAATCTGGTGTTTTTAAAAGCGGGATAAATTGAAAACTAGCCGCTAGCGGGAATTATAGCTATTTTCAGAGCAACACTGACGGAATTTTATGTTTTCAAAATCATTTGTTCATATTCTTACCCTTTTGCTCTGTCTCCCTTGGTTTTTTTTTTTTGAACTGATAGTACACCGTTGTTCTAGGGTTTGTGAAAATGGCTCAAAATATTGTTTGTGTTTTGAAGAACTGTCAAATCGGCAGACCAGCCGAGTCTCCATTGCTGGCAATGCAGTAGTTCATGCTAAGTGCATCGAGATGACAGATCAAATGGCTGACGCAGTGTCCAGCAAAAAGGGGCTGCGTTATTGTTGTGAGGCCTGTCGACCGGTTGAGAAGAAAATATCATCCTTCATGTGTCAGACCAGGAGTGGATTTTCTGAGATCATGGCCACTTTTCGCAAGGCGAATGAGCTGTTCTCCGCGCTAGACGCTCAATTTAATAGTATGAAGCTATTAAATGAGTCGCCGAAACGCAAAAAATTCTGCTAGTCGGCTGCAACTGTGTGAGACACAGCAACCGATTTCCTGCCGCTCTCCGTCGCCACAGCTCCCAATTCTTTGGCTCCGCAAATCTTCGTAGAAAAATCTACCCAGGGTCAAACAATGCCCGAAATACTGGCCGTGGTTGGTAACAATTTGTTACGTTAGACCCCCACAGCATTTCCACCATCGAAAACAATATTCGTTTTGAAGCTTGCCCCTGATCTTGCATCGGAAGATGTTCTAGCCAATATACAAGGTAAAACCAAGGCCGAAAATATCAAGGCGGAAAAATTTTAATTTTCGAACATTTTGTCATTTAATATAAATGTCTCATCCCAGCTCTTTGACACTAGCACGTCCTACTTTGACCAGAGCACGTTATAGTCAAGGAGGTCGGTCTACGGGTGTACAACTACCCAGGCCGTCATAAGCCTGAGTGTCCACCGCTGTACCTTCTGTACCAAAAAACTAACCTCTTTCTTACAACTTTCCTATCAGAATACTAGGGGCTTACGCAGTAAGCTTTCTAAATTGTATTCGGATAGATTTTCCTTCGCATCCAAGGTGATTGTGTTTACTGAAACCTGGTTGAAGCCGACGATCCTCCGCTCCGAAATTCTTCCGGGTAAGTACACAATTTACAGGCTAGACCGTCTTCTCCAGCGTGGTGGCTGAGTTTTAGTTGCCATTGACTTAGCCCTCAGCTCGGAACAGGTTGTATCTAATGATTTTTTGGACATTACATTTTCTTCGTAAAACTATCTTTTACAGGTAATTATTTTACAAGTATTTATGTAATTTGGTCGAATGTACGACCATCTCCATCTTCAGAAGAGCCAATATATTGGAAACATCTTTCGGCAATTCGGGCAGTTTCCAACTGGCTTTCTGATAGGAACCAATTAGTAACTCTGGGGGGACTTCAATATACCTGGAGCTTATTGGTCTTCTGATGGTGTGTCTAATGTCCTTTAGACTGCGACACAGCATGAGTTTGGGGAACCTGTGAGTTCGCACGCGTGCTCCGCTGTGCGAAAATAGTACAAGGTATAACTGCCCGCGGTATTCCCAGAGGTAACGCCCCTAGGCGTCCTGGAGGGGTTTGCGCACCTTCTCGCGGTGTGCGAGGGGCATCCGCTCCCCCTCGTACTCCCATCCGGTCAGGACCGGGCCGGGCGGATCGTGCTCCTGCTAGACTTGGCGCACCCACGCTGCCTCTACGGCCCGTGCGTTTTCATGGGCCACCAGGTCATTCACACCGGCTAACGCGAGGTGTTGCTGGGCGTTGTGTGGGTGTCTGCGGCCTCTGCCGGCGGGGGTCGCCTAGGTGAGCTGTTGGCGCACCGGCCGGCAGGGTGGTTGTCGTCCTTTTGGGGTTGGTGTCTGGCACCGGGGCCCTCCTCCCCCTGCTCCACGCCCGACATCCCTGCTTGTGGCTCCGGGTCGGGTCGCCTCTGGCCGTGTGCGGACCGACCGCAGCCCTGGGACCCCTTTTCGCCGCCGCTCTGGGCGGTGTCGCCGTCGGCGCTGCTGTTGGCGCTAACGGTGAGGACAGGTTCCTCTTCTTCCTCCCCGCTGCTACGAGGATCACCTCGTCGTCGGAGATGTCCTCGTAGACGGGCGCGGTTGGGATAATTGCCGCAAGTGCGTGGGGTTCCGTTGCGAGGCGAATGACCTCTCCGCTTGCAGGTCGCCGCTCTCCTCGTCCAGGGCCGCCAGCATCTCCTCCAGGGTGAGGCCCCTACACCAGTTAGGGCCTATTGCCGGGGAGCTCGGCCTCGGAGTCCGGGCATCTGGCCTGGCTCGGATATCTTCCCAATTGTCTGGCTGCGGAGCCCCGATTCGGATAAGAGGGGGTGGCGGATCCATATTTTTTTCTTTGTTTTTTTTCTTCCTTTGCCTCGAGTAACGGCTGGTTTCGCGGTTCGCCAATAAAGAGCTTTGACGATTGGGCTGATCGTGTCAATTCTTCGGAGTGACCGCGATCGATTAGGTTACCACCGATTGCATATCCGATTGGGGTATGGCTTTTCTGGCAACCTCGCGTTGGCAGCCCCTTTTTTGAAATTTTTTAAATTTGTGAGGCGCGCTGGCCCTTGTGTTCGCGGTGACCCGCGGTCAAGGATAGTTGTCTTGGGTGCCGTTTCCGGATGCGTTTGACAACGCATGCCGGCGCACGAGTACTAGAGCGCCCAGCGCAGGTCTCTAGTCTCGTCGCCGCAGATTATAGTGCCTGCCCTGCTCGGCTGTGGCACGGAGATTTGCCTCCCTCAGCCGTCGAAATACTTCGCGTAGGTTTCTCACGTGTTCCTGCAGCGTGGAACCTATCACGATGATGTCATCGAGATATGCGAAAGCGTGTCGAGGACGCATTGGAAGGTTGCCGGGGCCGAGTGTAGGCCGAAAGGCATCACCCTCCAGTGAAATAGACCACGGCCGGGCACGGTGAACGCGGTGCACTCCTCACTGGCGGGGGCCACTGGTATTGCCAATACCCGTTTTTCAGATCCAGCGTCGAGATAATGCTTGCGTTGCTGAGTCGTTCAAGGATATGATGAATCCTTGGCAAAGGGTACGCGTCAGGAATGGATTTGTCATTCAGCTGACGGTAGTCAGCGGCGATAACAATCGGCGCGCTATGGGCACTCTTGGAAGGCTCGACGCTCCCGTCCCGGAGCAGCTCGTCGATTTGCTTGTCTATGACGGCTCTCAGGCGGGATTCCGAGGATGATAGCGTTGTTTGATCGGCTTATCATTTCGCATGACAATGCTGTGTTCGGCTATATGCGATATGCCAACCAGTTTTTCGAACCGTTAGAGCTCCTGATCGAGGTACGTGCTGATCCAGGGTTCTGGATAGCTTTCTTCGCGTCGGCGGGGGAGTGTCCCTTCGTCTGAGTCGTAGTCGGCCCCGGCGCTCCAGTCCAGCACGGGACTGTCGTGATGTTGTTGTCTGCGTCTCCGCGTGTGGGGTGTGACGGTGCGATGATTTGTGGTGTGGCCGATTGTTCCTCCTGCGGGGCGGTCGATGAGGTTGCTTGTGCAGCGACTTGTTGCTCATTCGATGAGGCAGTCGATGCTTCTGCCGGTGAGGCGACCAAAGGGCGCGCCTGTGAGACGGCTGGTGGGCGCGCTCGTGGAACTGCCGGTTGTTTCGCTGGGGACGTGGTCGAAGAGTGCGAAGAGTGTCCCTCCACCGTGACCAAAGCCCGGATACGGCTGTCTTCGTGTCGGATGAGCGGAGCTAATTCGTCTGGAATTTCGGTGGTAGTTCCTAGATACACGAGGCTTTTGCCCGTTTCCCGACGTAGATGTTCGGCAGCAGTCGACCGTTCGGATGCCTTGGCGTCCGCAATCCCAGCAGAACAGGGCTCTAGGGTTGCGACACTCCGTTGCCATGTGTCCGCAGCTGCGGCAGGCAGTCGCGATGTTGATCCATTCCGTGGGCAGGGGTGGCTGCGGCTGAATGTTCTGGTTCGTGAGCAGAATTCGGCGCGTGGCGTCTGTGGGGTTGATTTGTAGCCGTGTCTGCTGCTTCGGTGCAGTAGGGGCGTCGTATTGAGCGGCTGCCCGATTCATTGCGTGGTCTACATCATTGATCTGCGTTGCCAGTAGCATTCGGCATCCGCGGCTGCGTGCTTTTTGAGCCTCTGAGCCTCACCTCCTGCTCTGGGGTGAAACCAGCACGTTGCATCTGCAGCCGCTGGTCGACTATGTATTCCTTGAATGCCCGCTGGAAACGTGCCCAGATGGTGTCATCCAGTCGTTGATAGTACCGTGGATGAAGAAAAAGCTCGAGAAATTCTCGACGCACCGCGGTCCAGACCGCTGGTTCGGAACCAGTTCTCTGCCTTCCCAGTCCGGAGGACAATGAGTGCTTGGGACAAGTGTTTCCGGTTGATGCGATACGTATCCGCCCGCTCCTCCAAGAGCTTGTTGAAACTGAGCGCATTAGTGTTTCCGTTGAACGTTAGGCCCCATTTGGCGACCTTGTCTACCAAGAGAGAGCTGGCGTTCATATAGAGGGTAGTATTCGTGGTGCGTGAAGGGTTCTCCGACTTCCAGGCCGAGTGTAAAATGATTCGTATGGTCGGGATCGTTAAGGTTTAGCTCCCGCTACGCCTTTCTAATTCAATGGGCAGTGGTGATACCGGCTTGGTATCCCCGGTAGGAGTGTTTCCATACCGGAGTTTGATGTCGACCAGGCGGTTGCGCATCTCGGCCGTGTGTTCCGGCTGTCTTGGGAAAGCGTACAGTCGGGATCGTTGTTCCTCGACCGTTCCACTCTCCTCAAGCTCTAGCTCCGGAAGTATGGCTTCCAGCTCATGCTTCTTCCTGTATGATATCCAGGACACTCCCATTGTACACTGGTTCAATATAGTTCTGTAAAAGATCGATTGTAAAAGGTCTTTCTTCCAGCTCTAGTCCCGTTCCATTTATCCATGTAATTATTCAGTCTTAGGTAGTTGTTCAGTAATTTTATTGTATCTCCAATTTATAAGATCTTTGGAGCAACCTTTGTTGTCGCTCCAAAGTCACATTTGATTCTTCTCTTATGGATATATGCTTAAGACTCAGGAAGCCTAATTCTTAAAGCTGCGCTGCCAACAGTGGCAGCGGAGAGTCGGTTATATATAAGATATTCTTAAGTACATAGCTATGCATACATTGGTCCGCTCGTGTTGCAATTATGCTGACACTTGCATTCTTATTGTGCGGGCCAATGTATAAGTTGGGCGATTCATATTTCGTCTGGAAGTTTATGATCGGCAATTTATATTGCGTAAACACTGCAGCAAAGTGTTACAGTGTGAGCCCTTTAGGTACAATGGGTATTCGATATATGTGCATACTACATCTCCCTCCTTTTGAAAAATAACGTAATATAATGAAGTTATTTTATAATTATATATATATTATATATTAAAAATGTTGTGTTTTTTTTCAGTTATCAGAACCAAATTAATTATGAAATAAATTGTTTTAATCTATCCTTGTGTACTACTTGTTTCTTATTTTTAATATTTGTTATAGTTATGTTAAATCTATCTCCTATTTGTTCTACCTTATAAGGACCTGTATATTGGAAATCTAGCTTATGCCCTGTTTCCTTTTTCAATAAAACCTGGTCTCATATTTTTAATTCAAAATCTAAATTAGTTTTGTCGTACCTAAATTTTTGTTTTTGTTTATTATCATCTAGCATTATTCTAGCTCTCTTATATGCCTGTTCTAATCTAAATTTAGACTCCTTAGCATAATCTTCTATGTTATAAAGGGGTTCTATTCTATCTATGCTATTGAAATGTTTTGGCGAATTTGAAATTTTACCAAAAACTAGCTCGTATGGACAATAATTGTGTGCCATATAGGGGGTTGTGTTAAAACAATATACGAAGTGTTGTATCCATGTATCCCAATCAGTTTTGTTTACTGAGATGTAGGAACGGATGAACTCATTAAATGTTCGGTGGCTTCGCTCCACGGTACCTACAGTCTGGTGGTGGTGTGCAGTTGAAGTTATGTTTTTAATATTTAAATATTTACATAGATCTTCAATAATTAAATTTTTGTATTCTGTTCCCATGTCCGTAATGAACGTTTTCATTGGACCGTACTTCAGAATGAAATTTTCAAAAATAGCTTTAGCTACTGTGTTTGCACTTTTATTTGGTATTGGTATTGCTATCAAATACTTTGTCAAATCGCAAATTAATGTAATTGCGTATTCATTTCCATTTTCTGATTTTGGTAGTGGACCGATTGTATCCACAATTACCCTGTCGAAGGCTTTTTTTTGGTGTTTCTGTTATTGACAATGGGGTCTTTGTGTGTTTAGTCGATTTATATTATACTTTAGGCATTTAGGACATTTTCTTATGTACTCTTTTATGTCTTTGGACATATTTTTCCAGTATGTCCAGTAGTGTCTCTGGACCTTGGCCAAGGTTTTTGTAATGCCAGTGTGACCTCCGTGTATTGGATCATCATGGAATGTAGACAGTATAGCTTCTTTTTCGTTTTTCATATTTATTACGGTCACCGGGTTGAGTAGCGCTACTCTTAATGATTTCAGTATCTTATTGCCCATTATTTTAAAATTATCAATTGAAACGAGTTCAAAGATATTTTCCCACGGTGCCACTTTGAGTTGGCTGATTTTGTTAATACCGGCCTGCTTTTCAAGCCTTTGGAAGAATTGACCTAAGTCAATGGTTCCATTAGTATACAAATCGCTAACATCATAACTTGCCGTAATTTTCTTTCCGTGTTTGAATAAACACATTTTATTATTTACATGCAAGGTCACTACTACATTATTGACTTCATATACGTTGGGCTTTGAAGCTTTCTCATCAGATTGCCTAGACAATTCTGTTTCTTTTTCTCCTGCGCAGGATTTCTGTCTACTTTGATTTCTAGTAGTGACTTTATTTATTGTTCCGGTAATGTTTTGTAATTCCTTAATGGTTATTCTCGATAACGCATCAGCGACAAAATTGTCTTTCTCCTTCAGGTATTCTACCGTAAAATCAAATTCCTCTAGTTCAAGCCTCATTCGTGTTAATTTTGAACTGGGATTTACCATTGAAAACAAATAAGTTAATGGTCTATGGTCTGTTTTAACCGTGAAATGGTTACCATAAATATATGGCCGGAAATGAGTTATAGCCTAATGAATAGCAGCTAGTTCCTGCTCAGTAGTATTCTTGTTACTTTCTCCTTTAGTAAAGGATCTTGATGCGTATGCAATTGGAAGTTGGAGTCCATTATGGTTTTAAGTTAAAACCGCTCCACATGCTTGCTTACTTGCATCGGTTATTATGCAGAATTCTTTAGTGAAATCTGGAAACTGTAACAAGGTTGGGTTTATAAGTGCCGTTTTAAGATGATCGAAGGCATTCTGACATTCAGATGTCCATTCGAATTTTACATTCTTTTTACATAACCTGTTTATGTGACGGGAATAATCGGCAAAGTTTTTTATAAAGCGCCTATAGTAATTGCAAAATGCAACGAATCGTCTAGCGCTGTCCGCATCATGTGGAACTGGATAGTTCTTTATGACGTCATATTTTTTGTCGTCTGCCAAGATTCCTTTATCAGTGCATTTATGTCCCAAAAATGTGACTTCATGCATGAAAAATGAAAATTTTTCAGGATGTAGCTTTAGGTTATGTTGCCTGCATTTCTCGAAGAGAAAGTTCTTGAGCATATGTTTTTCGGAACATCCTACGACTATTAAGTCATCCATATAAAGGAATGCTTGTGACGGCTCTAATCCGGAGAAAGCGATAGTCATCATTCTCTGGAATGAATTTGGGGCTATTTTCAAGCCAAATGGTAATCGCGTAAAGTGATACGAGCCATTGCTCGTCGAAAATGACGTTATATCCCTGGAACTTTTTTCAAGTTCAATTTGATGAAAACCTGACATTAAGTCAAGGCATGAGAAGTATTTTGCTCTACCTAGTTGATCTAGAATGTCATCAATTCTAGGGAGCGGGAATTTATCAAACAAGAGTTTTTTATTAATTTGACGATAGTCGATTACTAATCGCCATTTTTTCTTGTCAGAGTCCGGAAGAGACTTCTTCGGAACTAATAAAAGTGGGCTATTGTATGCTGAGACCGATGGTTCAACTATGTTATCGTCTATTAATTTTTGAACTTGGGCTTGAATTTCGTCTTTTTGCCTGTGAGAATTTCTATAGTTCTTGATATATACGGGCTCATCATCCTTCACTCTAAGTCTTTGTTTGTAAAAATTGTTTGTTGTTATCGATTCGGTTTCTAGTCCGAATATATCTGTATTTCTTGGTTTAGAATCAGAATTTGATTTTCTATTGAGGGGATCTGTATTTCACGGATAACTTCGGAACAAGCTGGGAGTACGGTGGCATTATTTTTACAAGTGTAGACTAATTGTTATTTAATTGGATAGTTTAAGTTATTTGGGCGAAGAATCAGTGAGTCGCCACTCTGAGTGAGATCTAGGTTGGAATTATATCGTTTCATGAAGTCTAGACCTAGTATGCCATCACAAGGTATTGGGAAATTTTGCTCGACTACATAGAAGTCGTGCGGAATAATATATTTGCCTGTAGTGAGTTCCATAAAGGCTAAGCCTTTAGAAGAGATTGTACCTTCTCCGATTCCTGATATTTGAGTATGAATATTATTATTAATATGTTCAAACTGATCTATGTTTTCTTTTAATATGGATATGTCTGCACCAGTATCAAGCAACAGAGTATATTGTTTACCTGTCCTTTCATTGTTAATTTTCACAAAGATGCTTAGGTTGAGGTTGATTGTTTTTATCGAGCTGGTTGACGGCTCTAAACATCTGAAGGGTTCTGCTGGTTTCCCGAATTGCCTTGGGCAGTTCGGACATTGTTGTTATTATTTCTGTTACCGTTGTTGTTTCCCCCACGGCTATTTCCGCCGCGGTTGTTTCCATTACGGTTGTTATTCCTATAATAATTATTATTTTGGTTATAATTATTATTATTATTATTATTATTATTATTATTATTATTGTTTTGGTTATATCCGTTACTCTGGTAATATCCTCTGTTATTGCTTCTACCGCGATAATTATTTGTATAATGGTTACCGCGATAGCTGTTTCCTCTTCTGGTATACAATATTGTGTTGGGATTTCCCGTAATTTCAGTACTACATTGAATGTACTTGGTGACTGCTTCATTCATGTTATTGAAGTTACCTGCTTCTAATATTGTTTTAAGTCGGCCATGCTCACAATTTTTAACCATTGTGGTGATGGCTTCCTTTGTGCTGAATTTATCAGCGTGTTCGGCCGAAAGGCCTTCGTCAATATACGAGGCTTCTAGGAGCTTTCGTAAATTGTCAATTTCTGTGGTGAATTTTTCTGCAGTTTTACCTTTTTGGCTTGTTTTTGCCATTTTGGCTTTAACTACGTCGGATGTTTTACCGACTATAGTGTCTTGCAGTTTTTTAATTATCCCTTCTATTGTGTTTTCGTTTTGGACTTTGTATAATGTCGATCCAATTATTTTGGATTTAATGACTTCTACTGCCAAAGCCTCGAATGTGCCTTTCGTAAGGTTAACTAACTTCAAAGCTGTTACGAATCTCTGAAGGTGTATCCTTTGCCCGTTAAACTCCGGGATGGCATTCGATATTTCCTTAATGTATGCCCGTTGGGCAACAGTTTCGTCAGCCATTGTGGTTGCTTTTACTTCTACAATGCTGTCGTTATTGTCTGATTCTGATAGGTCCTGATCTGATGTTTCAGATTGAATTGATTGTTAGGTTGCACAGCGCGACAAAATTCAACTTTTTGTCTGTATCTGGAATGAGACAAACCTTTTCTTATAGATTTTTGGACGCTGAATCCGAATCTGAATCTGTAATTTGTCTATCACGTAACATTTTTCCAAAAAACGCGGTCAAAGTTGCCAAAAACGCTGTTTTTGAAAAGGTTTGTCTCATTCCAGATACAGAAATCGTGTTGCACTGTGTTATTTATGTCCTTTTCTTCTATTTCTGGATCAGTTAAGACCGGGTTATCAATCTCTGCTGGCCCCAGAGCTGGCGAATCTGATGATTCCGGCTTGTCTCCAGTTTCTACTGTCAAAGGGGTATTTAATATGGTTGGCACTGAAATGGCCAAATTATACCTTAGCTTTATGTATATTAAATTCTCCCTTAATTTTTGGCAAGAATTTTGATACTCGAGACCAATTAGCTTTGTCTAGCCGATCTCTCTGCTCATGTATTAATATACGCGCTGTGTTGAAGCGGTCTACTAATATTTCGGCATGCTTATTTACAATATTTTGCTGTGCTAGCCGGGTCCTTGATAAAGACTTATAGGATCTGTCAAAATCAAGCTTAAGGTTATTTAGTTCTTTATACAACTCATCCCATTCCATTATTTAATGAAATTTCGTTGGGAACATTAGTGGAATGTATTCCCAGAATTAAACAGGTGGAATGGCTCTTTTTATTAACCTCTTTTAAACAACAGAATAGCTAAGCCTCCTGCATAGAAATATATGAAGTGATCTGGCTGGTGGGACACATATGACCCGAATTCTTTGCCTACAATGCAGTGCCATTTGCCCTTGAATTTTGAATCAAATTCAGTTTTTATATGTTTTGCTATGTCAACTTCAATATAGTATTTTTCTATTGCCTGTTTTGCGCATTCAATGGCGCTCTTTTGCATCTCCTGACTCATGTCAGTTTGCTGAATATCTGCCTGGCTATTGGACATTTTGCTGATTGTAAGATATACTTGATTTGGTTATATGTATTTATTTGATTCAAGGATAATTATGGTCGATTGGTTTTCTTTTTATTAATTTTTAATATATTTCACATAATTATGTATACAATATTGAATGGGTGTGATATGTTTCGAACACTTTATTATCAATTAGTTGGTGCCTCTTTATATTTTGTCCAGGTCGTTAACCTGGCTTTTATTTATAGCCCTCTTTGAAATGCATTTATTGTGGAAGATATAGGCTTTATACAAAATGAAAGCGCACATTATGGCAACTATAATTGACAATAAAATATTTGTTAGATTTGAGTCAATAGTGCTCGATTCAATTTTTGCAGTGGAGTCCACTGACTTTGTTTCGATAATGGCCATGTTTGGATTTATTTCTTTTAATTTTATTCCATTAACATGTGGCTTAGATTTATAATTTATTGTCCAATCATTGGACATGCCAAATTGTAAGATTTATATATGTCTAAAGATTTATATTAACAAAAAGATACCTGCCTAATTTTTTGCATGGCTTTACAGGCCAAGCACTAATCGGCAGAAAAGGTTCCGCTCGATTTTACAAAATATTTTAGTTTAATAAAAAAAAAATATGCATCGCAGTGCAATCAAAAAAATTGTGCAACGCAGTGCATGTGTTGTTTTTATTTTTTCTGCAAGGATCGGAAAGGATGGTTCCTCCTGCTCGACTTCCTTCTCTGTCAGCTGGTCGTCGCCAGTTTGGCTACGCTGACGCTCCCTCGAAGGCGAAGGCGGCGGTAGTGCCTCCCGCGCTTGTACTGTTGCTGCTGTCCTGGCTATTTTCCTGAGTTTGTCTTCAGCTGCATGCATGCATAGTTGCATGCTGCAGAGTAGAGGGGTCCGGGGCAGTCTGTTGGGCAAACTTCTGGTCTTCATGGCAGTGGCTTTGGGGAAACTTGTTGCGTTGTTATTATTTGATTTACAATTTGTATTTTCTTCTCTGAGTGAGTTGTGATTTTTTGGTTGTTTTGGAGTTTTTCTTTCAGATATTCTAGCTCATTATTTAGTTTCTGTGACGTCGACCATGTGGGCGGCGTCTTCTGAGCGAAAAGTAGCCACTTTATGCGGGCTATCCTTTTTTTTATCTTATTTTTTGTCCTCCACGTCCCATTGCACACTCTACTCACTCAGACGTGTTCCTATATGTCCTCCTTGGACCATTCCCAATATTTGATGCTCCTTGTCTTCATTCAAGGTAGTCCGTATATTTAGATTGCTTGCTCCTTCGTCACGGTCGCCATGTAAAAGATCGATTGTAAAAGGTCTTTCTTCCAGCTCTAGTCCCGTTCCATTTGTTCAGTAATTTTATTGTATCTCAAATTTATAAGATCTTTGGAGCAACCATTGTTGTCGCTCCAAAGTCACATTTTATTCTTCTCTTATGGATATATGCTTAAGGCTCAGGAAGCCTAATTCTTAAAGCTGCGCTGCCAACAGTGGCAGCGGAGAGTCGGTTATATATAAGATATTCTTAAGTACATAGCTATGCTCGCTTATGCTAAGCGCGGAGGTATATACACATATACATATACATTGGCCCGCTCGTGTTGCAATTATGCTGACACTTGCATTCTTATTGTGCGGGCCAATGTATAAGTTGGGCGATTCATATTTCGTCTGGAAGTTTATGATCGGCAATTTATATTGCGTAAACACTGCAACAAAGTGTTACAGTGTGAGCCCTTTAAGTACAAGGGGTATTCGATATATGTGCATACTACAGTTCACTCTCGACGGTTCACTGTTCACTCGAGGTTCGGGTTGAGTACGGAATATGCTTAAGAAAACCCCTTAGCGACGATAACTGAGGCTCGACCGAATGTCGGTTGAACTATGCGTAGTCACTCTGTGAGTATAGTTGTTCGTTGTTGAGGTTATCCTTGAGGATGATGGTCTGCGTCGATGATGTGATCCTTGAGGATCCTTGGGTGATTATCCTTGAGGTCTGCGTCGATTATTTGATCCTTGAGTA
>JAWNOA010000114.1:0-139480 GCA_035046345.1 Drosophila birchii | reverse complement strand
CTTTGTGAGAAAATCTTTCGAGAAACAATTGTTCGATTACCCTCTGGTCGACTGCAAGTATCCTTACCTTTTAAATCAAGCCCAACGTGTCTCGGATCATCGTTTGAGATGGCGAGAAGACGGTTTCTGTCGTTAGAGATAGGTTTAACAAAAAATCTGAACATACAGTTAATGTTCAAGCAGTTCATGGAAGAGTATTTGGCTCTCGGACATATGACTGCAATCGAGGGTTCAATACCGAAAGATCCGCATTGTTTTATACCCTACCAATGTGTAGAGCGTCCACAAAGCACGTCCACAAAGCTCAGAGTGGTATTTAATGCGTCTTGTAAAACTCCTTCGCAAGTTTCGCTAAATGACCTTCTTATGGTAGAACCAACAATACAGCCATGTTTGTATTCCACTCTCCTAAGATTTCGCTGTCGCAAATACGCACTGGTTGCAGACATAACTAAAATGTACCGTCATGTGAAAGTTGACGAGGCGCAGCGAATGTTTCAATTAATTGTGTGGAGAAGAAATGCGGCCAGCCCTTTAAAAACTTATCGGCTAAATACTGTTACGCACGGAACAGCAAACGCTCCCATTCCAGCAGTTAGATGCTTAAAGTATCTTAGCGATACCCATTCGTAATCGCATTCTCAGGGTGCAAGAGCGCCTGGCTCAGACTTCTACGTCGACGATCTGCTCACTGGAGCAGACACAGAGGAGGAGCTGATGGTTCTTAACGCGAGCTTATTGAAATCCTAAAACCAGCGGGCTTTGTTTTGACAAAATGGGCTTCAAATTGTAATCCAAGTACGTGAAATAACTCCTATGCTGACATTTTTCCCGGAGATCTTCAAGATCTTAAAACTCTTGGATTAATCTGGAATCCAAAGACGGTCTTCAAATACGGCGTAAAAACTAAAAGATCGATTTTGTCTTTCATCGCCACTCTTTTTGATCCTTTGGGTTTGTTATGCCCAATAATAACCAGATTTAAAATATTTCTGCAAGAAGCCTGGCTTTTGAGTCTGAATTGGGATGATCCTGTGTCCCAAGACTTTGAGAAAAGGTGGAAGTTAGTAAAAAACGATTATGCACTCTTGGAAAAAGTGGTTATTCCAAGATTCGTGGGAACAAGCAGTGTGTCAAATTAATGGGTTTGCTGATGTATCTTCACGAGCCTATGGGTGTTGCCTGTATGTTAGAGTGGTGGATCCAAGTGGGGTGTCTGTACAGTTGCTAACAGCAAAACCTAGGGTGGCTCCTTTAAAAATAAAGACGGTGCCAAGAGTAGAGCTATGTGTAGCGCACTTGTTGGCAAAGTTTTGGGAAGAAGTTCACAGCATCATTAACTTTCCGGTCGAGAGTGTTGTCCTTTGGTCCGATTCGGAAGTGGTTCTTCACTGGATACAAACTCATCCATCTCAGCTTGCTACATTTGTCTCTAATCGAGTTGCAGATATTCAAGACATTGTTTCATGTGCTGCTTGGCGGCATGTGCCAACCAAGGAAAACCCTGCAGATTTAGTTTCGCGAGGATGCTCTGTTGATGAGTTAAATGCCGCATTTTGGTACAACGGTCCTAGTTTTTTACAAAAGGAAGAAATTCACATCTTTTACATGCCTCCATTGCTTACAACGCGAAACTCCCTTTGTTATTGCCAAAAAAATGGCAAATTTGTGACCCTATATTTGAGGCACTTACATAGAACAAATTGTCATGCGGGCCCACGGTCGTTGGTCGGGCTTCTCAGGCAAGTGATATGGCTAATAAATGCGCGTCACGAGTGCAGCACCATTGTACGGCAGTGCGTGCATTGTTTTCACTATAAACCAAGACTTCTATCGCAGATACTGGGTAATTTACCAAAGGATCGATTGCAGGGAAAGACCCTTTGAAATAAACGGAGTCGATCTCTTTGGGCCTGTTAAAGTCTCACTTGGAATTCGTGGAAAGCAGCCAGTAAAGATGTACATAGCCCACCAATTCATCATCGAATTCATCCCTCCCAGAGCGCCACATATCCAAGCCAAGCATCTTCTTCTCAAGGCTATGGGAAACGCTACCCTGAAGGAGGACGAGCTCCATACCGTCATAGTGGAGGTAGAGGCCGTCCTGAATTCAAGGCCGCTCATCGTGGACAGTGGCAGTCCCAACGAGGGAGAGGTTGTCACGCCAGCACAACACTAGCAACGCTGCCGCCCGCATTCGGGCAGCCAAAGGCAGACGGCAACCTCACGTACTTTCAGAGATGGCAATTAGTCTCAGCAATCAAACTGCGATTTTGGAGCGATTGGTCGAGGGACTATCTTCTAAGCATACAGCAGCGACCGAAATGGACCAAAGGCGTGAACAATCTTCAGATCGGAACGAAGACAACGTTCCCCCTCCACTATGGATAATGGGCGTAGTCGTAGAGGTCGGTCCAGGACTTGATAGAAAGGTTCGAGTGGCTGTAGTCAAAAGAAAATCGGGCCTATATAAACGATCTATTCACCGCCTTCCACCTATTCCTATTAGTTGAAGCATATGCTGATGCTGTCAACGCGGCCGATGTTTGGTCAATTCGGAGGATGTTTACTTTTGTTTATCAATATAAATTAGTACCTAAGTTCTCTTGAAGCTTAAGCTGCGCTCTTGTATGAAGAAAGAGCTTTCGCTCTCTGTCTCTCTCGTGAAAAACCACTTATGTATCAAAAAACTCAACTAATAGCTCTTGAAGAGCCTGAATAAATTTGGAGTGAACACTCGCAATTGGAATATCGTCCAATCCACAATTCATCAACAACCGAAGGAGTTGTTGATGAATCATCGATGAATTGCCATACAAATTGTTGATGAATTTAACATGGGCATGTCCTAGGCTGTCATCAACAACATTTCATTAACAATTAATCGATGAAATGTTGATGAATTGTTAATGAAATATTGATGAAATGTTAATGAATTGTTGATGAATTGTTGATGAATTGTTGATAAATTGTTAAGAATTGTTGATTAATTGTTGATGAATTGTTGATGAAATGATGAAATATTGATGAAATGTTGATGAATTGTTGATGAATTGTTGATAAATTGTAAACTATAAATGTAATTTTTAAACAATTTAACTTTAACTTTCACTTTCGCCATCTAAGATGTTTTACTCCTAACTTATTCAGAAGCTAAAACGCAAGTAAAAAACCCACTCCGATTATATTACTGAGAGAGCGAGAGGGCATGTCAAATTTTTCATCAACAATTCATCAACGGAGAGGAAATGAGAGCGAGAGAAAGTCGGCTTCGACACGATTGCCGACTGAGAGTGTCGATTCTATCGACGTCGCAGTCGGCACGTTGATGAAATGTTGATTACAGAGGCCTATTGATGACAAGTGGTACTGCATCGAACTTAAAGTTACCCACAAATATTTTACAAATATATACAAACAAACATATACCAAAATATTCATCCGCACATACATACATATCCCTCTTTTAATAAAATTACAGATACACATATCCCACATTAAATATAAATTTACATCCGAAATTTATAGTATTTATTATTTGTTACAATTTACATATTATATACGATAATATTTAAAACACGCAATTTATAATATAATTACTGGCCAATTTTAATAAAGAATAAAAAATAGACAACATTTCAAATATATACGTGCAAACCTAAAAATTTTCGTTCCAGCAATAAATAAATATTTATCGTATTTATATACACATATATCCGAAAATAATTGGTTTTTTAATTGCTGATAATCCTGATAATCCTAATCCTGACATACCCCTGCAGTACCATTCATCAACGTTTAATCAACAATTCATCAATAGCCGAAGGGTGTTGTTGATGACAGATCGACAATTTGCCTTTTATTTTATTTTATTTTATTTTAAAAAGAGTATTTAGATGTCGCTGCCACACACCACCGTTTTCTTCGCGATCACCATCTCTCTCTCTCTCTCTCTAATGCATATGATTTGTTTTTGTTTTTTTTTTTTGACATGCTGACCCGAAAGGAGTTCGGGTACTCGAAGGGAGTTCGGGTTCAAGTAGAAGTCGGCAGAGCGTCGATTCTGCCGAGGTCGTAGTCGGCACGTTGATTACATGTTGATGAATTGTTGATTACAGAGGCCTATTGATGACATGTGGTACTGCAGGGACATATATATCTTCATACATAAGCTTCCCGCTATTCTGCAAGCAGCTAAAATTTTCCATCAACGATATACATACATACATACATACATTGGCAGAGCTTAGCGCTATTCTGTGCTAAGCATCCCTGCAGTACCATTCATCAACGTTTAATCAACAATTCATCAATAGCCCAAGGGTGTTGTTGATGACAGATCGACAATTTGCCTGCAAACTGTTGATGAATATAACATGGGCATGTCCTAGGCTGTCATCAACCCCCGAAAATTCTGGCGAACCCAGGATACAGCCGACTAAAGCAATACCTTATTATTACAACCATATAGGGCAATAAATTTCAAGTTATTTTAAAAAGAGTATTTAAAGGAGTTCGGGTACTCGAATGTAGTTCGGGTTTAAGTAGAAGTCGGCAGAGCGTCGATTCTGCCGACGTCGCAGTCGGCACGTTGATTAATTGTTGATTACAGAGGCCTATTGATGACATGTGATACTGCAGGGATCGAACTCTTTAACTTCACATACATACATACACACATATATTTGGGCAATTTTTATTTCGTCTCCGTTTGTGCACATACAAGCACCTGCACTCATACGATTCCTTAGTACCAAACAATATACAGTGCCGGTCATACAAAATCTTCCACCCATACGTTAATATAAAATCGATCCAAGAAACAAAAATTAATATGTTTCCAGTAATTGTTAAATCATCGTTAAATAATATATCCAAATTCGATAGCTATTTTAGAGTCGTTTCGTTCGTGACGCCTCAAGCTCCTCCCTCGCAACCGCAAATTTCGTCCGGTTGGCGGCTACCTCCCTTCGATACCGAAGTTTTCGATGGGGACTGCCTCCGATGGCCCACTTTCCGGAACCTGTTCACGGCAGTTTATGTTAACAACCCCAGGCTGACACCGGTCGAGAAGCTTTTCCATCTCCTCACAAAAACTAGTGGCGAGGCAAAGGCCATAGTGTCGAAGTCCGCGCTAACAAATGACGGTTTCGCGTCAGAGTGGGAAGCGCTTCAAGACCGTTTCCAAAATAAAAGACTTTTAGTCAACAGCCAACTCAAGCTCTTGTTCAACTTGAGTTCCATTTCTCAAGAATCTAGACATGCTCTAAAGGAGCTTCAGTCCACAATTCAGGGGTGTTTGACAGCGCTAGCACATTTCCAGATAGCCACTGACAACTGGGATTGTCTGCTGGTCTTCCTGTAAGCAAGCAAACTGCCAAAGTTAACTCTTTCCTTATGGGAACAGTTCCTAACATCGAAGTCCGAAATTCCGGTTTGGGAGGAGATGAACACCTTCCTAAGCGAAAGGTATCAGACACTGGAGGCTATCGAGGATATGAAGCCGACTCAGTCAGTTCCCAAAAGACTGCAATCCTTCGAGACCAAGGTCAGCACCAAACAAAAAGGGTGTTACTTATGCTCTAAGGAAAATCATCCGATTCGATTGTGCCCGCGCTTTCTCCAGATGTCTGTCGACGCGCGTTCCGGATACATCAAAAAGAAGCAGCTATGCCTGAATTGTTTCGCGATAGGCCATCAGCTACGGGATTGCACGAGCACTCACAGCTGTTTCACGTATAGGGGGATGCATCATATGCTGCTCCATCGCGGCTCCGCGAGTTCTTCAAACTCGCGTTCCTCAGACACGAGTTCCTCAAACGCTTGACCCACGAGTTCTCCAACCTAGGCACCCTCTACACAACCGTCCTCGAGACTCTCCAGCCGGAATGCATCCGGGAGCACATCAACGGTGCAGAATTACTTCGCCTCAGGCACTACAGCCATCCTGCTGAGCACGGAAATTATTGACGTGTGCCATTTGGGCACGAGTTACCGAGCCGGGATCTGAGACGACGTTCATTTCCGAACGTATGTTCGTGCAAATTGCGGGCAAACTGCCCTCCCATCCAGTTTCCAGGAATTCTTTACAAGACCTGTACGATCTCCAATGGGCAGACCCAAATTTCTTTGAAAGTTCCCAAATCGATGTATTGATCGGAGCTGATATTTTGCCGTCGGTGATGATGTAGGGCTCTAGGAGAAACATTTGTGGCTCACTCCTAGGCCAAGAGACCATCTTTGGGTGGGTACTTACCGGGCCGATTTCCAATACCAAGACAAACAGAGTCGCATCCTTCACGACTCAAGTACACCACAGAAAGGAAGATTCCTTAGACGCGCTTCTCAGCAAGTTCTGGGAGGTGGAGGATCTACCAGTCCAGATGGTAAAAGAATGATATGAAAGAAGTTCCATCGACTCTTAGTTCCCCGACACACTATCTTCCGCATCACGCGGTAATCAAGCCCAAAAGTACCACGACGAAGCTTCGCGTTGTATTTAACGCCTCCAGTCTATCTGCGAATGGAACCAGCTTAAATGATATTCTTTATGCTGGTCCAATACTGTAATCCGATCTGACCATTCAAATTCTGAAATGGCGATATTTTCAATACGTATTCAGCGCGGACATTACAAAGATGTACCGTCAGATCTGGGTCTATCCGAAGCATACACCCTTTCAAAAAATCCTGTTCCGAAATAAGGAGGGTGATATTCGAGATTTTGAGTTGAAAACAGTTACCTTCGGGGTCAACTGTATGCCTTTCCTCGCTATTCGAGTGCTGCAGCAGTTAGCAGAGGATATCCAAAGGCCGTTTCCAAAAGCCAGCCACATTATTCAGCAACACATGTACGTCGATGACGTTTTGGCAGGGGCAAATTCCATAGTTCGATCCAAGAGTTTCAAGCAGCTCTTAAATCTGCTGGTTTCCCTTTGAGAAAGTGGACTTCAAACCGCACGGGAATATTAAAAAATATTCCAGCTGAACACCTCCTTCATAGCGAGTTCCTCGATATCGATACCGAAAGCACTGCAAAAACGCTCGGGATTCGATGGGATCCGACGAATTCTATTTTGTGCCGCCAGAAATCGTGGTGGAACCATCCTATACAAAGTGCGAGGTGTTATTTTTTTTTTTTTTATTTTATTTTTTTTTTTTTTCGCGCGGGATCGCACGCCCACCTCCCGCCCAACCGACCGAGGGGCGCAGCCGTGTGACGTACGGCACGAAACGCGTACTGGATAGACGCGAGAGAAGAAAAAAAATAGAATAGAACGAGGAAAAATTAGGATTCACTACGGGATAGTACTACAAGCAATACAGTTTTTAGTTTTTGAAGGCTTTCAATGCCTTCAATGCTACTAAAAAGACGATTGTAATCAGTACATAAAACCCTAAAGGGCTCATGTTCTTCAAACTTACGTCTACAGTGGTTAACTACTAGTGGTATAAAAGTTCTAGAAGAAAGACGGGGAACATGGAAATTGAGCTGGCCTAGAAGGAAGGGGCTCTCCACATCACCGATTATAAGTTTATGTAAAAAGACGACGCCAAGCATCGTCCTACGGTTAGCTAAAGAAGGTAGATTAAGTAGGAGAAGTCTACTAGCGTAAGACGGTAATCTAAGGTTTGCATCCCAGGGTAGGCCACGAAGGGCAAAAAGCAAAAAGTTCTTTTGGACAGATTCAATGCGGCTACTATGGACCCAGAATTGAGGACTCCAGACGCACGAACCATACTCCAATATAGGGCGAACCAACGAAGTAAAGACAGTCTTCGTTACATAAGGAGAATCGAATTCCTTCGCCCACCTTTTAATGAATCCCAGCATGCCTCTGGCTATGTTAACCATTTTTTTTTTTTTTTTTTTTTTTGTTTGTTTATTTGGTTGTATGCAAGTTTGCTGCTAAACTTATTTGGCTACATATCTATTATTATTTAACAATTTTATGTATCGAATATGTATCAATGTTAATTAAAAATTAGTTTAAACGCCGGGTTGGCAGCTCCCGGATTATGACCCTCTTCAGGCGTCTCCTGGTCCTAGTCCAGCTCATCCTCCTGGCCAGCGGGTTTGGGTGACTCCAAAGTCTGGTTCTGTGTCTGGCAGCTAAGGTGTTCACGGCGTCTCCGATTGCAGGGACTTGCAATTCCCTGCGTATGTCGGCATTTCTTATGTACCACTCCGCTCCAGTGATACGTCTGAGAAATTTCGCCTGAAACGCTTGAATTCGATTCAAATGCGTCCTGGCCGCACTGCCGTATATTGCCATTCCATATTGCCAAATCGGTGCTAGCAGGGACTGGTAAAGGCGAGTCTTGCACCTAATACTCAGCTTCAACTTCGGGCAAGTTAGCCAGCTTAGACGCCTGGCAGTGTTTTCCAACTTGACCCTTGTCTTTTTGATGTGCGACGCGAACGCCAGCCTCTTGTCCAGGACCAGTCCCAGGTATGTGTGCTCCTCGCGTTGCGGCAACAGCTGACCATGAAGAAAGACCCCTGGACATGTGTCTCTTCTCAAGGCGAATGTGACCACCACACACTTGTCTGTGTTGATGGCCACATTCCATCTACAGGCCCAGTTCTCAAACCTCTTCAGGAGTATCTGAAGTTTGTCCGTGGCACTGTAGACGCAGCTGGACCATGCAATGATTGCAGTGACGTCTGCATATGTCGCTACACACACGCTTCTTGAGCTCAGATGAAGTGGGGCATCGTGCGCATAAAAGTTATATAGTGTAGAGAATCGAATTCCTTCGCCCACCTTTTAATGAATCCCAGCACGACTCTGGCTTTGTTAACCATACAAGAAATATGTTCAGAGAACGAAAGTTTAGGATCCAGGCGGACACCCAGATCATCAACAATAGAAATTCTTTCCAAAGAGCAGTCGTTAAGCATATAGGTTGCAAGCAGGGGAGTAACACGTGAAAATGTCATCAGTTTGCATTTTGAGCTGTTGAGATGTAAATCGTTAGCATGATACCATGCTTGGAAGTTATCAAGATCCGATTGTAGGTCTGATTGGCAAGAAATGTCCCTATACTGCAAGCAAAGTTTAACGTCATCAGCGTACATAAGTACTCTGGAATTGGTTAGAACATGCGGCAAATCATTGATAAACAATGTGAATAGAAGTGGTCCAAGGTGACTACCCTGTGGGACGCCAGATGTGACCCTGAGGCTATTGGATTGAACGTTTCTGAACAGAACCTTTTGGGTCCTATCACTTAGATAACTCGAAATCCATTTAAGAAGATCACTAGGAAACCCCATTGAATCGAGTTTCCTAACCAGAAGAGAATGATTAACCGAGTCGAAAGCTTTACTAAAGTCCGTGTAAATAACATCGGTTTGAAAGTTTTGTTGGAAGCCCCTAATAACGAAAGAGGTAAGTTCCAGAAGATTGGTCGTGGTTGATCTTTGCCTCATAAAACCATGCTGGCATGGAGAAATGACGGATCTGCATAGATGTTGCAAGTGAGGAGTGATTACATTCTCGAAAAGTTTGGGGATAGCCGATAACTTAGAGATACCTCTATAGTTACTGGCATCCGATTTGCTACCTTTTTTGTGGAGAGGAATAACAAATAAGGGGAAAGAAATTCTGAGGATTCTTAAGATAAGGTAAACAATTTAAAAAGGGGGTTACACAGCGCCTCGGAGCAATACCTAAGCACAGAGCCAGTTATACCATCGGGACCTGGCGAATAAACTGGCTTAACACGTTGAAGATCAAGAATAAGTGAGCTTTCGTTTAAAATAGGACTGAAGATTAGGGACGAACTGGGCATAGCTGTAGAAAATGTATGATCTGAAGATGTTGAGGGCGAATATGTCGTTTTAAAAAACTCAGCAAAGAGATTAGCAATTGCTTGATCAGAATTTACTGTAGTATTCTTAAATGGCAGCGAGGGAGGGTATAAGGTGGGTTTACGTTTAGAGTTAACAAAGTTATAAAACTGTTTAGGGTCCTGCGTGAACTGGACCTTACAACGAGTCAAATAATTTTTATAACACTGAGCGTTAAGAACGGTAAAGTTAGATCGAGCACTAAGATAAGATGAGAAAGCCGTTTTTGAACCAGTGAGTTTATATTTATTATAAAGCCTAGATTTTACGTTTTTTAGACGCGTCAGCCCTTTAATAAGTGGTTTATTAGAGACCGACGGGTAGCTTATAGGAACACATAAAGAGAAGAATGAATTCATGGCATTGTAAAAAATGTCAACGGCGGATGACATGTCAGAGCTCATGTAAAGATTAGACCAATCAAATTCTGCTATTAAAGTGATTAGCCTTTGATAGTCAGCCTTTCGGAAACAGCGGACTCTGTTTAAACTGCTATCAGGTGTAGTAGCTAAGACTGTCCCAGTGTCGATAGTCACATCGAAAGTTGAATGATAAGGATCTTCAGGTTGAGTCATTGGAGGAACTCTAATTAGGTTTACACCTGCAGGACCAGAGACAAAGCATAGATCAAGTAAGCGGTTTAAAGAATTAAAAATATGGTTAACTTGCGATAAGGATAAATCATGCAAGCCATTAAGGAGGTCATGCTGTGCTGCAGTGTGAAAAACATTAGACACCCCATCAGAAAACCAGTGAGCTCCGGGTATGTTGAAGTCACCCAAAGCCACTAATTGGTCCCTATCAGAAAGCCTATTGGAAACTGCTCGAATTGCCGAAAGGTGTTTCCAATAAATTGGCTCTTCCGAAGATGGAGGGATGTAAGAGCAGGTTACATAAATGCAACTACCTGTGAATGATAGTTTTACGCAGATAAATTCGATGTCCAAAAAGTCATTAGATACCACCCGTTCCGAGATGAGGCTGGAGTCAACGGCAATTAAAACTCCGCCACCACGCTGGAGAAGACGGTCTGATCTGTAAATAGTGTACTTACATAGAAGAATTTCGGAGCAGAGGATCTCCGGCTTCAACCAGGATTCTGTAAATACAATCACCTGGGATGCGAAAGAAAGGCTATCTGCATATAATCTAGAGAGCTTACTGCGTAAGCCCCTAGTATTCTGATAGGAAAGTAGTAGGGAAGAGGTTAGTTTTTTGGGACAGAAGGTGCTTGAGTGGACACTGAAGGTTGTGACGGCTTGGGCAGTTGAACTTCCACAGGCCGATTTCTTTTCTTCCGTGCCTCGTACTCCTTGACTACAACGTACTCGGGCCAGAAGTCACCCGAGCAAATAGTGTCAAAGAACTGGAATGAGAAACTTATCTTAAATGACGAAATGTCTCTGGCATACGGAAATTTGAATTTTTCCACCTTGATATTGCCAGCTTGTGTTTTGCCTTGAATATAGGCTAGAACATCTTCCGATGCGAGATCAGGGGCAAGCCTCGAAACAAATATAGTTTTCGAAGGTAGGACTGCTGTTAGGGTCTTATGTAACGAATTGTTACCAACAACGGCCGGTATTCCGGGCAATGTTGGACCCTGGGTAGAATTTTCTACGGTTGTTTGCGGAGCCAAAGAATTGGGCTGCGCATCAGACACCACGGACGACGCGGATATTGCTGGCTGCGCGGCTTCCGACACCTCTACGACCGATTCGGTTACCGAATCTTTGATCGTTCCTGATCTCAGAACCATTGGAACGGGGACCAGGAGCTGTGGCGACGGAGAGTGGGAGGAAATCGGTTGCTGTGTCTCACACAGTTGCAGCCGACTAGCAGCGGATTTCGGCGTTTCGGCGACTCATTTAATAGCTTCATACTATTAAATTGAGCGTCCAGCGCGGAGAACAAGTCATTCGCCTTGCTAAAAGTGGCCATGATCTCAGAAAATCCACACCTGGTCTGACGCATGAAGGATGATATTTCCTTCTCAACCGGTCGACAGGCCTCACAGCAATAACGCAGGACCTTTTTGCTGGACACTGCGTCAGCCATACGACCCGTCATCTCGATGCACTTAGCGTGCACAACTGCCTCGCAAAGCCAGCAATGGCAGTTTTTGGCAGTTTTTAATTACACAGACAATATTCTGGGACATGTTCACAAACCCTAGAACCACTGTGCACACTATCAATACCAAAAAAGTAAAGAGATAAAGAGAGAGATAAAAGAGCGCAAGAGTTAGAGCAGCAGAAAATCACAAGAGCGGTGAGAGCTATGAACAGCTTGGATGCAGCTAATAGCAAACGGCACTCGAGCGGGGGAGAGAAAAATAGAAACGGTAAAAGAGCAAAGAGGAAATATAAAATAAGATAAACCGTCTAGGCACAAAACTAACAAGTAATTATTTATGCAAATTAACTACACAGAAAAGTGCATGCACGCGCGGTAGCAAAACGGTATATCGTTATAAATATGAGATGATAAGTTTAGATGAAACCCCGGTGGTTTAGATTCAAAAAAACACAAAAGTCGGAGCGCAAAACAAAAACACGACCGTCCGCTATGAAGAGAAAGATCGATGAGGTTGCTTGATCTAACCGGATGGCTTGCTCCGTTTTACCAAAATGTTCATGCAGGATATTTGGCTGCAGCTGGGGATGCAGGAGCTGGGATGATAAATTTCCCAGCGAAATGAGTCAGAGGTGGCAGGCGTTTCTCCATGAGTATTCCAACGTCAACAAGATCAGCGTTCCGAGATGGATCTGTTTTCAGCCTGAAATCAAGTTCGCGTATCACGGTTTCTGTGATGCGTCCCAAAAGGCTTTTGGAGCGGCGATCTACGTGCGCGTCGAGGTTGGTCAAGAGATTTTTTCGAACCTCCTCACATCCAAAACACGAGTCGCTCCAGTACAGACAGTGTCGCTCTGTGGGGCCGTGCTGTTAGCCGAAATGGTGATAGCTATTCTTCCTAATATGCCCACACCGAACTCCAACATACGCTGCTGGACCGATTCGACAATCGTTCTGGCCTAGTTAAGGAAGCCTGCGTGCAACTGGACCACGTTTGTAGCCAACAGAGTGGCCAAGATCACGCAGGCAGTACCAATCGACTGCTGGGCACACGTTCGCTCTAAACAAATTTCCGCCGATTTACCCAGTCGAGGCGTGTCCCTATTCGAGTTAGCCGTTAGTCAACTTTAGTGGCACGGGCCAGAGTGGCTGCAAGGGCCACAAGAGCTATGGCCAGCACAAAGCGAGGTGCATCCAATCACAGAGCTCGAGAAGCGCGCGGTGAAAGTGCATTTCAGCCAAAGCCCCTCCGACGAATTTTTAGATCGATTCTCTAAGTTGGACAAAGCACTGCGAGTCCTGCTGTATGTTCAACGGTTCCTTAGTCGCTGCCGCAAGGGCTCGATCTCCTCGACTTCACGACCCACTAGTGAGGAAATTCGAGAGGCAGAACGAGCGCTGATTACCATTGCGCAGCGGCGAGGATACGGACAAAATCTAAAGCACTTGGCAGAGAAGAAGCCCCTGCCGGCAGCAAGTCCAATTTTAAATTTATTTCCGTTCACGGACAACTTCGGCCTCCTAAGGGCGTGTGGTCGCCTCACAGCTTCTAGAGCCCTCCAGTATGATGAACGGCATCAAATAATTCTGCCATACGGGTGCAGACTGTCTCGGCTTCTCATCCAATTCACGCACCAGATTACTCTTCACGGCGGTAGTCAGTTGATCGTACGCCTGATCCGATCGAAGTATTGGATTCCTAAAATCAAGAATCTGGTCAAGGCTGTGGTGAATCCGTGTAAGATCTGCACGATTTACAAGAAAAGACTGAAAACACAGCTGATGGGTGATCTTCCAAAGGACAGATTCTCCTTCTCGTGGGCTTTTACATATACAGGCATTGATTATGCCGGCCCGTTCGAGATTCAAAATTATACTGGGAGAGCGTGTCCCATTACCAAGGGATATGGATGTGTATTAGTGTGTTTTTCCACGAAGGCTATCCATTTAGAGCCGACATTCCTAGCAGCCTTTGCTCGTTTCATAGCTAGGCGCGGTTGTCCTCAGCGGATGCATTCGGATAATAGCAAGACATTTGTGGGGGCAGTATCTCTAATTTCTCGGGACTTCCTGCAATCTATCAAAGAGTCTGTGACTGATGTATACAGCCATCAGGGACTTGAATGGCGTTTCATCCCGCCCTTGGCTCCTCATATGGGGGGTCTGTGGGAAGCAGGGGTGAAAAGTTTCAAAACTCTTTTCTATAAAGCTACGGCTACTCGCAAGTACACATTTGAAGAGCTTGCGACGCTTCTAGCCAAGATTGAAGTTTGCGTTAAGTCCCCTCTCCCCGATGTCCGAAGATCCCTCCGATCTGCTAGCCCTCACGCCTGGCCATTTCCTGATTGGGGGGCCGTTGCTTTCCAAGGCTGAGCCTGAGATAAAAGGCGAAGCCAAGTCGATAATCGATGGCAACATTTAAAGGCCCAACACCAGCAGTTTAGTGCGCGGTGGAAAGAGGAGTATCTTAAAGAACTCCACAAACGCAACAAATGGCAATTTCCGACCCGAAATATCCAAATCGACGATATGGTGGTAGTCAAGGAGGACAATTTGCCCTCGAACGAATGGCGGCTCGGCAGAATTGTTTCTGTTTTCCCCGGAGCCGATGGCCGAGTTCGAGTGGTTGAAGTCCGTACGGCGCGCGGCACAATTAAACGGCCCATACATATGGTTATCCGTCTCCCTATTGATAGCCAGAAACCAGCTGTTCCTGGCAATTATTGTAATTCCGTCTGCGAGGTCCTATACTAAGCTAATTTTGGTTTTTCCTCTCGCAGAACAACACTAACATCATGGTGCCGCATCCTCGAACCGCCCAAAGTTTGGATAGCAGACGTACTCGAGGTACGCAATCCTACTGCTGCCGAGTTTGCTGGGGCATCCATCCTTTTCGGAAGTGCAAGAGGTTCCATAAACTGAGCGCTGAAAAGCGCCTTTGGGCAGTACTTATTAATAAGTACTGCTCGAACTGCCTCACTAATGAGCACTCAGGGACCTGCCGTAGCACCGAGGGCCGCAAGAAGTGTGGAGGGGACCACCACACCCTGCTGCACATGCACGAGGAGCTGCCGCCTCGTCCTTCTACGCCAACTTCGTCTCGTCCACGTCAGCCCGTCTCCCGGACTTCAGTTCCTCGCCCGGCTGCTAAGAACCCTATACGTCCGGCGGCCCCCATTCCATCTCCGTCCATGGCTGCGTACCTGCACCAGAAAGTGGTCCACATTCTCCCGACCGCCTGTGTGTTGCTCGACACAGGCAGTGCGACCTTCGAGATGGGGGCCATGATCGACCCGTGCATGGCGGTCAGCAGTATCGACTGGTCGTTGGCGGCGGCATATCGGCTGCCCATCACGCAGGCAGGCGAGGACGAGGTCTGCATGGCGACCCTTCGATTCCGACCGGGCGACTTCCGGCTCGAGGTCGTCCTGAGGCTTTATCCCAACCTTAAGATTCGGACGCCCGTACGCACTCTGAGCGACACCATCAAGGCCAAGTTCAATGACATCCGGCGGACGAGCTTTTCCATCGCCCATCGACCATTTCCCTCGCGTTGGGATCAGACTTGTTTCCAAAGCTGATTCAACCGAGGTTCCTAAAATTGGAAGATGGGCTGCCCGTCGCACAGAGCACCGTCTTCGGATGGACCGTCTCCGGAGTCTGCAGGGAGAAGTAGACCTGTTTTTGCTGCCGTAAGGGGGGCGGAGAATGTTCGCGCCACAAGGGCGCTTAGTTCTGAGCGGCAGTGTGGGAGCGAGCGCTGCACTGGAGGTTTCACTCCCGCTTGCACTCCCGCTTGCACTCCCGCTTGCACTCCCGCTTGCACTCCCGCTTGCACTCCCGCTTGCACTCCCGCTTGCATTCCCGCTTTCACTTCCGCTCTCCGTTGCTTTCCCGCGCCCTGCGAAACCCACCACTCCGGGGTCCCGGGCTCGTTAGCTCTTAGATTTTAAGTTAGTCTTTAATTGAAATTCGTGCCAATAAATCGAGATTACTTGTGAAGTGAAATCGCCGCCCTATTTTTTCGACTTCTTTGGAATTTTGGGAGTTTCCAGCAGCGTCCAACGTTCCACGGCCACCGACGACATCCCAGTGACAGCCGGCTTAATATGGAAAACCTCCGCCCACTCCATTTTATTGGGTTTACTCAAACCTGGTCGAAGCCGGAGATCCTCTGCTATGAAATTCTTCCTAGTAAGTACACAATTTACAGATTCACCGTCTTTTCCAGTGTGCTGGCGGAATTTTAATTGCCGCTGTTTCTTGCCTTGTCTTGGAACAGTTGGTATCTAATGATTTTTTTGACATTAGATTTATATGCTCAAAATTATAATTTTAGATAATTATATATTACAGGTTTGTTTTTTTATGGCCTTCTCTTACATCCCTCCATCTTCGGAAGAGCCAAATTATTGGAAACACCTTTCGTCAATTCAGGCAGTTTTCAACAGGCTTTCTGAGCCTGAAGCTCATTGGTCTTCTGATGGTGCGTCTAATAACCTTTCGACTGCGGCACAGCATGCCCTCATAAATGGCTAGCTTGATTTATTCATTCATGTTCCGGTTACCTAGGTGGGTTGGTCTCTAAAAAACCTCATGTACGCTGATGACGTTAAACTTTGCTTGCAGTATAGGGACAGTTCATGCCAATTAGACCTAGAATCGGATCTTGATAACTTCCAACCATGGTGTCATGCTAACGATTTACATCTCAACAGCTCAAACAGCTCACGTGTCACTCCCCTACTTGCCACCTATATGCTTAACGATTTCTCTTTGGAAAAAATTACTATTGTTGAGGATCTGGGTGTCCGCCTGGATCCTAAACTTTCGTTCTCTGAACATATTTCTTGTATGGTTAACAAAGCCAGAGGCATGCTGGGATTCATTAAAAGGTGGGCGAAGGAATTCGATTCTCCTCATGTAACGAAGACTCTCTTTACGTCGTTAGTTCGCCCTATATTGGAGTATGGGTCGTGTGTCTGGAGTCCTCAATTTGGAGTCCGTAGTAGCCGCATTGAATCTGTCCAAAATAAATTTTTGCTTTTCGCCCTCCATGGCCTACCCTGGGATGCCAACCTTAGATTTGCGTCTTACTCTAGTAGACTTCTCCTACTTAATCTACCTTTTTTAGCTAACCGTAGGACGATGCTAAACTTTTTTTCTCGAATTATTTATAAGTTTCGAAACTGGATTTGGGATTGGTATTTTGTTAATTATTATTAATTAGTATCCCATGGCTTTACCGTGATTCGGAGTTTTAATATTAATATTTTAATAATATTTTAATATTTTTGTTTTCGTGTGCTGTTTTCGTTCACCGCTTACCGCTGCATCTGTTCAGTGTTGTTGTTAGTCCAAGCGATCTAGATACCGCAAACAATCACACTAACTCATATTTTCGGGCGCTTAGATAAAAGCATAAATCTTTCTTGATCTGTTTCTGTTTTGGTCGGTTTATTCTCTGCACAATTAAATTACCTCCTTTACTTTTTATTTTTCAAAATTTGTGGGTTTATTATACATTGTCAATAATTTACAACAATGCAACAATGGCTGCGCCGATCTTGGGCATACCGGCCTGCGGATCGCTGATGGCATACGAGATCATGCTGCATTGGACTGGACGTGTTCGGGAGCCTACACATTAAATTCGAATTGAGGATTTCTATGTAGAAAACTCACTCTTTGGTGGCTGGTTTCAAGGATTTAGCAAGCCGTTTCCAAAAAACGGAGTCTCACTTCAATATGGTAAAACTGATAAGTGACTCACCAATTACCAATTTGGGCACTCTCTCAAATAGTCTTTTGTCGCAACTAGCACTCGGAACTAGGTGGACGGTTTGATTGGTTTGGAAAAAGGGATGAGGGTCTGAAGACACGGCGACAGCTTCTGATGAATGAATAAAAGTTCTTGGTTGAGGCAGAACTCTTACTGATTTTACTAATGAAACTTAACAGTATGTATAGGTACAAAATGCGTATGGTAACATAAAAATCGTTTAATGTGTGTTACTGCCAGCTATAAGTGACCTGACACTTATTGCCCTATTTCATTTCCTCATGTCCGCATGCTATGCATATTCGATTGACCTGGTAACTGAGACTTTATTTACGATAAATGCATATTGCTGAGACTGAAGAATTATTATGTAGTATTCTGAATGTTATTGCTTATGAATAAACGCTACCGTAACTGAACATTTATTTTCTTTGCACTATCAGAATGTTCGAAGCTTACTAGGGAATCTTAGCAAACTGTACGCTAATAGTGTCTCTTTTGATGCCAACGTTATTGCTTTTACTGAAACGTGGCTCAACTCTTATGTCTCCGATTTCGAATTATTCGCTGGAAACTATTCAGTCTATAGCGGCAGCATCTTTATTGCCGAAAAAGCCAACCTCATTTCTGAATTGGTTTCCATAGCCTACTCAGATAATACTTTTGAGTTTGTTTGCTGCTTGTGTTCAAGTTCTCGATTATTTTGTCCATGTCTCATGCTTGTACATTCCACCCCGTTCAGACGCTTCTATATATCTTCAGCACTTGTCTTTAATCAAGGGAATCCACTCAGCTCTTGCTATTAATGCTCACTTGATAGCTTTTGTGTGATTTCAACTTCCCTCCATATCTTGGATGCCACTACCTGACTCTATTTTCCTGTTCCTACTACAACTTGGTCTTGTGAACCTTTCCTTGGGTCAACTGTCTATACGTTTCAAGACTTCCCATCAGCTTTCATTTTTACCCGAAAGGTAAATTTCATCATTCCTCTTCATAAAAAGGGCGGCAAATCCAACATTGAAAGCTACGGAGGGACTGCAAAACTTAGTGCTGCTCCAAAGTTATTCGAACTTTTTATTACTGCGCAGCTATAGCACCAATGCCGATCAATAATGTTCCCCTCGCAGCACTGCCTTATGAAACATAGATCAACGTCTACAAACCTTCTCGAATTTGGTGTTGTCATTAGAAACGCTTTCAAGATTAATTCTCAAACTTACATTATCTTCATTGATTTTAGCAAAGCTTTTCATTCGGTAAATCATCAACTTCTTCTGAAAAAACTTTCACTTCTGGGTTTCCCGGTTTTATTTATAAACTGTATTGCTACATATTTTTAATGACGCATGGCCAACATGAAAAATTAAATCAAGACCATTGGTCCAAAGTATCAAAATTTCTAATCAGACTTTGAGAAAATTTAATCTTGATTAAACAAAAAAATATAAATTAGATATTGTTCATGCCAGGAGGCTCTCCTCCGCCGCCTCTGCCCTCCGTGCACCGTGTTCTCCCGCTCTCCGCTCCTCGGCATTCCCAATCTGCGCTGGCTGTGAGGCGAGCTGGGGATGGCTGGCCCGCTTTCCGCCACTCGGGCCCGCTCCCACTGATAAACTGAGCTTATCGGTCGGGAGCGCGGCCCTTATGTTAAGTTAAGTTAGTTAAATGTATGAAGCGGAATAAAACACATGCGATTGCGCCCTTGAATTCTACCACGGCGCCCCCGACTTCACTCTTTGTTTGCGCAGTGGGATTTTCCTGGGTGCCACCTACGTTTCTCCAGCTTCAATTCCTGGCTATCTTTGGCGGCAGAAGCGCCCCCCTACACATTTTGGTCCATCTGAGCGGATTTTTTTTGAATTTCTACCAGCAGTTCCCGGCATTGGTCCGGCAAAAGATAAGTACGACATTTCTCCGTCTTCGTCTCGCTGCCGGTCTTCAGCAGTGGTCCGAAAATTAAATTTCGTTCACACTGCTGTAAGATTTGTTTTTCTTTCCGTGTCAGCTCCAAGTCCGAGTTTTTCGACACAACAGCAGTTTGATAAATTCTATTTTACTTCGCCTTCAATCTCTGAAAAATTTTCCATCCATCCCCGTTTTGTGTGCGCCATATTCCTCGCCGTTTTCGGCCTCCCCGTTATCCATTCAGTTGCCAACGGTCGAGGCATATGTGCATCCGTATACATACCCACATACACTCATGACAATTGTGCACATATTTTTTTGGTCCAAATAACCCGCGAAAAATTCGCAAGTGAACAGTGAGATTGCGCGGTGAATAAAAGAAGGCATAATTAATATTGGCCAGCCGGTGTGCATTAGTTCCGCAAATTTACAAATTCGCCGAACAGTCCGCCGCTGTTGCAATATTTTTTTTTCCAATCAGTGTCATTTTTGCACCGCATAACATATTTACAGTCCACTTATGACCGCTCCGCTGTGAATGCATGCCCATACATACATACATATATTCCAATATATTTTCTGCCTCCGATTTCAGAAATTAACATATACATATACATATATGTACATATCTCCGTATTAAATGAATGCCGATATATATTCCCATATATTTTCTGCCTCCGATTTCAGAAATAAATAAAACTAATAATAAACCCACGAATATAAAAATTCACTTAAAATCCATGTTCCAAAAATTTGTTTCAACCGCCGCAGCGCCGTGGGTTTTTTTGTTGTGTTGTTGTTTTATTATTTCCTTTGGTGACTTACGCACTGCTCTGCCGTCGGCGTAACCCAGTGAACTTTTTTCCCGCTCCAACAACATCAAAGCGCAGAGGTTTTTTAATTCCATCCGTCCGGCTAAGTGAATTTAAAACAATTTAGTGGAGGAAATACGATAAAGTATTTAATTATTAATTTGGGAAGCAGCCGAAGTTTTTATTCCTCTTTTCCGGCCACATAATAATTAAATTCTAAAATTATTAAATATTTAATTATTAGTTCTCCGTCCGAACAGAAGCCGAGGTTTCAATTCCACCTTCCCGGCTCCAGAATAATTAAATCCGACAACAATTAGTCAGAAAGCAAGTTAATTATTATTATATATTTATTTATTTATTTATTTATTTTTTTTTTTGTGTGTCAAATTCCAGTCAAGATCAATTCCACCTTTCCGGCTCCGCAACATTTAATTTCGAAAATAATTGAGCATTAAATTTTATCTATTATACCTATAAACAATTAATTATTTATTGCGAAAAACAAAAATTCAGTTATTCGAAGGCCCCTCTAAATCCGAGTCAGTTAAGAATACAATATATACGTACGCGTCACAAATTTCTATACCTATCTAATTTTACACATATTGATTGTCATCCACTTTTTTTCTGAACGAGCATGGACTTTCCGATATCTTTTTATTTTCCGTGCCTCCAACACTGTGTCTACTCCGCATCAGGCACCATCCGCCTGCAATCACATCAAACCTCTTTTCCATTTGGGTTTTTTTTTGGGTTCTTGCCGTTTCTTTTTCCTCCACATACGGATCGTGCCGCACACGACTGTCCTTTCGATCATCCGCGATCTCGCCGTTTTCAGCACATTAGTGTGACCGGCCACCGCTTCTTACGAGGCACTTATTCCGCAAGTCAGTCGACAAGCGCAGACCAGCGAGGTGGAATCTGAGAATGCCCACGTTGGACGACAAAAAGTCGCGTCCGATCCCAGCCATCCGTGTGGACAGATCTCAATCCGCATCTCAGCGGACTCATTTTCTTAAGCCTAAGGCTACCAGAGCCATTCCAAGGGCAAAGAGCGACGAGTCCGTCGATAAAACCCCCGGTCCTTCACAAAAACAGACCCGCTCCGTGGCAAAAATGGCTCCAAGTGCGGTCGAAGTGGCGCTGAAAAAGTTCATCGCCACAACAGGTCGGATCAGTGAATTTGAGGCCAACATAAATACTCCGGGCGCCCCAGAAACAGAATGCTCCCAGTACATGCTAGAAGTCCATCGGGACCAAATTCGGGGCCTATAGGAGAAGGTAGAAAAGATCTACGAGAACTGATCCGACTTGCTAGCCATGTCCGACGATAATACTGCCACCTCGACAGTGCTGGAATCGAAGTGCAGCTACTGTTACTCCGTCTATTCGAGGTGTACTGCCCAGCTTCGGCAAAAAATTGCCTCTCAATCCACTCAGGCTACCGCCAATGTTCTCACGCCCCCGTCGACAGGCTCCCGGGTACCGCCAGTGGATACCGAGGTCTTTGCGGGTGATTATGTTCGGTGGCCCACCTTCACAGACTTGTTCACGGCCATTTACATCCAGAACTCAAGGCTCACCCCGGTAGAAAAGTTGTTCCACTTGGTATCCAAAACAAGTGGTGACTCACACGCCATTGTTTCTAAGGCTCCGCTTACCCATGAGGGGTTTGTCGCGGCGTGGTAAAGCCTCACTGTCCGCTTTGAGAACCGGTGGCTATTGGTCAACAGCCAGTTGAAGATCCATTTCAACATCCAGACTGTTCCTCAAGAGTCCGGAGTCGCGCTGAATGAGCTGCAAGCCACCATTCAGAGGTGTCTGACAGCTCTAGAGATGTCCTCTATCAATATTGAGGCTTGGGACTGTCTCCTGGTATTCATGATTTCCTCAAAGCTTCCCAAAATCAAACTTTCCATGTGGGAAGAATCCATACACAACAAGGCCGAAATTCCAACCTGGAGGGAATTGGATAATTACCTGACAGAGCGCCATCGTACTCTGGAGGCAATCGACGACGTGAGGGCTAGTGGCTCCGGGTAGCTTCCGCCAAGATCGTCAAATGCCCCCCCACCTTTGCGCAGACTCCATTCTCACGAACCACGGGTGGCTCCAGCAATTAGAGGGTGTGACCTGTGTTCCAGGGAAAACCACCCACTCCGTTTGGGTCCGCACTTCTTCGAGATGCATTTTGATGAGCGGTTGAACTATGTGCGAAGGAAAGAACTGTGCTTAAATTGTTTCGCACGAGGCCATCAGCATCGTGAGTGTAAAAGTGCCGACTCCTGCCTGACGTGCCGCAGTCGTCATCATACTCTACTACATCGTGGCAATCCCATGGCAACCGTTCCATTTCCTCCCGTTTCATTAAGTTCACGACCCGTGCCCACCGAGAGGAGCGCTGCAGCTTCTGACGACCAAACGAATATGCAAGTATGTTTTTCATCCGGGTCAAGAGCTGTACTGCTCGGAACAGCGATTATTAATATAAATCATCTTGGTCGCGACTTCCAAGCACGTGCTCTGATCGATTCAGGTTCCGAGGCTACGCTCATATCTGAGCGGCTCTTCAATCGAATCAGACTTCCATTTGACAAAGTCCAGACTCAAGATTCCGGTATCAATCAAACAGTTGCCGGGCACTCCACGAAGCTCTGCAAGTTCTCCATTCAAGTTCTCTCCAGATCCGGGATACAGTTAGAAGCGAAGGCTTACTTTATCCTACCAACGCCTAGCCTGCCCGCAATAATCAGGCGCCCTTCCATTTCAATGTTCCTGTTTACTGTGCTGTCTTGTAGCTCTAATCGTAGTTCCAACTTTTATTTCGCACACCTCCATGCCCACGCAGCGCCATCGCACCCGAGAGCAGATGTACTCGAGGTACCTAGTCCTACCGTAGCCGAGTCTGCGGTGTAATTCACCTGACGGAGCGCGACAGCGAGGGGATTGCGGCAAGACATGATCACCACGGAACGTTTCAGCCGCTTCGTCCGCCACTTTCCGGTACGTTTTAGACTCTGTTTGGCCCTTGTCCGCCGCTGTCCGGGAATCTGCAGCCACTTCAGCGGCACGGAATCAACGGAGGGACCATCTGCTACGCCTGCCATCACACATAAAAGGGTTTTTTGCAACCCGAGTGATTGCAAGTGGGGCAAGAGGAGAATGGTCATGGCGGGGGAGGCTCTGCCCCGCCGCCTCTGCCCTCCGTGCACCAACATACGAGCGAACCAATGTTCTCCCGCTCTCCGCTCCTCGGCATTCCCAATCTGCGCTGGCTGTGAGGCGAGCTGGGGATGGCTGGCCCGCTTTCCGCCACTCGGGCCCGCTCCCACTGATAAACTGAGCTTATCGGTCGGGAGCGCGGCCCTTATGTTAAGTTAAGTTAGTTAAATGTATGAAGCGGAATAAAACACATGCGATTGCGCCCTTGAATTCTACCACGGCGTCCCCGACTTCACTCTTTGTTTGCGCAGTGGGATTTTCCTGGGTGCCACCTACGTTTCTCCAGCTTCAATTCCTGGCTATCTTTGGCGGCAGAAGCGCCCCCCTACACAGATATATCTGTCCCGACTATTATCAACATCTTTCTATCAGATGTAACTGTAACCGGGATCAACAGAACCGGCTGGCGATGAAACAATAGAGTTTATAGAATCAGAAGAGGTAGAGTTAGAAATAGATTTAGATCCAGAAGAGTTAGCAAACATCTTACTAGTCCTGCTTTATTAACAATACCACAATATGTATACAAATGGAAACATTATGACATTTGCCATTTGACATTTCAAATGCAATTTCCGAATTGAATGGATAAAAAATCCATCTACAAAGAAAAATAACGGATTCTAAATTGGTAAATTTAACAAAAGGCACTTCCGAGGAGCTAGCTGTAGAAGTAATTAAATCCAAAATAGTAGGGTCAACCCTCTATAAGGTCCAAAATGAGACAACCATTGCAATGGAAATCGGAAATCAATTTCTAAAATTTTTCTGCGTTGGATCCATCACCTGTGCACCGCATATCAAAAATGTAGAGACGTGGAAACACACACTTTTGCGATGCACCGACAAAAATGAAATCTGATTTAAAACTGAAAAATAAACAAAAACTAAATAGTATTTTGCAAATTACAATTTTTAACTGCTTTGATATTTTTACTATTAAGCACGCATCTACAAGTTTCTGCAGCTAATTTAAAAAATTTATAACCTTAAAAGTAAGACGAACACAATGACATACATACCATAATCTGGATCTTCTTGGAACATAACTTGGTGTAACTAAACATAAAATAGACTATCACAAAATACACAAAAAAAGGTTATTCGATAAAATTATTTTCCGAAAAAACGTTTAGAGGAAAGATAACAATTAATATCTCGATTTAAAGTAAATCTCTTCAATTTCAAAGTTCATGCTAAATAACACAGTGCGACAAAATTCAACTTTTTGTCTGTATCTGGAATGAGACAACCCTTTTCTTATAGATTTTTGGACGCTGAATCCGAATCTGTAATCAGAATTTTTCTATCACGTAACATTTTTGCAAAAGGCTAGAAACTTCGTTCTTTTCGCAAAATATAGCTAAATACTTCTATACATACATACATTTTTAATAGACAAATGATAGCAATTGAATAACGCGCGCGCGCGCACCTTGTCCAGGATGTTACCGCTGCAATATGGGGCGGGCGCGCGGCTTATTCAATTGCATATCATTCATCAATTAAAAATGTGACATGATAGACAAATTCTGATTCGACAGATTCGGATTCAGCGTCCAAAAATCTATAAGAAAAGGTTTATCTCACTCCAGATACAGAAATCGTGTTGCATTGTGTAATTAAATTCGGAGCACTCCAGCTAACGTCTGATCACTTTAAAGGGCGATTTTAAAGATAGAAATAGCTCCCCAAGAGCAGCTGCGTTGCCAAAATGAACACGTGTTCACTATTGCAAAGCTATTTTTAGAAAGCACCGTTAGATTTCCAGTAAAATCTGGTATGGCAAAAATAAGTTAAGGCATTTAAGAGACAATTTCATTACATTTTTCTTAAATAATATGTCATCACATTTTTTGTTTTTGGCCTCTGACGGATCCAATTGGAAGCAATTGTAAAAAATTTCAAGACACGGTGACGGTCTGCCGCAAGTTCCCATGTGGCGCAGGGGCGGCCAGAGTCCGCTTAGTAAACTTGCTTAGCCGAGTGGTTACTGTAAGAGAAGTTGCCCGTTTTCAGTGAGAACAGTGAAGAGATTTCGGCTAAATTAAGTAGGTTCAGATCTTTATTCAATTATTAGTTGACAGAGCTGAGGATGCACTGCGTCTGACGGCCCGGGGAGGCGCCGTATCCTGGGTGGTCCGGGCTTCTCGGATCTGGGTACGAGCTGGGAAGTCGGTTGCGGTAGGTCGCCCCGGACCCGAAAGTCTTCCGCGGCGCTCTAAGTGGACTGGAAAGTCCTCAGTTGGCGGACTCGAAAGACTTCAGAGAGAAGCGGACACGAAAGTCTTGAGAGAGAGGCGGATTTGAAAGTCTTCAAAGTTTGCGGGGTCGAAAGTCTTTGGGCTTAGCGGAGCTAAGTATGTATTGCAAAACAAATCCGAAGATTCGGTTTGCTTAAAAACATGACTTTGGCTGCTTACTACTGGAAGTGTGCTACTAAAGGTTTACCGCTCCCGATCGCTGTCGGCTGCTAAGTTGCCAAGGGCCTGCGGCCCGTATTATATAGGCCTGGTGGGGCCTAGTGTGGCAGCCATGATCGGCCTTTTTCTCTCCCTGCCTGTTTTAGGATCCTCAGAAAATTGGACCCTGCAACGAGTCAAATAGTTTTTATAACACTGTGCGTTCAGTACGGTGAAGTTTGACCGAGCCGATAAATAGTTAGAGAGGTCAGAACGAGAACCGGTTTTTTTAAATTTCGTGTACAGCCTTGACTTAACATTTTTCAAGAGACCTCAATTTTTTAGTAAACCAAGGTGGTTTATTTGAAATAGATGGATAGTATAAGGGAACACATTCCGAGAAGAATGAATTCATCGCATTGTAAAAAATGTCCACGGCATCAGCCATGTCAGTGCATTTGTACAAATCAGACCAGTTAAAGTCCGAAATAAGATTATTCAGCCGGTCGAAATCAGACTTGCGAAAGCAGTAAACTCTTTTGGCTGGTCTTTCAGATTTCTTTAGTATATCAGCACCAATGTCGAGTGTCACATCGGGATAGGGATATAGGGATCTTCAGGTTGCGTCAGCGGCGCCACCCTCAGTAAACTGACACTCGCCGGATCAGAGACAAAACAAAGATCAAGCAAGCGCTCTAAGGAATTTCGTACATGGTTGACTTGAGACAGCGAAATGTCGAACAAGCCAGCAATAAAATCATGTTGTGTTGAGGATTGAAGTGTGTCCCACCGCTATGAGGACCCCACCCCCGCGCCTGACAGGCCGATCTAGCCGATAAATCGTGAACGCAGCTGGGAAAACTTCGGAGCTAAGAATCTCCGGCTTTAACCAGGTTTCTGTAAACACAATAACATGGGATGAGAATGCAAAACTATCAGAATACAACTTAGGCAGCTTACTACGCAAGCCTCTTGCATTCTGGTAGGAGATTAACAGAGAAGTATTTAGTTTTTTTGAACAGAGGCATAGGATGTAGAGGGCACAGTGGTCAGATCGGGTTTAGGAAGAGTTATCCCGACAGGCCGTTTCTTTTTCTTAGCTTCATATTCTTTGACGACAACATACTCAGGCCAGAATTTGGATGAACATATCGTGCCAAAGAATTCATTTGGGACATTTATTTTTAAAGATGAAATATCCCTAGCGTAAGAAAATTAAAATTTTTCCACCTTTAATTTAAAATTTTCAGCTCTAACTTTGCCTCGTATAAAGGCAATTACATCTTCAGATGTTTGACCAGTGGAGAGCCGCGAAACAAATATCTGTTTCGTAGGTGGGATAGCGATGAGGGCTTGAGGGGAGACAGACGGAGTGCCTGGAGTGCCCATATTGGCCGGTAGTTCCTGTGGGGATATATTTAAATTTACGGGGCTATGGGGGGTCAAAATTTGTGCTCCCGTAGGAGACGAAATTGAAATAGGCGGTGGAACGTTTAGTCCCACAGCACCTTCAGATACCGCCTCCTTCCTATCACTTGACCTCAGAATTCAGGGATTTGATTCTGAGGTCGTAGGCAGTGTCAACGGCGGCTGCTGTTGAGAGCCCGCCGCAGGTTGTAGGGATCCGTCGCCCTGTTGCACTCCAGTTGCAGTTTTTTTGCGCCTTAGAGACTCATTTAATAGCGTAAGGCTATTAAATTGTTTATCAAGCGCTAAGAAGATGTTATGAGTTTTGTTAAAACTCGATAACAACTCCTTAAAACTGCCCTTGGTTTGCCGCATGAAAGACATCATTTCCCTTTCGACGTCACGACAGGCATCGCAACAGTAGCGCAAGCCGATGTTTTTCAAAGTGCAGCTGCACCGAGAGAGTTGAAGCGCTAGAGAGCAGGGGAGTGTAAGAGTAAGCGAGCTTAGAGAAACGTTTAGCTGTCGCGACAGAGCAACAATGGCTAAACGAGAGAGGTGTAAAGAGGAAATGCAAAAAAACACAAGAAGAACAAACACTGGCAGCACAGTTAAGTTGTGAAATAAAGGTATTAAATAAGTTAATAAAGTTAATAAAGTTGCATGCACACGCGAAGTGAACGGGAGCTATGTATATAGAATACAAAGTAGAAGTTTTAAACAAACCCCGGCGGTTTTTACGTAATTAATTTTACAAAAACGAGAGCGCAAGAAAAAAACACGACCGTTCACTTTGAAGCGAGAAAGATATATACTGTTAAGTTTTCATTAATAATGTCAGTAAGAGTTCTACCTCACAACAGATCTTTTATTCATGCATATGTGCCCGACACCAACCAACCTCATACAACCAATCAATCAAACCAATCAACCACACCCAAACGCACTCCAAACCGTCCAACTAGTTCCAAGTGCTAGTTGCGACAACTGTAGGAAATAGTTCATGCACTATTTGTCAGGCATCTAAGCCTCAACCCAACATTTGGTGACCCCGACATTTAACAACAAAAAGAAATATCCGTAACTCTTGGGATTTTCCGACATTTATAACAACAAAAGGAAATATCCGTAACTCTTGGGATTTTCTGACATTTTTAACAACAAAAGGAAATATTCGCAACTCTTGGGATTTTCCCACATTTTTATCATCAAAAGGAAAAATCCTTAGCGCTTGGGATTTTCCGATTTTTTATCATCAAAAGGAAAAATCCGTAACTCTTGGGATTTTCCGACATTTTTATCAACAAAGGAAAAATCCGTAACTCTTGGGATTTTCCGACAACTTTAACTAAAATCCTTTTTTTTAGAAACTCCAAATTCTAAAAATCCCCCACATCACGGTTGCGAATAGGAGCGTATCCAGTTGTCAAAGCAAATAAAATACTCCCAACGGTCAGAAACAAAAACAATTTTCAATATGTCTAAAAAGGAGGAGCAAGCAGTCACAGAGGCGTTTGACTTGCAGGAAGAAATCAGTCAAGAAATATCGAAGCTGATCCGCAATTTTAAAAAAGACTCTGCGAAAAGAAAGCAAAACCCAACGTATTATAAATCAAAGTTGGCCGCAATCGATGAACCATGGAATCGATTTGTGGATAATGACAAAAATATTCCAGCGGAATATAGAACCGCAGAATATTTAAAGTTCTACGTAGACTGTCGTGAGTCATACGACAAATATGGAACTATAATAACCGATGCAATGGCTCAAACCTCGATCAATGCCCCCGGAAATTCAACATTGATCAATGCTTCGAAAAATGCAGACGTTGCAAGCTTTACGCAACCTGCAAGCAAGCTGATATTAGCTTGTCGGCGACAAAGGGCGATTGCTGAATCAATCAAACGTGCCCTGAATGAATTTTCCGAAACCGGAAGGGCCATAACAAGGGATTCGATAACCTCATTATGGTCCCAATATCAGATTGTCCACTTCGCTGTTCACGAAGAATACGAAGACCCAGTCAAAGAAGGATACGACATGCAGTCGTTCCTCCGACTAGAAGGAGAAGTTCAAAGAGTCTTGGGGGCGCAATAAAGTGCATCAAACAATGAAGATGTATATTTGCCCAGAGTTAGCATCCCAAAGTTCGATGGGGATCTACTCAAATGGACTCAGTTCTTCGACTTGTTCAAATGCATGGTTCACGATACCAACATGCCCACAGTCAGGAAGATGTGGTACCTCAAAACCACCGTAACTGGAGAGGCAGAAAGATTAATAGGGCATATTGATCTTAAAAAAGAAAATTACATGAGCGCATGGGAAATATTGGTTGACGCATACAACAATCCCCGCCATGTAGCAGATACGAATCTCAATCGTCTCCTGCAACATCATACAAACAGTGACGATCCAAAGTCATTAAATGAGTTGTATATCACAACAATCGAGTCTTTAGCATCATTAAAGGGACTAGGCATTTATATATTCAGCTGGGATGCAATCATAATTGCCATCATCAAGCAAAAACTGGATCTTGTAAATCGAGCCCTCTACGAACAATCGTTAGACGGATCACGAGAACTCCAAGGTCTCGATACAATGCTAAGCTTCCTGGACCAGCGAAGGCGAGTGCTGGGAACAGGAAAACGCAGTCAACAACTGAGAAAGGAGCAGAAGAGCCCATCATGCACTTCTGCCAGCGCTGGAAGGCAACCAAATTGTCCTTTCTGCAAACGGACTCATTGGCTATACAAATGCGATGATTTCCGCAGCCAAATCATACCCGAACGAGTCAATTGGGTTCAAAAACAAAAATTGTGTGTTAACTGTTTCAGCAGTGACCACAAGGCGAAAGATTGCCGAGGCCGTTCGTGTTTTAAATGTGACAAAAAACACCAGACATTGCTGCACCTACAGGCCACGTCAGGTGCGGCAACAGAGCCACAATCACCTTCTGTAGGTGCAGCAAGTAACAAAAGTTACAATTTACTGGCCACAGTCAAGGTATTGGTCAAAGCAAGCAATGGCCAGATGGCCACATTTCGAGCCTTGCTATACTCAGGATCACAAATTAATCTGATCTCTGAGCAAATGGCCTCCAAGCTGTCATTAAAGCTCCACGGTGCATCATCACGCATCGAGGGCATTGGAGGCAACCCAAAAACCAGTCGAGCTAGAGCAAACGTTCTCATGAAGTCGATGCATAATGATTTTGCTCAACAAGAAGAAGCCTTTGTGCTGCCGCATATCATAGCTGATCAACCAGCTCACGAATTAATTACCTCACAATTACAAGTCCCAAACAACGTCACTCTGGCTGATCCAAACTTTGACAAACCATGAAAAATTGACATGCTTATTGGCGCAGAGCATTATTATTCTTTGCTTCTACCAAATCAGATGCTGATGAAGCCAGAAGGCCCAATTCTTCAAAATACAAAGCTTGGATGTGGCCGGGAAAATTCCAGCTGAGCACGACTCAGCGGCATTTTGTGCAGGGGCAACCACAGAAGAGGAGGTGGATACGCTACTAGAGCGATTTTGGACACTAGAAAACCTAGACACCAAAGAAAAGGCTCGATCTCCAATATAAGCTCATTGCGAATCTCATTTTGTAGCGAATCTACAGGTTGCAATAGATGGAAAATTCATTGTGAAACTTCCATTTTCTGAAGGAACTTCAGCCCTGGGGGCATCTCAAAAAACAGCAACCAACAAATTCTTGGCATTAGAGCGACGAACGCCACCAAAAGTCTGGAAAGCATATGTAGACTTCATTGAGGAATATTGGACGTCTTGGACACATTAAACTGGTACATCCCACACACGTACCCTCGGATCACTACTTCATTCCACATCACTGTGTATTGAAACCCGAAAGCAGTACCACAAAACTGCGGGTAGTTTTTGATGCATCCTGTAAAACGACAAGCAATAAATAGTTGAATGATATATTGTACGCTGGACCCAGTGTGCAGAGCAAATTGTTTGCAATTTTACTGAGATTCCGCACTCACAGATATGTGTTTACTGCAGACATAGAAAAAATGTATCGGCAGGTGTGGATGCACCCAGACAACCAGTTCCATCAATTAATCGTATGGCGTAAGAACCCATCAGACGATCTAAAGTTTTACAGGCTTAATCAGCGCCATTCCTGGCTACTAAATGCTTGGATTATCTGTCCGAGAAGGCCAAGAATCATCTACCGCTTGGATCATCAGTACTAAAACATGACTTTTACGTGGATGACTGTCTCACAGGAGCATACAGTATCCCAGAGGCCGTACAAATTCAACAAGAATTAAACAAAATACTGCTGCCTTCCGGATTCAAGCTCCGAAAATGGTGTTCCAATAACTCAGAGGTATTAAGCCAAACTCCTAAAGAGGATATCGTCTCTAACGTCAAGTTAGGCGAAACACTCCAACAATACAGTGTTAAGACTTTGGGTTTGCTTTGGATGCCACAAAAGGATCAGTTATGTGGACGATCTAAAAAAAACGAAGCATCAACCATCACCAAACGACTGGTCAGTTCGGAATCATCGCAAATATTCGATCCACTAGGATTATTTGCTCCCGTGGTGGTCAAGGCAAAGATGTTTATGCAGACCCTGTGGGAATTAAAAATGGGCTGGGACGACGAGATTCCTCAGACCCTTCAGGTGGATTGGAAAAATTACCGCGCTGACTTACAAGCTAAACAACATGCAAATTCTAAGACACATATTCGAAGGACAGGTGCCCGTCTCACAAGAATTGCACACATTTGTCGATGCTTCAGAACGAGCATATGGAGCAGCAGTGTATGTGCGAGCCACATACAAAAATAATCAAGTGTCCGTCCGTTTGCTGTGCTCAGCTAAGGAAACGTTACCGCGGCTAAAGTTGTGTGCTGCAGTTTTAGGAGCCGAGTTGACCCATAGAGTCAGAAAAGATTTGCGCATGCCTGAAGACAAGGCATCTGGATACTTATGGACTGATTCAACTGTCCTGTCCTGTCATCCTGTCCTGGATAAATGCGTCCGCATCATAATACCACACGTTTGTGGCAAATCGGATAGCTAAAATCCAGGCGGTGTCGCATCAATCTCAGTGGCGACATGTGTCATCCGCGAATAACCCAGCTGATGTACTATCAAGAGGGATTGCGGCAAGCAAATTAGCGGAGAACAACCTCTGGCTGTTCGGACCTCTATTCCTACACGGTTCCCGAGACAAATGGTCAAAGGTACCGTGCATCACTCCCAGCGATCTAGAACGACGAGTGAAGCAAGTGAGATTGCCAACATGCCAAGATCAACTGGGAATCGAACTATACAGTTGCAATCACAGCAACTCCTTTCACAAGTTGCAACGCATTGTAGCTTACATGCTGTGCTTCTGTCACAAGCAGAACCGATCTCCTACAACTAGTGTAGGTGAACTAACTTATGCTAGGAAAATGATTTTAAGCACTATCCAAAAAATTGAATTTAGTGCTGAGCATAAACAACTGCGCATACATAGGACAGTGGACAAAAGAAGTTCAATTGTGTCGCTGTCTCCAATAATAGGACATGACGGACTCATCAGAGTCGGAGGCGGATTGGAAGAATCTAACCTACCATATGCCGCAAAGCATCAGATCTTGCTTCCATACAATGATCAAATTGTAAAGATGCTGCTACGAGAGATACATGAAGAGAACATGCATTGCGGAGCGCAATCATTGAGAGCAATAGCCAGACAACAATACTGGATTCTGAATGACAAAACAATGGCCAGAAGCATCATACCCAGTTGTGTCAGATACACAAGGGCATGACCCAAATTGATGCAACAAATCATGGGTAATTTGCCTGCGGATCGAGTAACACAGGCTCGTCCATTCTCCAACTCTGGAGTCGACTACTGCGGTCCCTTTTGGATTCACCATAAAATCCGTGGAAAAAGACCAGATAAGGCGTACATTGCAGTATTCTGCTGTTTTGCCACTAAAGCAGTACATCTTGAATTGGTAAGCGACCTGACAACAGACGCTTTCCTAGCCGCTCTTCGGCGATTCTTGGGTCGACGTGGAAAGTGTCAGACAATTCATTGTGACAACGCCACGAACTTTGTTGGTGCCAATAATCAGTTAAAGGTGCTAGAAGAAACAATCTTCTCAGAACAGGCTCAGACAAAGATCGTAAACCAATGCAGTAAGCAGCAGGTGGAGTTCAAGTTCATTCCGCCTCGAGTGCCATCATTTGGCGGCCTATGGGAAGCTGCAGTAAAGTCAGCGAAAAGGCTACTGGTATTAGTCACAGCCACATCATCTATAACGTTTGAAGAACTCAACACAGTAATCATTGAAGTCGAGGCGATACTCAATTCAAGGCCCCTCACTCCGATGTCATCTGATCCCACGGATACATCAGCGCTCACTCCAGGTCACTTTTTAATTGGTGAACCTCTAGTAGCACCTCCTGATGCAAATCTTGCCTCGTATCTAGTATGCAGACTCAAGCAATTGTTCTGGAACTGCGGATTAAATGGAAGACCATGGCACAGAATGTCAATATTGAGATCTTTCTCTTCGTAGCGGACGGTCGTTTTTTTGTTTTGCGCTCCGACTTTTGTGTTATTTTCTAAACCACCGGGGTTTCATCTTAACTTATAACCTAATATTTATAACGATATACCGTTTTGCTACCGCGCGTGCATGCCCTTTTTTGTGTAGTTAATTTGCATAATTACTTGTTAGTTTTGTGCTAAGACGGTTATCTTATTTTATTTTTCCTCTTTGCACTTTTACCGTTTTTATTTTTCTCTCCCCCGCTCGAGTGCCGTTTGCTATTAGCTGCATCCAAGCTGTTCATAGCTCTCACCGCTCTTGTGATTTTCTGCTGCTCTAACTCTTGCGCTCTTTTATCTCTCTCTTTATCTCTTTACTTTTTTGGTATTGATAGTGTGCACAGTGGTTCTAGGGTTTGTGAATATGTCCCAGAATATCGTCTGCGTAATTAAAAACTGCCAAAAAAATGTTTTGGCAGACCAGCCCAGTTTCCATTGCTGGCTTTGCAAGGCAGTTGTGCACGCTAAGCGCATTGAGATGACGGGTCGAATGGCTGACGCAGTGTCCAGCAAAAAGGACACTGCTGTGAGGCCTGTCGACCGGTTGAGAAGGAAATATCATCCTTCATGCGTCAGACAAGGAGTGGATTTTCTGAGATCATGGCCACTTTTCGCAGGGCGAATGACCTGTTCTCCGCGCTAGACGCTCAATTTAATAGTATGAAGCTATTAAATGAGTCGCCGAAACGCAAAAAATCCGCTGCTAGTCGGCTGCAACTGTGCGAGGCACAGCAACCGATTTCCTCCCACTCTCCTTCGCCACAGCTCCTGGTCCTCGTTCCAATGGTTCTGAGATCAGGAACGATCAAAGATTCGGTAACCGAATCGGTCGTAGAGGTGTCGGAAGCCGCGCTGCCAGCAATCTCCGCGTCGTCCGTGGTGTCTGATGCGAAGCCCAATTCTTTGGCTCCGCAAATCACCGTAGAAAATTCTACCCAGGGTCCAACATTGCCCGGAATACCGGCCGTTGTTGGTAACAATTCGTTACATAAGACCCTAACAGCAGTCCCACCTTCGAAAACTATATTTGTTTCGAGGCTTGCCCCTGATCTCGCATCGGAAGATGTTCTAGCCTATATTCAAGGCAAAACCCAAGCTGGCAATATCAAGGTGGAAAAATTCAAATTTCCGTATGCCAGAGACATTTCGTCATTTAAGATAAATGTCTTATTCCAGCTCTTTGACACTATTTGCTCGGGTGACTTCTGGCCCGAGTACGTTGTAGTAAAGGAGTACGAGGCACGGAAGAAGAGAAATCGGCCTGCGGGAGTTCAACTGCCCAAGTCGTCACAACCCTCAGTGTCCACTCTAGCACCTTCTGTCCCAAAAAACTAACCTCTTTCCTACTACTTTCCTATCAGAATACTAGGGGCTTACGCAGTAAGCTCTCTAGATTATATTCAGATAGCCTTTCTTTCGCATCCCAGGTGATTGTATTTACAGAAACCTGGTTGAAGCCGGAGATCCTCTGCTCCAAAATTCTTCCCTGTAAGTACACTATTTACAGATTAGACCGTCTTCTCCAGCGTGGTGGCAGAGTTTTAATTGCCGTTGACTCCAGCCTCATCTCGGAACGGGTGGTATCTAATGATTTTGTGGACATCGAATTTATCTGCGTTAAACTATCTTTCATAGGTAGTTGCATTTATGTAACCTGCTCTTACATCCCTCCATCTTCGGAAGAGTCAATTTATTGGAAACACCTTTCGGCAATTCGGGCAGTTTCCAATAGGCTTTCTGATAGGGACCAATTAATGGCTTTGGGTGACTTCAACATACCCGGAGCTCACTGGTCTTCTGATGGGGTGTCTAATGTTCTTCACACTGCGGCACAGCATGACCTCCTAAATGGCTTGCTTGATTTATCCTTATCGCAAGTTGACCATATTTTTAATTCTTTAAACCGCTTACTTGATCTATGCTTTGTCTCTGGTCCTGCAGGTGTAAACCTAATTAGAGTTCCTCCAATGACTCAACCTGAAGATCCTTATCATTCAACTTTCGATGTGACTATCGACACTGGGACAGTCTTAGCTACTTCACCTGATAGCAGTTTAAACAGAGTCCGCTGTTTCCGAAAGGCTGACTATCAGGGGCTAAACACTTTAATAGCAGAGTTTGATTGGTCTAATCTTTACACGAGCTCTCACATGGCATCCGCCGTTGACATTTTTTACAATGCCATGAACTCATTTTTCTCTTTATGTGTTCCTATAAGCTACCCGTCGGTCTCTAATAAACCACTTTGGTTTAACAAGGAGCTGACGCGTCTAAAAAACGTAAAATCTAGGCTTTATAATAAATATAAACTCACTGGTTCAAAAACGGCTTTCTCATCTTATCTTAGTGCTCGATCTAACTTTACCGTGCTTAACGCTCAGTGTTATAAAAATTATTTGACTCGTTGTAAGGTTCAGTTAACGCAGGACCCTAAACAGTTTTATAACTTTGTTAACTCTAAACGTAAACCCACGTTATACCCTCCCTCGCTGCCATTTAAGAATACTACAGTAAATTCTGATCAAGCAATTGCTAATCTCTTTGCTGAGTTTTTTAAAACGACATATTCGCCCTCAACATCTTCAGATCATACATTTTCTACAGCTATGCCCAGTTCGTCCGTAATCTTCAGTCCTATTTTAAACGAAAGCTCACTTATTCTTGATCTTCAACGTGTTAAGCCAGTTTATTCGCCAGGTCCCGATGGTATAACTGGCTCTGTGCTTAGGTATTGCTCCGAGGCGCTGTGTAACTCCCTTCTTAAATTGTTTACCTTATCTTAAGAATCCTCAGAATTTCTTTCCCCTTATTTTTTTTTTTTTTTTTTTTTTATGGACGATGCACTACGGTCAGTACACTCAAGTGGCCCTTATGAAACCAGGCACGTGCCTGTTAGGGTTAGGTATTAGTAGACGCGATGGAAAATAAAGAATAGAATGCCAGGAAATAAACTACCGGCGAGCAGCCTGAGTGTTTGCATGCATGCGATCTAAGTGGGTAAGGATTAAAGTTTTTAGTTTAGGAAGACTATCGACATGTGAGATCACCGAATACAAATCATTATAACTTGCACACAGTACTCTAAAGGGATCATGCAGTCCATAGGAGGTTCTACAATGGCGCAAAACTAAGGGAATGTACGATATAGTATTTCTACTGGGAACATGGAAATTTAGCTGACCTAAAAAGTCAGTACTTTCCACATCGCCGTGAATTAGGTTATAAATAAAGGTAATACCAAGCATAGTTCTATGATTAGCCAAGGAGGGTAAGTTAATTAGGAGAAGTCTACTATAATAGGAGGGTAATCTCTGTTCAGCATCCCAGTTTAAGCCGCGTAAAGCGAAAAGCAAAAAGTTCTTTTGAACCGATTCGATGCGTTTACTGTGGACCCCATACTGGGGGCTCCAAACGCAAGATCCATATTCTAAGATAGGAAGAACTAGTGAAATATATAAAGTTTTTGTTAAATAGGGGTCATCAAATTCTTTCGACCACCGTTTAATAAATTTGTTATTCCTCTCCACAAAAAAGGTAGCAAATCGGATGCCAGTAACTATAGAGGTATCTCTAAGTTATCGGCTATCCCCAAACTTGTCCCTCAGTGTCCACTCTAGCACCTTCTGTCCCAAAAAACTAACCTCTTTCCTACTACTTTCCTATCAGAATACTAGGGGCTTACGCAGTAAGCTCTCTAGATTATATTCAGATAGCCTTTCTTTCGCATCCCAGGTGATTGTATTTACAGAAACCTGGTTGAAGCCGGAGATCCTCTGCTCCAAAATTCTTCCCTGTAAGTACACTATTTACAGATTAGACCGTCTTCTCCAGCGTGGTGGCAGAGTTTTAATTGCCGTTGACTCCAGCCTCATCTCGGAACGGGTGGTATCTAATGATTTTGTGGACATCGAATTTATCTGCGTTAAACTATCTTTCACAGGTAGTTGCATTTATGTAACCTGCTCTTACATCCCTCCATCTTCGGAAGAGTCAATTTATTGGAAACACCTTTCGGCAATTCGGGCAGTTTCCAATAGGCTTTCTGATAGGGACCAATTAATGGCTTTGGGTGACTTCAACATACCCGGAGCTCACTGGTCTTCTGATGGGGTGTCTAATGTTCTTCACACTGCGGCACAGCATGACCTCCTAAATGGCTTGCTTGATTTATCCTTATCGCAAGTTGACCATATTTTTAATTCTTTAAACCGCTTACTTGATCTATGCTTTGTCTCTGGTCCTGCAGGTGTAAACCTAATTAGAGTTCCTCCAATGACTCAACCTGAAGATCCTTATCATTCAACTTTCGATGTGACTATCGACACTGGGACAGTCTTAGCTACTTCACCTGATAGCAGTTTAAACAGAGTCCGCTGTTTCCGAAAGGCTGACTATCAGGGGCTAAACACTTTAATAGCAGAGTTTGATTGGTCTAATCTTTACACGAGCTCTCACATGGCATCCGCCGTTGACATTTTTTACAATGCCATGAACTCATTTTTCTCTTTATGTGTTCCTATAAGCTACCCGTCGGTCTCTAATAAACCACTTTGGTTTAACAAGGAGCTGACGCGTCTAAAAAACGTAAAATCTAGGCTTTATAATAAATATAAACTCACTGGTTCAAAAACGGCTTTCTCATCTTATCTTAGTGCTCGATCTAACTTTACCGTGCTTAACGCTCAGTGTTATAAAAATTATTTGACTCGTTGTAAGGTTCAGTTAACGCAGGACCCTAAACAGTTTTATAACTTTGTTAACTCTAAACGTAAACCCACGTTATACCCTCCCTCGCTGCCATTTAAGAATACTACAGTAAATTCTGATCAAGCAATTGCTAATCTCTTTGCTGAGTTTTTTAAAACGACATATTCGCCCTCAACATCTTCAGATCATACATTTTCTACAGCTATGCCCAGTTCGTCCGTAATCTTCAGTCCTATTTTAAACGAAAGCTCACTTATTCTTGATCTTCAACGTGTTAAGCCAGTTTATTCGCCAGGTCCCGATGGTATAACTGGCTCTGTGCTTAGGTATTGCTCCGAGGCGCTGTGTAACTCCCTTCTTAAATTGTTTACCTTATCTTAAGAATCCTCAGAATTTCTTTCCCCTTATTTTTTTTTTTTTTTTTTTTTTTTATATGGACGTTGATGCACTACGGTCAGTACACTCAAGTGGCCCTTATGAAACCAGGCACGTGCCTGTTAGGGTTAGGTATTAGTAGACGCGATGGAAAATAAAGAATAGAATGCCAGGAAATAAACTACCGGCGAGCAGCCTGAGTGTTTGCATGCATGCGATCTAAGTGGGTAAGGATTAAAGTTTTTAGTTTAGGAAGACTATCGACATGTGAGATCACCGAATACAAATCATTATAACTTGCACACAGTACTCTAAAGGGATCATGCAGTCCATAGGAGGTTCTACAATGGCGCAAAACTAAGGGAATGTACGATATAGTATTTCTACTGGGAACATGGAAATTTAGCTGACCTAAAAAGTCAGTACTTTCCACATCGCCGTGAATTAGGTTATAAATAAAGGTAATACCAAGCATAGTTCTATGATTAGCCAAGGAGGGTAAGTTAATTAGGAGAAGTCTACTATAATAGGAGGGTAATCTCTGTTCAGCATCCCAGTTTAAGCCGCGTAAAGCGAAAAGCAAAAAGTTCTTTTGAACCGATTCGATGCGTTTACTGTGGACCCCATACTGGGGGCTCCAAACGCAAGATCCATATTCTAAGATAGGAAGAACTAGTGAAATATATAAAGTTTTTGTTAAATAGGGGTCATCAAATTCTTTCGACCACCGTTTAATAAATTTGTTATTCCTCTCCACAAAAAAGGTAGCAAATCGGATGCCAGTAACTATAGAGGTATCTCTAAGTTATCGGCTATCCCCAAACTTTTCGAGAATGTAATCACTCCTCACTTGCAACATCTATGCAGATCCGTTATTTCTCCATGCCAGCATGGTTTTATGAGGCGAAGATCAACCACGACCAATCTTCTGGAACTTACCTCTTTCGTTATTAGGGGCTTCCAACAAAACTTTCAAACCGATGTTATTTACACGGACTTTAGTAAAGCTTTCGACTCGGTTAATCATTCTCTTCTGGTTAGGAAACTCGATTCAATGGGGTTTCCGAGTGATCTTCTTAAATGGATTTCGAGTTATCTAAGTGATAGGACCCAAAAGGTTCTGTTCAGAAACGTTCAATCCTCAATAGCCTCAGGGTCACATCTGGCGTCCCACAGGGTAGCCACCTTGGACTTCTATTCACATTGTTTATCAATGATTTGCCGCATGTTCTAACCAATTCCAGAGTACTTATGTACGCTGATGACGTTAAACTTTGCTTGCAGTATAGGGACAGTTCTTGCCAATCAGACCTACAATCGGATCTTGATAACTTCCAAGCATGGTGTCATGCTAACGATTTACATCTCAACAGCTCAAAATGCAAACTGATGACATTTTCACGTGTCACTCCTCTGCTTGCCACCTATATGCTTAACGACTGCTCTTTGGAAAGAATTTCTATTGTTGATGATCTGGGTGTCCGCCTGGATCCTAAACTTTCGTTCTCTGAACATATTTCTTGTATGGTTAACAAAGCCAGAGGCATGCTGGGATTCATTAAAAGGTGGGCGAAGGAATTCGATTCTCCTTATGTAACGAAGACTCTCTTTACTTCGTTGGTTCCTCCTATATTGGAGTATGGAGTCCTCAATTTGGAGTCTATAGTAGCCGCATTGAATCTGTCCAAAAGAACTTTTTGCTTTTTGCCCTTCGTGGACTACCCTGGGATGCAAACCTTAGATTACCGTCTTACGTTAGTAGACTTCTCCTACTTAATCTACCTTCTTTAGCTAACCGTAGGACGATGCTTGGCGTTGTCTTTTTACATAAGCTTATCTAGAACTTTTATACCACTAGTAGTTAACCACTGTAGGCGTGAGTTTGAAGTACATGAGCCCTTTAGGGTTTTATGTACTGATTAGAATCGTCTTTTTAGTAGCATTGAAGGCATTGAAAGCCTTCAAAAATTAAAAACTGTATTGCTTCTAGTACTATCCCGTAGTGTATCCTAATTTTTCCTCGTTCTATTCTATTTTTTTCTTCTCTCGCGTCTATCTAGTACGCGTTTCGTGCCGTACGTCACACGGCTGCGCCCCTCGGTCGGTTGGGCGGGAGGTGGGCGTGGGACCCCGCGCGTAAAAAAAAAAAAAAAATATACGTTGGGCTTAGAAGCTTTTTCAATAGTTTGCCTATGCAATTCTATTTCTTTATTTTCCGCGCGGAATTTTTGTTTACTTTGATATCTTGTAGTGAGTTTCATAATATTTCCTGTGATATTTTGTAGCTCTTTAATAGTTATTTACGACAATGCGTCAGCTACATGATTGTCTATTCCCTTTAAATACTCGACTGTAAAGTCGTATTCTTCTAATTCGAGCCTCATACGTGTATGTTTTGAACTTGGATTGACCATTGAAAATAGATATATTAGGGGTCTGTGATCTGTTCTAACTACGAAATGTTTTCCATAAACATATGGTCGAAAATGTAGTATTGCCCAATGAATTGCAGCTAATTCCTGCTCAGTAGTACACTTATTACTTTCTCCTTTTGTAAATGCTCTTGATGCGTATGCAATGGGAAGTTGGAGTCTATTATGGTTTTGAGTTAAAACCGCTCCATACGCTTGCTTACTTGCATCCGTGATTATGCAAACTTCTTTAGTGAAATCGGGATATTGTAGCAAAGTAGGTTCTATAAGTTTTGTTTTTAAATATTGAAATGCATTTTGACATTCATCTGTCCATTGAAAGGGAACATTCTTTTTACAAAACCTTGTTATGTGCCTTGAATAGTCGGCGAAATTTTTGATGAAACGTCTGTAATAGTTACAAAATGCTACAAAACGTCTAGCGCTGTCCGCGTTGTGCGGTACTGGGTAGTTCATAATGACATCATATTTCTTCTCGTCGGGAAGTATTCCTTTATCAGTGCATTTATGACCTAGAAAAGTCACCTCATGCATAAAAAATGAACATTTTTCTGGATGTAACTTCAGGTTGAATTTCCTACGTTTCTCAAAAACATCTGTTTCAATTGCTACTGATGTATTTATTATAGTAGGTATAGACAATTTTAAATCAAATTTTCGTTCGATCGATATTAAATAAGATCTTAGTCTGATCAAAAGTCTTGATACTTGTGACCAATGATCTTGATTTAGTACTTCTTTATGATCATGTACTAGTATCCGTATCTCATTGAAACTTTTTACTAGTATTTCGACATGTTTCTTTACCGTATTTCTTTGAATAGGTCTGTCCCGAGCAAGAGATTTATAAGATTTATCAAATTCGATTTTTATGTTATATATATCTTTGTATAATTCGGCCCAATCCATTTCTTTTTTTATTGAAACGATACCAACATATTTATCTTACGTATTTAGCGTTGCCATATATAATATTATATATATTATTTTGATTGAATCTTATTTATTTATCATTTCATTTTCTTAAATTTAACAAATTAAATATATATTTTTTTTGTATATATAGAAATTTTGAGTTTTTATAATTATATTTAATGTTGTGTTTAAATGTTATCAAGGTTATTGGCGCGACTCATGTACTTCTTTTTTAAGCATTTATTATGTAGTTTGTACATTTTGTAAAACAGATTTGCGCACATAATAACAACCATGATAATTAACAATGTGTGTATTAAGTCTAAATTTTCGTTTAGGGCTTCTACTTTATTAATGACGTTAGCAGTGGAGTTCACTGTCTTAACATCGACTACTCCCATTTTTAATGTATTTTCTTCTGTTTTAATAGTTTCTGTACTAGTTTCTGTATTTCTTTTTGATTTCTCCTGAAAATTTACTTATTGCATTACAACATTGCATTACTTTTTAAAGAAAAATTTATCCTTTTTTTTTTTTTAAATTAATTAATTGGTTTTAACAGGTTTCCTGCCTATATTTTCGTATAGCTTTACGGGCTAATCAGGCGGAAAAGGTTCCGCCCAATTTTGACAAATTTTAATAATTTTAATTATAGTAATTATATTATTTCTGCTTCTGTCATCATTGTCGCCTGCGTCAGCTGGTCGTCGCCAGTTGGCTTTGCTGACGCTCCCTCGATGGCGTAAGAGGCGGCCTGCCCCTCACGCTTGTTGATGCTGCTGCTGTCCTGGGCCTCTTGGCTCAGGCGGTGCCGGTCCTCGCACAGGTTGATAGGCAGTATGGGCTGTCCAATGGTCCCGGACAGTCCCTAGGGCATTCCTTCTTCCGTGTGGGTAATTGCTGCGGCGGAGGAGGTATTAGTTTCTTGTTTTTTATAGTCTTAGCTACTGAGTGAGCTGGACTTTTAGGCTTTCTCTCGATGAGACTTGATTTTAGGAAATCAAGCTCTTCTTGCAGCTTCTGGGCTGTTGCCAGGGGGGTGGCGGCTGATTCGTGAATAATAGCCACTTAACATGCGCTATTCTCTTGTTTATTTTAGCCTTTACACCCCCTTGCTTCGCTATTATAGTTCATCTCTACTCACTCAGTTTTTGCTTTCCGTGTTGCTCGTTGGTTCCAGTATTATCTTAGACCTCAGGGTTAGTTCATCCAGTCTCCAGTTATCCAGCGTTATCCAGTTATATAGTTTATATCCAGTTATATACCCAGTTATCCAGCTCGACTGCTTGGCTCATTGTCACGGTCGCCATGTAGAGTTACGAGTAATGAGAGTAACGAGAGTAGACGTTTGATGTTTGATTATTGATTCTTTATTCTTAATAATTCTTGGTGGAAGCGGCGAAGGTGCCGCTTCGACCAGTTCGTCGTGATTAACTTTACAATATTCTTTTTAGTTTAAATTAAGGCTAGGTTCCATCGCTGCGCTGCCCGCAGACGGCGGCAGAGCGACGGCTTATGTATATGCTTATGTATATAGGCTATGCGTTCCTAGACGGACGCGCGAGGGTATATGTTTATAAGGTCAGCTCATGTTACAAAAGTACATGCGTTAGCTCTTTCATATGCCGGCTTGAGATTTATGACCGGGAAATTTGAGAATTGTTTACATTGCAACAATTAGTTACAGTACGCATTCTTTAAGTATTTATTTTACAGTGGGTATTCAATGTGAGCATACTACATCTCCCTCCTTTTGAAAAATAACGTAATAACATGGAGTTATTTTTAGATTAATTAAAATGTATTTATTTTTATTTATTTATTAATTTTTTTTGTTTGTTAATTTTAATTTGATTAAGAAAATGAAATTATGAAATGAATTATCTGCATTTATTTATACTTATGCTTGTCTATTTATTTCTATGCATGCCCATGCTAAATACAATTATGAAATAAACATTTTTAATCTATCCTTATGAACTGTCTGTTTTTTATTTTTATACCCTGTACCAAAGGTACACAGGTATTATAGTTTTGTGCGAGTGCGATATTCTGTAACAGGCAGAAGGAGGCGTGGCAGACCCCCAAAAGTTACCTAAATATTGATCAGGACCACTAAAGGAGTCGATATAGCCATGTCCGTCTGTCCGTCCGTCCGTCTGTCTGTCTGTCTGTCTGTCTGTCCGTCTGTATGAACGCCTAGTTCTCAGAGACTATAAGAGCTAGAGACACGAAACTTGGGATTTAGACTTCTTATATCTGCACGCAGATCAAGTTTGTTTTAAATTTTTGCTGCTCCCCTTTTTGGTGGAGCTATTCGGAAAAAACCATATATCTCCCAAATTTATAAAGCTATGTAAACCATATTCAAAACCTTGATGTATTTTATCAATATACACAGATTGCCCAAATTTCATTGCGATCGTGCCATAAATAGCGTATATATAGGCTTTTTACTTTATACACATTATGTGTACAAGAGGCAGCCCAGGCAGAGGGCTCCAAATAAAACAAAACGTTTATTATACATTTTAGTTATGTTCACATTATTATGAAATTAAGAATACAAATTTCAAGTTGGTTAGTGGTGCAGCTGTCTAAGCTGCAGTCTACCCGAAAGGCTTTTTCTGAACAAAGATTAGTTGTCACGAGTTCGAATACCGGCTGCGACGGATGAAAAATTTTTTTTTTACATTTAGCAATTTTTTTTTTTTTATTTTTCCCTGTAAATCAAAATAATTACAGTATTTAATAATAAGAAATAAAAAAATGTAAGCAAAGGACTATCTCAATTTTTTTAATGAAAAAAATTTTCTTATGCGGCAGGACCCGAACCCAGGTCATTTGCTTACACGCAAAACACATGCAGCTTTACCCACTGAGCCATCGACTGTGCTTCTAAAATTAAAGACATTTGCAATACAAGTACCATAAATTTTTCTGAGTTTTTAATTTTTTATTCTCCTTCTTTTATATAATTTTGGCACACGCGTTTTAATGGTACAGGGTATTCTACTGTCGGGACACTCGACTGTATGTCCATCTTGTTATCGTTTGATATTATAATGTTATCTCTATCTTCTATTTTAATTACTTTATACGGACCAGTGTATTTATAATCCAACTTGTGGCCTGTTTCATTTCTTAGCAAAACTTTATATCCTACTGATATACCTTTTTTCTTTATTTAATTATCATAAAGTTTTTTATTTCTATACTTATTTTCCTCTAACATTACTCTAGCTCTTTTATATGCTACTTCGAGTCTATATTTGCTCTCTTTAGCATAGTCATCTATATTATATATAGCTTCTATGTTATCTATACTATTAAATTCCTTTGGTAAATTGCTTGTTTTACCAAATACTAACTCATATCGACAATAATTATGTGCCATTGAGGGAGTCGTGTTGAAACAGAATGTGAAATATTGAAGCCATACATACCAATCAGTTTTATCAACCGATATGTAAGATCTTATGTATTCATTAAATGTTCTATGACTTCTTTCAATTGTTCCAACTGTCTGATGGTGGTGTGCCGTTGAAGTTAGGTTTTTAATTTTCAAGTATTTGCACAAGTCACTTATAATTGAATTCCTGTATTCTGTTCCCATGTCCGTAATGAACGTCTTTATTGGACCGTCCTTCAGAATAAATTATTCAAAAATAGCTTTAGCGACAGTATTTGCGTTCTTGTTTGGAATTGGTATAGCAACGAGATATTTTGTTAAATCACATATTAACGTGACTATATATTCATTGCCATTCTCAGATTTTGGTAATGGACCAATAGTGTCCACTATTATTCTATGATACTATTTTCGCTTTCTGACATTTTTGACATTTTCTTACGTACTCAATTATATCTTTAGACATATTTTTCCAGTAATAGTGTCTTTTTACTTTGGCCAAAGTTTTTGATATGCCAGTATGACCGCCTTGTATGGGATCGTCATGGAATGTAGACAATATAGCTTCTTTTTCTTTTAAATTTTTTATTTGGGTCACCGAGTTGAGTAGCGCTACTCTTAACATATTCAATATTTTATTGCCCATTAATTTAAAATTATCTATTGAAACATTTTCAAAGATATTTTCCCACGGTGCCAGTTTCAGTTTGCTGATTTTATTTATACCGGCTTGCATTTCAAGCCTTTGAAAGAACTGACCTAAGTCAATATTCCCATTAGAATATAAATCGCTAACATTATATCTTGCGATTATTTTCTTATCATGTGTAAATAAACATAGCATGTTTTTAATCTGCAAGGTCACTACTTTACGTACTTCATCATTGTTTATGACTTTGTCGACTCCAGCCTCATCTCGGAACGGGTGGTATCTAATGACTTTTTGGACATCGAATTTGTCTTCGTTAAACTATCTTTCACAGGTAGTTGCATTTATGTAACCTGCTCTTACATTCCTCCATCTTCGGAAGAGCCAATTTATTGGAAACACCTTTCGGCAATTGGGGCAGTTTCCAATAGGCTTGCTGATAGGGAGCAATTAGTTGCTTTGGGTGACTTCAACATACCCGGAGCTCACTGGTCTTCTGATGGGGTGTCTAATGTTCTTCACACTGCGGCACAGCATGACCTCCTAAATGGCTTGCTGGATTTATCCTTTTCGCAAGTTGACCATATTTTTAATTCCTTAAACCGCTTACTTGATCTATGCTTTGTCTCTGATCCTGCAGGTGTAAACCTAATTAGAGTTCCTCCAATGACTCAACCTGAAGATCCTTATCATTCAACTTTCGATGTGACTATCGACACTGGGACAGTCTTAGCTACTTCACCTGATAGCAGTTTAAACAGAGTCCGCTGTTTCCGAAAGGCTGACTATCAGTGGCTAAACACTTTAATAGCAGAGTTTGATTGGTCTAATTTTTACTCGAGCTCTGACATGGCATCTGCCGTTGACATTTTTTACAATGCCATGAACTCATTTTTCTCTTTATGTGTTCCTATAAGCTACCCGTCGGTCTCTAATAAACCACTTTGGTTTAACAAGGAGCTGACGCGTCTAAAAAACGTAAAATCTAGGCTTTATAATAAATATAAACTCACTGGTTCAAAAACGGCTTTCTCATCTTATCTTAGTGCTCGATCTAACTTTACCGTGCTTAACGCTCAGTGTTATAAAAATTATTTGACTCGTTGTAAGGTTCAGTTAACGCAGGACCCTAAACAGTTTTATAACTTTGTTAACTCTAAACGTAAACCCACGTTATACCCTCCCTCGCTGCCATTTAAGAATACTACAGTAAATTCTGATCAAGCAATTGCTAATCTCTTTGCTGAGTTTTTTAAAACGACATATTCGCCCTCAACATCTTCAGATCATACATTTTCTACAGCTATGCCCAGTTCGTCCGTAATCTTCAGTCCTATTTTAAACGAAAGCTCACTTATTCTTGATCTTCAACGTGTTAAGCCAGTTTATTCGCCAGGTCCCGATGGTATAACTGGCTCTGTGCTTAGGTATTGCTCCGAGGCGCTGTGTAACCCCCTTTTTAAATTGTTTACCTTATCTTAAGAATCCTCAGAATTTCTTTCCCCTTATTTGTTATTCCTCTCCACAAAAAAGGTAGCAAATCGGATGCCAGTAACTATAGAGGTATCTCTAAGTTATCGGCTATCCCCAAACTTTTCGAGAATGCAATCACTCCTCACTTGCAACATCTATGCAGATCCGTTATTTCTCCATGCCAGCATGGTTTTATGAGACGAAGATCAACCACGACCAATCTTCTGGAACTTACCTCTTTCGTTATTAGGGGCTTCCAACAAAACGTTTAAACCGATGTTATTTACACGGACTTTAGTAAAGCTTTCGACTCGGTTAATCATTCTCTTCTGGTTAGGAAACTCGATTCAATGGGGTTTCCTAGTGATCTTCTTAAATGGATTTCGAGTTATCTAAGTGATAGGACCCAAAAGGTTCTGTTCAGAAACGTTCAATCCAATAGCCTCAAGGTCACATCTGGCGTCCCACAGGGTAGCCACCTTGGACTTCTATTCACATTGTTTATCAATGATTTTCCGCATGTTCTAACCAATTCCAGAGTACTTATGTACGCTGATGACGTTAAACTTTGCTTGCAGTATAGGGACATTTCTTGCCAATCAGACCTACAATCGGATCTTGATAGCTTCCAAGCATGGTGTCATGCTAACGATTTACATCTCAACAGCTCAAAATGCAAACTGATGACATTTTCACGTGTCACTCCTCTGCTTGCCACCTATATGCTTAACGACTGCTCTTTGGAAAGAATTTCTATTGTTGATGATCTGGGTGTCCGCCTGGATCCTAAACTTTCGTTCTCTGAACATATTTCTTGTATGGTTAACAAAGCCAGAGGCATGCTGGGATTCATTAAAAGGTGGGCGAAGGAATTCGATTCTCCTTATGTAACGAAGACTCTCTTTACTTCGTTGGTTCCTCCTATATTGGAGTATGGAGTCCTCAATTTGGAGTCTATAGTAGCCGCATTGAATCTGTCCAAAAGAACTTTTTGCTTTTTGCCCTTCGTGGCCTACCCTGGGATGCAAACCTTAGATTACCGTCTTACGTTAGTAGACTTCTCCTACTTAATCTACCTTCTTTAGCTAACCGTAGGACGATGCTTGGCGTTGTCTTTTTACATAAGCTTATCTAGAACTTTTATACCACTAGTAGTTAACCACTGTAGGCGTGAGTTTGAAGTACATGAGCCCTTTAGGGTTTTATGTACTGATTAGAATCGTCTTTTTAGTAGCATTGAAGGCATTGAAAGCCTTCAAAAATTAAAAACTGTATTGCTTGTAGTACTATTCCGTAGTGTATCCTAATTTTTCCTCGTTCTATTCTATTTTTTTCTTCTCTCGCGTCTATCTAGTACGCGTTTCGTGCCGTACGTCACACGGCTGCGCCCCTCGGTCGGTTGGGCGGGAGGTGGGCGTGGGACACCGCGCGTAAAAAAAAAAAACAACAAAAATATACGTTGGGCTTAGAAGCTTTTTCAATAGTTTGCCTATGCAATTCTATTTCTTTATTTTCCGCGCGGAATTTTCGTTTACTTTGATATCTTGTAGTGAGTTTCATAATATTTCCTGTGATATTTTGTAGCTCTTTAATAGTTATTCACGACAATGCGTCAGCTACATGATTGTCTATTCCCTTTAAATACTCGACTGTAAAGTCATATTCTTCTAATTCGAGCCTCATACGTGTAAGTTTTGAACTTGGATTGACCATTGAAAATAGATATATTAGGGGTCTGTGATCTGTTCTAACTACGAAATGTTTTCCATAAACATATGGTCGAAAATGTAGTATTGCCCAATGAATTGCAGCTAATTCCTGCTCAGTAGTACACTTATTACTTTCTCCTTTTGTAAATGCTCTTGATGCGTATGCAATGGGAAGTTGGAGTCTATTATGGTTTTGAGTTAAAACCGCTCCACACGCTTGCTTACTTGCATCCGTGATTATGCAAAATTCTTTAGTGAAATCGGGATATTGTAGCAAAGTAGGTTCTATAAGTTTTGTTTTTAAATATTGAAATGCATTTTGACATTCATCTGTCCATTGAAAGGGAACATTCTTTTTACAAAACCTTGTTATGTGCCTTGAATAGTCGGCGAAATTTTTGATGAAACGTCTGTAATAGTTACAAAATGCTACAAAACGTCTAGCGCTGTCCGCGTTGTGCGGTACTGGGTAGTTCATAATGACATCATATTTCTTCTCGTCGGGAAGTATTCCTTTATCAGTGCATTTATGACCTAGAAAAGTCACCTCATGCATAAAAAATGAACATTTTTCAGGATGTAACTTCAGGTTGAATTTCCAACGTTTCTCAAAAACATCTGTTAAGTTTTTAAGCATATGTTTTTCGGAACAACCGATTACTATTAAGTCATCCCTATAAAGAAATGCTTGAGAAAGCTCTAATCCAGAGAATGCAATGGTCATCATTCTTTGGAACGAGTTAGGAGCTATTTTTAATCCAAAAGGTAATCGCGTAAAACGATAGGAGCCATTGCTCGTTGAAAAATACGTTATATCTCTTGAACTTGAACTGGAATCCTTACATTAAGTCAAGACATGAGAAATATTTAGCTCGACCTAGTTGATCCAAAATATCATCAATTCTAGGTAATGGAAATATATCAGATAGTAACTTTTTATTAATTTGGCGATAGTCAATCACTATCCGCCATTTCTTTACATCTGATCCTGAAGGTGGTTTCATAGGAACAATTAACAATGGGCTGTTATATTCAGATACTGACGGTTCAACAATTCCGTCGGAAATTAACTTTCCTACTTGTTTTTGTATTTCTTCGACTTGACTGTGTGGGCTTCGATAATTTTGTATATATGCAGGTTCACTATCTTTTAATCTCAGTTTTTGTTTATAGAAGTTGTTTGTAGTTATCGCTTCGGTTTCCAATCCGAATACATCGCTATATTGGGTGCATAATTTAGTGAGTTGTAACTTGAACTGAGGAGGGAAGTTTTTTGAAAGTTGGGATAATACAGACTTTTCTCTATTTTCTCGATTGCGTTTGACTACATCGTTGTTCGATATGAATTTATACGTTAATTTATCTGTAGTGATTACTTTGTCGGTATTTATTGTATTTAGTACCCTTATGAAAGCGTTATTGGATGTTGCTATGGTATTTGCAATGTAGATACCATGCTGAATTTCCTGATTTGGAATTAATAGACTGTCTTCATTTGAATTGCGTTTTATTTTTCGAATAACTTGGGATCTTGCTGGCAGGATCTTGTTGGATCTTGTTGCCAGTACTGTGAGTTAGTGGTACATTAATTGGAAATTTTAAATTATCAGGTCTAATCATAAGCCAATAAGCCGACAGTTGTATTTTGTCATAAAATCGATACCTAATATTCCATCACATGGAATAGGGAATTGTTCAGTGACGATATGAAAGTCGTGTGGAATTATGTATTTAGTCGTCTGTATTTCAATAGAAACTAAACCTATAGATTTAGTTATTTCTTGACCTATACCTTTTATATCTATAATGTAGTTGTACTGGATATCGTGAAAGATATCAGAAGTTTCTTTTAAGAGTGATATATCCGCACCTGTGTCTATCAGAACGACAAGTTCTTTTCCTGTAGCTACGTTAATAAATGAGACGAACCTATTCTGACTGAGATTAATTGTGTAAACTCTTGTATCATTTACTGCTGAGAATTTAAAGGGTTTTGCGAGTTTCCCTATGCATCTTGGGTAAACCTTATGCGGGTCTCGGAGTTGTTTTGGCCTCGATACGAGTTACCACGGCCTCTATGATTTCCTCCAATTTGGCCTCTTCCTCCATTATTGTTATTAGTGTAGTTACTTCGGTAGTTATTGTTATTGCTTTGATAACTACGAGAGTTGCCTCTATAATTTCCACGCCAGCGGTTTATAGCGCGTTCGGATTGATAATTATAGTGTTTGACTGTCCCGTTTCTTCTGTGCAACTATCAACAAATCTAGATACAGCTTCGTTCATGTTATTGAAAGTACCAGATTGCATGATAAGTTTCACTCTGTTAATTGTGCAGTTTTTAGCCATTGCTTTGACTGCCTGCCTAGTGGAATAACTTCTGGCTAACTCTAGGGTTAATCCGTCCGTTATATAAGCACCTTTCAATGCTTTTGTCATCTGCTCAACCTCTTGTGTGTACTGGTTACCAGTTTTGTTGCGTTGCTGAAGGTTTATCAATTTTGCAGATAATACCTCTACAGTTTCGCCTCTGACGTTGCTCTTTAATTTTGAAATCACCTCAGAAATAGTTTTTTTCATTTCCGATTAGATTCCTGGCGGCACCTTTTAGCTTTGTTTTTATGATAGAAACAGCTAATTCTTCATGCTCGCCTTTTATTGACTGTATTATTTCCAATGCATCAGCAAAACTTGTCAAATTCTCAGCTTTACCATCGAAAGCTGGTACAAGCTTGGATGCTGTATTAATAAAATCAATATTCGATTGAGCCATTGTAGTTCTGTTAGTTTCTACTATACTCGAACAATCGTCAGAATCTGTGGAACTATCCAGTTCTGGTATTAACACAGCTGGAGTAGTCAAATTAAATCTTCAGATTTTTCGGACTCCTCACCAGTTTCAATTGCTACTGATGTATTTATTATAGTAGGTATAGACAATTTTAAATCAAATTTTCGTTCGATCGATATTAAATAAGATCTTAGTCTGATCAAAAGTCTTGATACTTGTGACCAATGATCTTGATTTAGTACTTCTTTATGATCATGTACTAGTATCCGTATCTCATTGAAACTTTTTACTAGTATTTCGACATGTTTCTTTACCGTATTTCTTTGAATAGGTCTGTCCCGAGCAAGAGATTTATAAGATTTATCAAATTCGATTTTTATGTTATATATATCTTTGTATAATTCGGCCCAATCCATTTCTTTTTTTATTGAAACGATACCAACATATTTATCTTACGTATTTAGCGTTGCCATATATAATATTATATATATTATTTTGATTGAATCTTATTTATTTATCATTTCATTTTCTTAAATTTAACAAATTAAATATATATTTTTTTTGTATATATAGAAATTTTGAGTTTTTATAATTATATTTAATGTTGTGTTTAAATGTTATCAAGGTTATTGGCGCGACTCATGTACTTCTTTTTTAAGCATTTATTATGTAGTTTGTACATTTTGTAAAACAGATTTGCGCACATAATAACAACCATGATAATTAACAATGTGTGTATTAAGTCTAAATTTTCGTTTAGGGCTTCTACTTTATTAATGACGTTAGCAGTGGAGTCCACTGTCTTAACATCGACTACTCCCATTTTTAATGTATTTTCTTCTGTTTTAATAGTTTCTGTACTAGTTTCTGTATTTCTTTTTGATTTCTCCTGAAAATTTACTTATTGCATTACAACATTGCATTACTTTTTAAAGAAAAATTTATCCTTTTTTTTTTTAAATTAATTAATTGGTTTTAACAGGTTTCCTGCCTATATTTTCGTATAGCTTTACGGGCTAATCAGGCGGAAAAGGTTCCGCCCAATTTTGACAAATTTTAATAATTTTAATTATAGTAATTATATTATTTCTGCTTCTGTCATCATTGTCGCCTGCGTCAGCTGGTCGTCGCCAGTTGGCTTTGCTGACGCTCCCTCGATGGCGTAAGAGGCGGCCTGCCCCTCACGCTTGTTGATGCTGCTGCTGTCCTGGGCCTCTTGGCTCAGGCGGTGCCGGTCCTCGCACAGGTTGATAGGCAGTATGGGCTGTCCAATGGTCCCGGACAGTCCCTAGGGCATTCCTTCTTCCGTGTGGGTAATTGCTGCGGCGGAGGAGGTATTAGTTTCTTGTTTTTTATAGTCTTAGCTACTGAGTGAGCTGGACTTTTAGGCTTTCTCTCGATGAGACTTGATTTTAGGAAATCAAGCTCTTCTTGCAGCTTCTGGGCTGTTGCCAGGGGGGTGGCGGCTGATTCGTGAATAATAGCCACTTAACATGCGCTATTCTCTTGTTTATTTTAGCCTTTACACCCCCTTGCTTCGCTATTATAGTCCATCTCTACTCACTCAGTTTTTGCTTTCCGTGTTGCTCGTTGGTTCCAGTATTATCTTAGACCTCAGGGTTAGTTCATCCGGTTAGTTCATCCAGTCTCCAGTTATCCAGCGTTATCCAGTTATATAGTTTATATCCAGTTATATACCCAGTTATCCAGCTCGACTGCTTGGCTCATTGTCACGGTCGCCATGTAGAGTTACGAGTAATGAGAGTAACGAGAGTAGACGTTTGATGTTTGATTATTGATTCTTTATTCTTAATAATTCTTGGTGGAAGCAGCGAAGGTGCCGCTTCGATCAGTTCGTCGTGATTAACTTTACAATATTCTTTTTAGTTTAAATTAAGGCTAGGTTCCATCGCTGCGCTGCCGCAGACGGCGGTAGAGCGACGGCTTATGTATATAGGCTATGCGTTCCTAGACGGACGCGCGAGGTTATATGTTTATGAGGTCAGCTCATGTTACAGAAGTGCATGCGTTAGCTCTTTCATATGCCGGCTTGAGTTTTATGACCGGGAAATTTGAGAATTGTTTACATTGCAACAATTAGTTACAGTACGCATTCTTTAAGTATTTATTTTACAGTGGGTATTCAATGTGAGCATACTACAGTCCCAATATTTCATGCCACTTCTGAAGCTCACTGCCATGTTTTTTTACGTTTTGTGCTGCGTTGCATTTTTCGCGTCCTTGATTTATGAAATATAGATTTGACTTCCGAGATGCAGTTGCGAACTTTTTTCCCGTTTTCGGATCAACTATAACTGCACCGTCGCGTCGAAAAGTAACTTCAAAACTGTGATCTGTGATTTTTGACACTGACATCAAATTGGACCGAAGTTGAGGTACGAATAACGTTTCACCTAAGCTCGCCGTAACGATCGACGTTTCTAGGAGGACACTTCCGCTGCCGACAATTGGAGAAGATTCATCGTTTGCCAATTTCAAATTCTGCGATTCACTTTTCAGATTTTCGAATTTTTCTCTTTGAGAGCATATGAGCGATTTTAGCAAATGTGTTTTTCGCGCTGGACCTTTTGTCTGGTATATGCTTTCCAGTTTTTCCCATAACTCTTTTGATGTTTCACAATTTTTCACTTGCCTTAACTCAGAAGTGGAAATGGACAGAATTATCTATCTATTTTAATGTTCGCGAAGCTCATTTCGAATTATCTGTTTCATCTTTTCAGAAACTTCTCGCACTTTTCGGCAAATTCGCACGTTGTCTCTGTCACTCCCGAGTTTCTTACTGACTGCTCGCAGTCACACACTCATAATCTCTCATACACAGATTTCGCGCGAAAAAATGTTAGTTATCGCGAACGAGAGTTTTCTGATGCGAATAATTTGGTTTTTCACAAATATCTCTTTTACTTTCACTTTATTACTCTATGCGCAGTTTAAGCGTTCTGGGATCATAACCTGATGTTAAATAAACGAGGGATCGAGTTTTAGAGTAATAATATAAAGTTGTTTTATTGAATATTAATGCGCGACACACGCGCTTGCTGCAGAGACTTTAGAGACGATAGTGAGAGCGATACATATTTAGAGATGAATACTTTTGTTTCTATCGATATATATACATACATTTGGTATATTTTCAACAGCTACTAATTATGACGTGAGAGTAGAGTAAGGACCCCACCCCAGCGTTTGTCAGACCGATCTAGCCGATAAATTATAATTCTTTATTATTCATCATTATTCGATCTTTCTCTTCGTAGCGGACGGTCGTGTTTTTGTTTTGCGCTCCGACTTTTGTGTTATTTTGAATCTAAATCACCGGGGTTTCATCTAAACTTATCACCTAATATTTCATAACGATATACGTGCATGCACTTTTCTGATTAGTTAAATTGCATTAATAATCACGTCTTAGTTTTGTGCTAAGACGGTTATCTTATTTTATTTTTCCTCTTTGCTCTTTTACCGTTTTTATTTTTCTCTCCCCCGCTTGAGTGCCGTTTGCTATTAGCTGCATCCAAGCTGTTCATGCGCTCTTTTATCTCTCTCTTCATTTCTTTAATTTTTTGGTATTGATAGTGTGCACAGTGGTTCTAGGGTTTGTGAACATGTCCCAGAATATTGTCTGTGTTATTAAGAATTGCCAAAAAAATGTTTTGCTAGATCAGCCCAGTTTCCATTGCTGGCTTTGCGAGGCAGTTGTGCACGCTAAGTGCATCGAGATGACAGGTCGAATGGCTGACGCAGTGTCCAGCAAAAAGGGCCTGCGCTGCTGCTGTGAGGCCTGTCGACCGGTTGAGAAGGAAATATCAGCCTTCATGCGTCAGACCAGGAGTGTATTTTCTGAGATCACAGCCAGCAATTTCCGAGTACGTTGTAGTCAAGCAGTACGAGGCACGGAAGAAGAGAAATCGGCCTGCGGCAGTTCAACTGCCGAAGCCGTCACAACCCTCAGTGTCCACTGCACCTTCTGTCCCAAAAAACTAATCTCTTCCCTACTACTTTCCTATCAGAATACTAGGCGCTTACGCAGTAAGCTCTCTAGATTATATTCAGATAGCCTTTCTTTCGCATCCCAGGATATTGTGTTTACATAAACCTGGTTGAAGCCGGAGATCCTCTGCTCCGAAATTCTTTCATGTAAGTACACTATTTACATTTTAGACCGTCTTCTCCAGCGTGGTGGCGGAGTTGCCGTTGACTCCTGCCTCATCTCGGAACGGGTGGTATCTAATGACTTTTTGGACATCGAATTTGTCTTCGTTAAACTATCTTTCACAGGTAGTTGCATTTATGTAACCTGCTCTTACATCCCTCCATCTTCGGAAGAGCCAATTTATTGGAAACACCTTTCGGCAATTGGGGCAGTTTCCAATAGGCTGTCTGATAGGGAGCAATTAGTGGCTTTGGGTGACTTCAACATACCCGGAGCTGACTGGTCTTCTGATGGGGTGTCTAATGTTCTTCACACTGCGGCACAGCATGACCTCCTAAATGGCTTGCTTGATTTATTATTATCTCAAGTTAACCATATTTTTAATTCTTTAAACCGCTTACTGGATTTATGCTTTGTCTCCGATCCTGCAGGCGTAAACCTAACTAGAGTTCCTCCAATGACGCAACCTGAAGATCCTTATCATCCAACTTTCGATGTGACTATCGACACTGGGACAGTTTTAGCTACTACACCTGATAGCAGTTTAAACAGAGTCCGCTGTTTCCGAAAGGCTGACTATCAGTGGCTAAACACTTTAATAGCAGAATTTGATTGGTCTAATCTTTACACGAGCTCTGACATGGCATCCGCCGTTGACATTTTTTACAATGCCATGAACTCATTTTTCTCTTTATGTGTTCCTAAAACCTACTCGTCGGTCTCTAACTCAGCAAAGAAGTTTTTTAAAACGACATATTCGCCCTCAACATCTTCAGATCATACATTTTCTACAGCTATGCCCAGTTCGTCCTTAATCTTCAGTCCTATTCTAAACGAAAGCTCACTTATTCTTGATCTTCAACGTGTTAAGCCAGTTTATTCGCCAGGTCCCGATGGTATACCTGGCTCTGTGCTTAGGTATTGCTCCGAGGCGCTGTGTAACCCCTTCTTAAATTGTTCACCTTATCTTTAGAATTCTCAGAATTTCCCCTTATTTGGAGGGAATCATTTGTCATTCCTCTCCACAAAAAAGGTAGCAAATCGGATGCCAGTAACTATAGGGGTATCTCTAAGTTATAGGCTATCCCCAAACTTTTCGAGAATGTAATCACCCCTCACTTGCAACATCTATGTAGATCCGTCATCTCTCCATGCCAGCATGGTTTTATGAGGCGAAGATCAACCACGACCAATTATCTAGAACTTACCTCTTTCGTTTCGATGTTATTTACACGGACTTTAGTAAAGCTTTCGACTCGGTTAATCATTCTCTTCTGGTTAGGAAACTTGATTCAATGGGGTTTCCGAGTGATCTTCTTAAATGGATTTCGAGTTATCTAAGTGATAGGACCCAAAAGGTTCTGTTCAGAAACGTTCAATCCTCAATAGCCTCAGGGTCACATCTGGCGTCCCACAGGGTAGCCACCTTGGACTTCTATTCACATTGTTTATCAATGATTTGCCGCATGTTCTAACCAATTCCAGAGTACTTATGTACGCTGATGACGTTAAACTTTGCTTGCAGTATAGGGACAGTTCTTGCCAATCAGACCTACAATCGGATCTTGATAACTTCCAAGCATGGTGTCATGCTAACGATTTACATCTCAACAGCTCAAAATGCAAACTGATGACATTTTCACGTGTCACTCCTCTGCTTGCCACCTATATGCTTAACGACTGCTCTTTGGAAAGAATTTCTATTGTTGATGATCTGGGTGTCCGCCTGGATCCTAAACTTTCGTTCTCTCAACATATTTCTTGTATGGTTAACAAAGCCAGAGGCATGCTGGGATTCATTAAAAGGTGGGCGAAGGAATTCGATTCTCCTTATGTAACGAAGACTCTCTTTACTTCGTTGGTTCGCCCTATATTGAAGTATGGTTCGTGCGTCTGGAGTCCTCAATTTGGAGTCCATAATAGCCGCATTGAATCTGTCCAAAAGAACTTTTTGCTTTTTGCCCTTCGTGGCCTACCCTGGGATGCAAACCTTAGATTACCGTCTTACGCTAGTAGACTTCTCCTACTTAATCTACCTTCTTTAGCTAACCGTAAGACGATGCTTGGCGTCGTCTTTATACATAAACTTATTCACGTTAATGTGGAGAGCCCCTACCTTCTAGGCCAGCTCAATTTCCATGTTCCCCGTCTTTCATCTAGAACTTTTATACCACTAGTAGTTAACCACTGTAGGCGTGAGTTTGAAGTACATGAGACCTTTAGGGTTTTATGTACTGATTACAATCGTCTTTTTAGTAGTATTGAAGGCATTGAAAGCCTTCAAAAATTAAAAACTGTATTGCTTGTAGTACTATCCCGTAGTGTATCCTAATTTTTCCTCGTTCTATTTTATTTTTTTCTTCTCTCGCGTCTATCTAGTACGCGTTTCGTGCCGTACGTCACACGGCTGCGCCCCTCGGTCGGCTGGGAGGGAGGTGGGCGTAGGACCCCGCGCTATTAAAAAAAAAAAAAAATCGTGAACGCAGCTGGGAAAACTTCGGAGCTTCGGAGATTTCTGTGAACACAATAACTTGGGAAGCGAATGCAAGACTTTCAGAATACAATTTATGCAGCTTGCTACGCCTCTTGCATTCTGACTGAGAAAACGGAAGTATTTAGTTTTTTTTGGGTAGAGTTAAAGGATGTAGGAGCCATAGTGGTCAGATCAGGCTTGGGAAGTGTAATGTGGGTATTATCGATTCTTTTTCTAAGCTTCATGTTCTTTGACTACAAAATACTCTAGAATTTGAGCATATCGTGGCAAAGAATTTATTTGGGAAATTTATTTTGAGACATGAAATATCCCTAGCGTAAAAAAATTGAATTTTTCCACCTTTAATTTTAAAATTTTCAGCTCTGACTTTACCTCGTATAAAGGCAATGACATCTTCAGTTGTTTGACCAGGGGAGAGCCGCGAAAAAAATATCTGTTTATGGGGCAATGTGGGGTCAGAATTTGTGGTCCCATAGGGGACGAAAAAGAAATTAACGGGGGAACAATCAGTCACAGAGAGAGTTGAAGCGCTAGAGAGCAGGGGAGCGTAAGAGTAAATGAGCTTAGGGAACGTTTAGCTGTCGCGACAGAGCAACAACGGCTAAACGGAAATGCAAAAAAAGGCAAGAAGAACAAACACTGGCAGCACAATTAAATAGTGAAATAAAAGAGATTAAATAAGTTAATATAGCTGCATGCATACGTGAAATGAACGGGAACTATATAGAACATAAAGTAGAAGTTTTAAGCAAACCCCGGTGGTAAAAATTTTTACAAAAACGAGAGCGCAAGGAAAAAACACGACCGTGTGGAAGAGAGAAAGTTAGTGGAACTTATTCGGAACATAAAAACTTAATTAGCTTTTCCGAAACTTTAGTTCTTAAAGACGCCAGCATTCCAGTTATAGAAAAATTGAACCATTTATTGCAATTTCATGTCTCTCTGGTGAAGCTTTACTAACAATTAAGGCTTACCAAGTCACCGAGAGCAATTAGGAAAAGGCAATGGCCAGCTTGAAAACGATAAACGATAACGAATGCCTCTTTATGAATAATATTTCAACTTTATTCAGTCTTCCGAAAATATCGCATCAGTCCGCATCTCCTTGAGAAATCTTATCGCCACTGTTTTGTCGATCTGTTCTCTGTTATCGATAGAAGAAATTCAAAATTACATATTTGGTATTGAATAGAGTCGAACCAGTGACTAACCAAAAATGGTAGGAACAGCTCGATTATGAGACATTGCCGCTTTGGTCTGATTGCAGAAAAATGTAAAATCGCCAATATCTGCATTTTTCGGATGCAGAATCGATAAAGGCGAAGCAGGAAAGAGTACCTTAAAGCAAAGCAAATAATCTTAGCTCATTGTCGTGTTCCTCCTCCAGCAGCAAGCCTCATCTAACTTGTAGCTATTGCAATGCAGCTGATCATTCGCTACAGAATTGCAGCCCCTTTGGGCGTCTCTATGTAATGCAAAGGTTCGAGTTTGTTAAGTCTTATGCATCAATTGTTTGCGAAAAGGACACACTGAGCCGATCACACCACATTCTGCTCTACAGATACACGGTGTCTGATAACAGTTTAGCGTTGTCACCTCCCCGCTAGCGTTGATTGACACCACTCTACCAAGTCCAAAGAAAATTATGTCGCCTGAGCACAAATTATGTGAAGACTATTACAGGAAGACTACTCAGGTATTGCCATCTGGTCGGTATGAAGTGAGTCCGCCGTTTAAATCTGATCCTAATGGGCAAAAGGTTGTCTCGAGATCCTGACATAAAGACCATGTACTTGGAATTCATGGAAAAATATGTCGCCTTGGATCATATGTCGCCTACAGACAACAAAATTCCTACCACTCCACATTATGTCGCTCCCCATTAATGTATGTTAAGGCCCAAGAGCACGTCAACAAAGTTGCGGGTCGTTTTCGATGCCTCATGCAAAACATCGTCTCAGGTGGCCTTGAATGACATCTTGATGGTGGGACCGACAATTCAAGCACTCTGGCTGCACAAGTACGCCCTGAATGCCGGTACTAAAAAGATGTATCGCCAAGTGATGGTTCATGAAGCGGATAGGCAGTTTTAACTTATAGTGTGGAAAAAAGATTCAGAGTTAACTTAGGCGTTAGGAATACCGTGGTTGCCTCGCGAAGATGCCTTTAAGTTCAATTGACAATTTGGTCATTGGTCTCCGAGCGACAAAACGGAACATTTTATAGGTAACAACTAATCTGTTTGGCACCCTTTCTCAATTAGACATAATAGCTATTTCTTGGTTTCATCATACCGATCCGATGTCACCGGTGCAGTTACAATCCTTTGCCGACGCTTCCCTGAGAGATTAAGGTTATAAATTGTAGTTTTTGACGTCAAAGTCGAAAGTAGCGCTACTCAAGATCAAACGTACCCAAGGCTTGAGTTATGGGCACATAAGTGCGCGGTAGCTCACTTTCTCACAGATCTCTGCCAGAGAATCAAACCCTTAATATAAATTGATTCATAAAGGCTCCAAGGTCGGCCCAAGTCTTCAGCAATTGAACCTATTCATTAATGAAGACACGAGCACTTTGTGCAACTTTTCGTTGTTGCGAGTTGGGGGGCGACCAGCAAACGCTCTAATATCATACGATGTCGAGTTTCTCTTGCTGTTGATTGAACACTCCCAACTTGTGTAGAGCGCCGGTGGGAGGATTGGGTGAGCTACGTCCGGCATCTGCACCATATTAATTTTCATGTCAGTCCTCGAGCACTTCGAAGCATCCTACGACAACGTATTTGAACCTTAAACGCTCAGGAACTCTGCAGTCACACAGTCGTGTGTGCGCTGTTTTAAATGGAAGCCCCGACTGATGCCTTACATTATGGGAAATCTTCCTGCAGATAGACTCCGTGCTCTGCGACCATTTGCTATATGTGGCGTTGATTTTTGTGACCCTGTTTATACGACATTGAAAATTTAAGGAAGGACCCCATATAAGTCCTACGTTGCCTTATTTGTGTATTTAGCGTGCAAGGCGGTTCACTTGGAAATTGTTTCAGGTCCTAGTAATGACTGCTTTTTAATGGCTTTTCAAAGATTTATTGGTCGCCGAGGATGTCCCCAGACCGTGCATTCGCACTACGCGACGATCTTTGTCGGAGCGGGTGGACGCGATTCCCGAATTCGACTCAAAAAGCAGATACAAATTTGCGTTCACACCCCCTCGGGCTCCGCACATGAGCGGACTATGGGAGCCAGGTGTGAAAATGGCGGCTTGCCTCGTCAGTTAGGCAAATGTTCTGGCGGCGATGGTCCCGGGAGTAAAAAATCCGCAGAAAGTAGATCCACCAGCAGGTCAACGTCCAGGAGGGACAGCTCGTCGTCGTGGCAGAGGACAGCCTGCAGCCTCAACAGTGGCTCCTAGGGCAGATCGTCGCGACGCACGCAGGGGAGGATGGCATGGTCAGGGTCGTCCAGTTTCAGTATGTTGAAGCCGTGGGAGGCGTTCAACGGGGCTGGTGTTGGCTGAATGCAGTGGGAATGTTTATGTAAAATTTGAGGTTTAGTGTAAGTTAGTTTAGGGCGAAGGCGGAAGCATAATAAAGCTCTCTCGCGCTGTGTGTTAAGTCGCCCCGTCATCGCCAAAGGTCGTTAAGCTAGTCTCCATGAACGATAATGTAAAAATAGGGATCATTAGAAAAATTGAATTCAATCGAGCAAACGTTTTTTTGTCTCGTTTTTTGCACACCAATAAAAAATTATTCTTGCCACAAAAGTTGTCGGTTTTTGTGCATTTTAATAAACTTATTAAAAACTTCAATGCTGTAAGGATGCAAAGGCCAAGATATGAACTCAGCGGCCCAGAGTCCCTTCCAGAATAATTTATATTAAGGAAACGCCAGAACATGAGAGAGGCCGAGATTTTGCAAGAATTTTTAGGGGTGAGTTTTAGCTTAGAAACTGCGACTTCCAATTACCCACGCTGGGCGGGACAAAACTTCTACCGGCCGGGAATTTCCAGCGGCCTGAGCCCTCCGCTAGAGACTGGAACCGGCTCGGGATCGCCCAGCAGCCTGCTCCCGCGCCCACACAACCCAAACCTAACCCCGCGGCCTGGTCCGAACCCAAGAGCCGCGGCGCGTCGGCTCCGCCTGGAATTATTTCCCAGCGGGCCGTCGCCCCTTTCCCTAGAAGATCCCCGTGACTCGCGATTCGCCTGAGGGCGCCCGGGCTAATCCCTATGGCGCTCTCTAAGATTGGATAGGCGGCTTGGGGAAACCCAACAACCAACAGCCCGCGCCCGGAATTAGTCTCAGCAGCGGGGCGCTCCTGTTCCCGTCCTGCCCAGTTCGGCGCCTGGGATTGCCCAACGGCCGCCGACATGGGGAGGAGGGGAGCAGATGGTGATATAATTGGCAACGAATGGGTCAAGAAAATAATCGAGAGCAAGTGTATTCATTTTTAGTTTATTCGCATATTTATAATCTCTTAGTTTTATTAATTTTTCCCTCGCTCTATCTTTCCCACTCTTTCCTTTTTTTAATTTAGGTTCAAACACCCCGAAAATCTCTACTTTCTTGTGCAAAATATTGGGCGGCTCGCCTGGCTTACCCAAATATAAACTTCAGCCGATCGTATTTCTTGCTGCTGTCGGTCTTACGTCCTTCTCTTTCCTTAACTTGCTCTTCTTCACGTACACGCACTTTTAATCGAAACTTGCTGCTGCTTTTTACAAAGGCCAAATCGCGAGTGTTAGCAATTTGAATTGCAAAACTCGCCTTGACCTACTTTTGGCTCTCCCGTGGTGGCAGCGCTGCCCGGATCGGTGGCACGCGCCGTTCCGGGTTCCACCCGTTCTTCGGTCGTTACTATCTGCCTCTCGCTCTCTCTTGAGCGAGCAGGTGGCGGATCTGCATTCCGCTGCTCTGTCGACGCCCGCGTCGTAGGCCTCTGCCCCCCGAATGCTCTCTTCACCGCTTTTGTCCCGTGGCTCCCATTCGGTCCTCCGGGATGCGGACCGTTCCGTCCCGCTCCCGGGCCGACGTTTCCTCAACAATGTTGCCGATCTTGGCTGGAAAATGTTGCCGGCGGTGTTGCCGGAGTGTGGCCGGAGTGTGGCCGGTTTGTGTGGCCGGTGTGTGTGGCCGGTGTGTGTGCGTGTGTGTATGGCCGGTGTGTGGTCGATGCGTGTGACCGATACGTGTGGCCGGTGGGCGGCCAACGCCCACGTCCCTACTCCCTATCCTCTAATCCCTACTATTTACAACGTTAGCCAATAAAACGTAGAATGACGAATTTAAGCTGTACTACGGTGAGATCAAAAAGCATGCGAATAAGAAAATCGGAAAGAACAGATATAGAAATCCAACTAGAAAATACTAATGTTCGTAATAACTTGGCCATATTGCGTCAAAAACAAACAGACAATGTATGATCAGAACGCAATGAATTCAGACGATTAAAACAAAAACAATTATTACTTTTCAACACCAACAGGTAAACTGATCATTAACAACCGAAAGACAGAAGATATTGAATATTATAAACATTTAAAAGTGATAATTATAATTGGTGCTATAGACAAGGAGTGTCCGTATCGTAATGCCTAAAAATGGGCCAGCACGTCAGAAGAGGATAAACTATCTTTACTGAACGGTTTCGATGCAAATTCGAATATCTTTTTGAAGTCAAAAATGTAATTAATTTTTTTAAATGACTTCGTTTAGAGCAGCAGAAATAGAAAATGGGAAAACAAAAATATTGTACATTCTATAGCATTAAGAGATTGACATTATTAATTTTAAAAATATGCGCTTTATTATCACATTTGCTAGGATATATGTACAAAGCTAAGCGTGACGGAGTTAGCATCCTTTCTTGTTTTATTTATTGTCATTTTGCTTCTCATTTAACAATAAAACTTAAAACTACTGATGAAAACAAAATTGTAAATAATGATAGCTATTAAATAAATAATGAATGAAAACAATAATATACAAATGCTCTATATTGTACTGTTTTTTTAGAATTATCCAGCACTATAGATGCACAAGGACCAAGTTTTTCAATTGAACCTAGGAGTCTTATAGAGTTTACAAATACAGCTGGAGGGATCATCGATTGTGTCGCTATTGGAAGCCCTCAGCCGAGTATTGAATGGTTTGATACAGAAAATAAGCCAATATCATCCATTTTCAAGGTAAGCCCTTTAATATTAATGATTTGCAAATTTGATAATGATCTGTAATTGCCTAAATTATTGTAAGTTTGCTAATCACGGGCCAGTAAATAAACTTCAGTCAGACCAGGTCCCTCCACAGAAACATTTATATTTGTGGGCAGAGGCAGGAAATAGGATGCGCCAGTGAGAGGAGTGGGTTTTATCAGGTGCGAAAGTCGATATCCGTTCAGAACTACGTACGGCCCACCAGCCGTCGGAGGATCAACCCGTTGTCCATGCGCCAATGCTTCGCTCCGGCCTTCACGAGCGTTTCGCTTGCGACCAGAGTGGCGATATTCGGTCGGCTCGGCATCTCGTCACCAGTCAGGGAAATGGTGTTTGTCCGCTGTCATGCCGCCAGCCCCGTCAGACGACGAAGGCAGCCCTGACCAGGAATCGATTCCCAAGCCAGTGAGCGGAGGGAGAATCCCAAATCAGAGGAGAAACGGATTTCAGAATCAGGATGGAATGTGCGAGCCTGGAATCCGAACGCGTCGCCCGAGTGTCGGTGCCCGGTGTCGGAGAGGGAGTCCCGAAAATGAGAGCCGGCCCCGATTGCCGAGTGCCGGTCTTAATCTATATTTACAAGTGTTTACACGGAGCGTGGCGGGGTATGCTCTTGTGAGGGTTACCTCAAACGATTTAAAAAAAGTCTAAAACCCAGGGACAACATGTTTTTTATACCCTTACAGGGTATTATAGTTTCAGTCAGAAGTTTGCAACGCAGTGAAGGAGATATCTCCGATCCTATAAAGTATATATATTCTTGATCATGATCAAGTCGATCTAGCTATGTCCGTCTGTCCGTCCGTCTGTCCGTCCGACTGTCCGTCTGTCCGTCTGTCCGTCCGTCTGTCCGATTCTACGCGAACTAGTCCCTCAGTTAAAAAGCTATCTGAATGAAAGTTCGTCTTCTATATTCTCTCACTCCTACATATGTAAGAACTGGCCGGATCGGACGACTATATCATATAGCTGCCATAGAAACGATCGGAAAATTTTTCGAAAAAAAATTATAACTATATCAGTTTTCAAGATATTTTAACCAAATTTGAAATTTGGCCATCTTGTAATATTTCAGAACAATCAGGAAAATAAAAAAGAAACATAAACCATTTTCATCAAATTTTTCGGTTTTAATTTTTTGTTTAAATTCTGCAAGGGTATACAAACTTCGATGAGCCGAAGTTAACTTCCTTTCTTGTTTAAATATGTAACCTTTAAGGTTGCTAGTTTTATTACATACTTTTTTTCCTCCAAAAACAAATTCTGATGATCAAAATTGTCACCTCAATTCCTAAACTTTTATGTGCCACCAGTTATTTTCTTATTTTCTATTACACAATTGTTCAATCGAGGCAATAGTTATTTTTTAGGTGAGGGGCACACTGTACCGCCTCGCCTTCTTTACTTTAAAAACGCATCCGCGCTCGCCCCTTTTGCACAGTCCGGGCTCGGTCTCTCGGTCCCTTGCTATGGAGCTCAGGGCTTGGGTTCGTGGTTTTCGAACTCCGCGGGCTCCGCCTTCGATCTCCCCCTCTCACTTAGCCAAATAAAGCGGGCGGAAGCTCTGATCTATGTCTAAGTTAGCAATAGTTAACCGACTATTGCATTCTTTGACTCCCTTTACTAGAGCAAGGCCAAATCGGTTGTTGTTCGTAGGTGCTACTCATATTAAAAGAGTATCAGCGCAACGACTCGCAGATAGTTCTAGTTGATAGTTAGTTGATAGATGATAAGCTCCAGTGGTACTCGGGATGGGTGTTTAGGAAGAGAAAAAAATTAGAAAATACGCGGCTTATGGTAAATTAAGCTAGTTTAAGTCTGTCTCAGATTAGCAGTCGATTGTGACACATCAATAAAAAATAAGAGCAACCCAAATTCATCTCGTCTCTTCGTTAAACCACTAGGTGGATCCCACTGGTGTCGGAATTTCAAAACTCATCATCATCGCGCGCACCATAGCTGCAGGCCTTCGCCGCTGCTAGCGTCGGTGCGCACTATCAATACCAAAAAAGTAAAGAGAGGAAGAGAGAGAACAAAAGAGCGCAAGAGTTTGAAGTTGAGCAGCAGACAATCACAAGAGCGGTGAGAGCTATGAACAGCGTAGATGCAGCTTATAGCAAATGACACTCGAGCGGGGGAGAATAAAATAAAAACGGTAAAAGAGCAAAGAGGAAAAATAAAATAAGATAACCGTCTTAAAGGTGCATGCACGCGCGGTAGCAAAACGATATGTAGTTATAGATATAAGGTGATAATTAGAGGAAACCCCGGTGGTTTAAATTCAAAATAAAAGTCGGAGCGCAAATCAAAAACACGATCGTCCGCTACGAAGAGAAAGATCGAATATCATATAGTTCTTAATTTTTGATGCGATTATTAGCCGCCTAGACTTCACCTATTCAGACAAGCGTTCCTTGCACCTCCTTGATGGAGAGCTGTCCACCCTAAGACAAGGCCTAATGTGAATAGTGCAGTTTTATGAGGAAGTTGAAAAAAAACTAAAGCTTATTATTAAAAAAACGACTATGACGCATGCGCCTTATCAGGCTAGCCTTATGAACGACACATATAGGGCAAATGCAGTGCGTGTATTTATCTCTGTTCTGAAAAATAATCTCACAGACATATTATTTTGCGACTCAACCTAAAGATTTGCCATCGGCACTTGCCCTGGCGCAAGAGCTTGAATCCAATCATGAACGGTATATGTTTGCGTCGCAGTGTGTAAAGTCCATTGAGGATCGAGGTTCCAGACAGACACAACAACAAGGACGTAATGGCCAAGGCTGGCCTGAAGTAACTTTTGACCAACAAGCTAGTCATACTGGGAAAGTTCATTTTGTGAGAGACCGAGCTCCTCGCCAAGTCATCACAGCTTCACGTGACCCAGTTGAGGAAATGGATGTAGATCCGTCGTCTTCAAGATTTAGGCAGCCTACCAACTGCCAGCAGCCACAAAGCCAACAAACACTTGTCGTCAACAGGAAATTTTTAAGAGGTTGCAGTTCGCAGAGAGTATCGGATCAAAGGCGCCAGAGAATAAATCATCTGTCTTAAGAAGACCAGGCGCAATCTCGGTCGGAAAGGCAGTATAATGAGGCGGCGGAGGATGCTGTGGACGATATAGAAGCTGGCCAGGAAACTGACTATGAGGATGACGATGTTAATTTTTAGCACAGCGTCCCTGCTTCCGTTCGCACAACGAACAGTAGCAGGGAAACGCCGAAAATTTTTTTTAGATACAGTGGTAGCTAAAAGCTACATAAAAGACAGTATAGAAATGCCAACTCCAATCCCTTTGCAGTCTTCTTTTAATGTTCAATCTATTCATGGCTGTAATAAGATAAAAAAGAAATGCTTCCTAAATATATTTGGTGTGAGAAGCCCATTTTTCCTTCTACACGGACTTACAGTTTTTGATGGTATAATAGAACTGGATCTACTATTACAAGTAGGCGCGTATATTGACCTGGAAAGAAAGGCTATAATCGTCAATGGGTGCGTTGAACACTGCAGTTTCACAGTTGCGCGCAGGTTAATTTCACAGATATCAGCTTTATAGTTGTTACACCTGAAGTACAGACGGAGTTTTTGCAGATGATGTCTTTTAATTTGAATATTGCTGCCCTTGAACACAAAAGTTGTGGCGTGTATCCGAACCAAAAAATAATGAGCCCGTCTATTCAAAAATGTATGCGTTTCCCATGGGAGCTGCAGATTTTGAAAATAAGGAGATCAAAGATCTGCGCAGAAGCGGTATTATTCGACAATCAAATTCCCCGTATAACAACCCTATATGGGTTGTAGGAAAGAAGGGCACAGATGCATCGGGGTCGCCCAATAAAAGGCTTGTGGTGGATTTTAGGAAATTAAATTGGAAGAGGCAAACTATTTCACGATCCTTGACCTTAAGTCTGGGTATCCCAGATTTTTCGATAAATAGTGGGAAGTACGAGTTCTGCCGGTTGCCTTTTGGCCTAAAAAACGCTTCCAGCTTTTTCCAGCGAGCAATCGACGATGTCCTTCGAGATTAAATTGGCCATTCCTGATACGTCTACATAGACGACGTCATCGTTTTCTCGAAAACAAAAGAGGAGCATGTTTTTCATGTTGGCGAAGTCCTTTAGACTTCCGCAACGATGCACAGAGAAGAATAGTTGACGCATGTAATCGAAGCCAACTGCTTTCAAAATCAGATAGTTTTAGAGGAAGCAACTACCTCTAGTTACAGGATGTTAATAATGTTTGGGTCAAAGACACGGCACCTTATTACTTTTAGCAGTAGGGAGGATTTGCTAGATTTGGTAAAGAATGTTGCAACTCCGAACATAGTAAATGCGTTGCACTGTGAGCTGCCGGTTCTGGCCCATATTCAACATAAATTGGTTAAGCTATTTCCTGCTACCAAGTTCTGGTACGCCAAATCTAGCAGATACTGTCAGAAGGGACGAGCAAAAGGAAATAATGGTTATAGAGCATAACAGGGCTTACAGGGCTGCCCAGGAAAATGTTAGGCAAGTTTTACTCGAATATTATTTTCCGAAAATGGGCAAAATAGCAACCAAATTGGTTGTAAATTGCAGATTTTGCAAGAGGCGAAATACAATAGGCATCCGAAAAAACAAGAACTTGGTGTGACCCCAATACCTACGCGCGTAGGTGAGATGATACATATTGATATATTTTCAACAGCCGGAAAATGTTCCCTCACGGCAGTCGACAAGTTTTCCAAGTTCTCATAGGTGCAACTTGTTCCCTCGCGCACTATTGAGGATGTTAAAGCTCAAATTTTGCAGTTAATCAATTTGGTATAGATATGGTTATCGCTCCGCCACTGCATAGCACTTCAAACGGCTAGGTAGAGAGATTCCATAGCACTTTAACAGAGATAGCTAGGTTCCTATAACTGCAAAGAAAGATAGGTGATGTTGTCCAGTTGTTTCTGCAGGCAACAATAGAATATAATAGATCGTTTAACCCTGTAAAGAATAGAAAACCAATTGAGGTTGTCTATGCAAGTTCTGACCTTGCCCCGGATATAGTTGGAAAACTAACAAAAGCCCAGCAGGAGCAGCTGAGTCGAAATAATCCCGCTCGGCAAAATAGGGTATTTGAAGTAGGCGACACGGTTCTCGTAAAATCAAATAGACGCTTAGGAGACAAGCTTACCCCACTATACGTAGAGAACACAGTTGAATCTAATCCGTTCTCATAAAAGGGAGGGTGGTTCATAAAGATAATATACGATAGACATCACTTTACTGGCTTCTATTTCTTTTGCTATCCGTAGGCGCATTTCCACCTTTTTGATATTCCACTATAGCGAAATTGACTAAGGCAAGAAAACCCGACTTTTCTCAACAAACTAAGATATTGCCGTAATAATAACACAAGAAAAATAATTTGAACAAATTAGAGACGATAATGAAAGAATTTCTTCGAAGATCACCTTTGTTCGGCTACTTGATTTGGCCCAATTGAATGTATTATAGTCTGTAAGATTGTAATATGCTCACACTGAATAGCCACTGTAATATAAATACTTAAAAAATACGTAAAACGATATGAGTCATTGCTCGTTGAAAAAGACGTCAACTTTTTTCTAGTTCAATTTGATGGAATCCTGACATTAAGTCAAGACATGAGAAATATTTAGCTCGACCTAGTTGATCCAAAATATCATCAATTCTAGGTAATGGAAATTTATCAGATAGTAACTTTTTATTAATTTGGCGATAGTCAATCACTAGCCGCCACATCTGATCCTGGAGATGTTTTCTTAGGAACAATTAACAATGTGCTGTTATATTCAGATACCGATGGTTCAACAATTCCGTCGGAAATTAACTTTTCTACTTGTTTTTGTATTTCTTCGACTTGACTGTGTGGGCTTCGATAATTTTGTATATATACAGGATCACTATCTTTTAATCTCAGTTTTTGTTTGTAAAAGTTATTTGTAGTTATTGCTTCGGTTTCCAATCCGAATACATCGCTATATTGGGTGCATAATTTAGTGAGTTGTAACTTGAACTGAGGAGGGAAGTTTTTCAAAAGTTGGGATAATACAGACTTTTCTCTATTTTCTAGATTGGATTTGACTACATCGTAGTTCGATATGAATTCATATGTTAATTTATCTATAGTGACTATTTTGTCGGTATTTGTTGTATTGAGTAACCTTATGAAAGCGTTATTGGATGTTGCTATGGTATATACCATGCTGAATTTCCTGATTTGGAATTAATAGACTGTCTTCATTTGAATTGCGTTTTATTTTTCGAATAAATTGGGAGCTTGCTGGCAGAAGAATTGAATTGTTGCCAGTACTTGTGAGTTAGTGGTACATTAATTGGAAATTTTAAATTATCAGGTCTAATCATTAGCCAATCTTCAGATCGCTTGAAGTCCAACCGATAGTTGTATTTTTTTATAAAATCGATGCCTTATATTCCATAACATGGAATAGGGAATTGTTCAGTGACGATATGAAAATCGTGTGGAATTATGTATTTAGTCGTCTGTATTTCAATAGAAACTAAACCTATAGATTTAGTTATTTCTTGACTTATCCCTTTTATATCTATTATATAATTGTACTGGATATCGTGAAAGATATCAGAAGTTTCTTTTAAGATTGATATATTCGCACCTGTGTCTATCAGAAAGACAAGTTTTTTTCCTGTAGCTACGTTAATAAATGAGACGAACCTATTTTGACTGAGATTAATTGTGTAAACTCTTGTATCATTTACTACTTAGAATTTAAAGGGTTTTGCGAGTTTCCCGATGCATCTTGGGTAACTCTTATGTGGGTCTGAGAGTTGTTTTGGCCTCGATACGAGTTACCACGGCCTCTATGGTTTCCTCCATTTTGGCCTCTTCCTCCATTATTGTTATTATTGTAGTTATTTCGGTTGTTATTGCACGGTAGGTGTGCACCGCGTTGGGATTGATTTTTATATTACAGGACATTGTCTGTCCCGTTTCTTCTGTGCAACTATCAACAAATCTAGATACAGCTTCGTTCATGGTATTGAAAGTATCAGCTTGCATAATCACAGATGCAAGCAAGCGTGTGGAGCTGTTTTAACTCAAAACCATAATGGACTCCAACTTTCCATTGCATACGCATCAAGAGTATTTACAAAAGGAGAAAGTAACAAGTGTACTACTGAGCAGGAATTAGCTGCAATTCATGGGGCAATACTACACTTTCGACCATATTTCGTAGTTAGAACAGATCACAGACCCCTAATATATGTATTTTCAATGGTCAATCCAAGTTTAAAACTTACACGTATGAGGCTTGAATTAGAAGAATATGACTTTACAGTCGAGTATTTAAAGGGAAAAGACAATCATGTAGCTGACGCATTGTCGAGAATAACTATTAAAGAGCTACAGAATATCACAGGAAATATTATGAAAGTCACTACAAGATATCAAAGTAGACAAAAATTCCGCGCGAAAAATAATGAAAATGTTTCAATATATAATTTTAAATTAATGGGCAATAAAATATTGAATACGTTAAGAGCAGCGCTACTCAACCCGGTGACCCAAATAAAAAATTTAAAAGAAAAAGAAGCTATATTGTCTACATTCCATGACGATCCCATACAAGGCGGTCATAATGGCATATCAAAAACTTTGGCCAAAGTAAAAAGACACTATTACTGAAAAAATATGTCTTCAGATATAATTGAGTACGTAAGAAAATATCAAAAATGTCAGAAAGCGAAAATTGTATCGCATACAAGGACGCCATTAACAATAACAGATACACCAATAAATGTCTTCGATAGAGTAATAGTGGACACCATAGGTCCATTACCAAAATCGAAGAATGGCAATGAATATGTAGTCACGTTAATATGTGATTTAACAAAAAACCTCGTTGCTATACCAATTCCAAATAAGAACGCAAATACTGTCGCTAAAGCTATTTTTGAATCATTTATTCTGAAGGACGGTCCAATGAAGACGTTCATTACGGACATGGGAACAGAATACAAGAATTCAATTATAAGTGACTTGTGCAAATATTTGAAAATTAAAAACATAACTTCTACGGCACACCACCATCAGACAGTTGGAACAATTGAAAGAAGTCATAGAACATTTAATGAATACATAAGATCTTACATATCGGTTGATAAAACTGATTGGAATGTATGGCTGCAATAATTCACATTCTGTTTCAACACGAACGAATTTAATAGTATTGTAAGGATGCAACGGCCGAGATATGAACTCAGCGGCCCAGAGTCCCTTCCAGAATAATTTATATTTTGGAAACGCCAGAACATGAGAGAGGCCGAGATTTTGCAAGAATTTTTAGGGGTGGGTTTTCAGCTTAGAAGTTGCGACTTCCAATTGCCCACGCTGGGCGGGACAATACTTCTACCGGCCCGGAATTTCCAGCGGCCTGAACCCTCCGCTAGAGACTGGAACCGGCTCGGGATCGCCCAGCAGCTGCTCCGGCGCCCACAACAACCCAAACCTAACCCCGCGGCCTGGTCCGAACCCAACAGCCGCGGGGCGGCGGCTCCGCCTGGTGTTTAATTCCCAGCGGGCCGTCGCCCCTTTCCCTAGAAGCTCCCCGTGACTCGCGATCGCCTGAGGGCGCCTGGGCTAATCCCGCCGGCGCACTCGAAGATTGGACAAAACGGCTTGGGGAAATCCAACAGCCGCCGCCCGCGCCCGCCCCCGGAATTAATCTCAGCAGCGGGTGGCTCCTGTTCCCGTCCTGCCCAATTCGGCGCCTGGAATTACTTAACGGCCGCCGACATGGGAAGGAGGGGAGCAGAAGGTGATGCAATTGGCTACGAATGGGCCGAGAAAATAGTCGAGAGCAAATAGTTTCATGTTTAGGTTTATTTCATATTTATAATGTCTAAATTATTTAGCTTTTCCCTGTGCTCTATCTTTCCCACTCTTTCTTTGTTGTTATAATTTCAATTCACACACCCCGAAATTTGCTAACGCATTTCGTGTAAAATAATGGGCGCTTCGCCTCGCTTACCCAAAGTAAATAATCGGCTGATTTCATTTAATGCTGCTGCCGGTCTTCTATCTCCTTCTTAGTTTCTCTTCCTTCTGTACTTTTGCACACACTTGAAAATCACTTTTACTTTGCTGCTGATCTCCTCCGGGGCCAAATCGCGAGTGAATGCAAATTTAATTGCAAAACTCGCCTTGACCTATTTTCGGCTCTCCCGTGGCGGCAGCGCTGGCGCGATCGCTGGCACGCGCCGTTTCGGGTTCCAGCCGTTCTTTTGCCGACACTATTCACCTCTCGCTCTCTCCTGAGCGAGCAGGTGGCGGATCCGAATTCCGCTGCTCGGCCGGCGCCCGCGTCGTAGGCCTTTGCCCCCCGAACGCTCTCTCTGCCGCTCTTGACCCGCGGCTCCCGTCGGTCCTCCGGGATGCGGACCGTTCCGTCCCGCTCCCGGGCCGATGTTCTGCAACAATGTTACCGATCTCGGCCGGCCAATTGTTGCCAGTCGATGTTGCCGGCGATGCTGCCGGATGATGTTGCCGGGAAGCGTTGCCGGTGTGTGGCCGGTGGGCGGCCAACGCTTACGTTCCTACTCCCTATCCACTATTCCCTACCTATGTACAAACTAACCTATTCCTTACTCTAACCTAAACTAATATATACAAACTTAAACCTACTATATATACATTATTTACAGTGACTTCGTCACACCCCCTCCCTACTTCCGGGGGCGGACGAAAACCCGCACTGTGCTGATTTGCACCCGGAAGCGCTGTCCTTCCTCCTCATTAAGGTATCTCCGTGTGCGGCGTCCTCTCGTCTCAAGCCGCGATCTTATTCTGGGGACGAGGCGCGCCGGCAGCCTCCCTCCGGGTGTCGATCACTCATCTGGGCCCACGACCCAGAGCTCTCCCCGGGTGCTCCTTGGTTCCGGCGGGCCCTCGTCCTCCTCCTGTGATGAATCGGATGGCGAGTCATCCCACGGCGCCGCGCGTCGTCTCCCGCGCCGTGTTCCAGTCTACGCGCCGGCCGCGCGGCTGACTGCGCACCGGATTGGTGCCGATCCGGCCTGGTATGGCCCAGGACCAAAAATGCCCGTATATTGGTCCGGGGTCGGCGAGCGAGGCGTTTGGGGCCTCCAATCTTCCCTCGTCGGGCTATAGCGGGCTCTTTCCGATGCCTCCATCCGGCTCCGTGGTGAGTCCTCGGCCAGGGTCGTACCCGGCGTCGGGCGTCGGCGGGGTTGCTGGCCTTTCCACCAGCGGTGGCGGCCCAAACTCATCATGTAGGGCCTCGCCCCATGGTCCTTGGATGGGCACCAACTCCGCCAGCAGTTTCGGGGTCCATACCCCAAAACAGGCGGCTAGTTCCGCTTGTTGTTCCTCAGATACCACCCTGGGTCCCTCATCTAATCATGAGTCCTCCCAGGGCAGTAGGGTCGGCGATCCCGGCGATGGCGGTGTTGACCCCGCTCGAGACGCCGACCTGGCGGGTGGCGTGGCGTCCACACGCATGGTGCCGAAGCGCCCGTCTGGCGCGACTTCGCTGTCGTCGCTGTCGAAGATAGCGATTGTTGTTATCTCGGCCGGACCCTTCGGCGGCGCTGGTCCTCGCGCCCCGGCGGTCGGCAGAGTCGTCAGGAGTGCTGGTCCTCTTGGCCGGCGAAGATCTCGTCCCTCGGCCGGGCCCACGTCCACGTAGAGCGGCCTCATCTCCGCTTCCGGGGCCACCACTCTCGGGGGTCGTCTCCCGGCACCGGTCGCCGACGCCCGTCCAGATGGAGGCTCTGGAATCCTTCCTCCACGGCGGCCGTCAACAACGAGAGATCGCGGCGGATTGGCGGGTCTCTGGCTGGCCGTGCGTGAGTGAGTGGCGGCGATATCATCTCCGCCGTGACTGCCACACGAGTGGGGGGGCGTCCCTCGGGCCACAAAAAGCTGGGCAATCCCCTTCCCTACATCTTTGATGTATTCGTTGTTCTATGGGGAGAAACAGGATTAATACTCAGTTGACCAAAAGTCCCTACCTAACGGTGTGTTTTCTTTAACCTGGCCCTATCCCGGACCTGCCTTTTCCCATCAACCTATCCCATTCGCACCTTTTCGCTACACGATGCCTAATTCCCCTGGCGGGGCGGAGTGTTGGACGGGCGCACCCGTCCATGTCCTCGCCATGATACGGTTTGAGCTGGTTCAGACTGGCGGTCCGCCGTCGGCGACTGCCCGGTATGTGCAGCTGCACAATGTTTGGCGAAGGGAATTTGGCGACCCTAAATGGCCCTTCATATTTCGCGACCAGCTTTGCTGCGAATCTCCTCGGTGATAATGCGTGTTGTCGAACCAGCACCAGTGATCCCACCTGCGGCTTTCATTCCCGTCGGCGGAGATTATAGTGCCGTCGCTGATCAGCCGATGCTCGGTCGGCATTGTTTCTAGTGACTACGAAAATGCGGTGCAGCTGACTACTGCGTTCCCTTGGGGTTACCTCGGGGATTCCACGTCCCGGAGTACTCTTCGTCGTAAAGGGCGTGAGGCAGTCGAGGTTCTCTCCCCTGAACCAGGAATGCTGGGCTGAATCCCGTCGCGTCGGAGATACTGCTGTTTATTGCCAGCGATATCTCGGGGAGCAGCTTGTCCCACTCATTTTGCTCGTTCCCATCCAAATACTGGGCGATCATCGTCTTGATCGTCCGGTTGGCCCTCTCGGTCGGATTCTGCCTCGGTGTGTATGGGGCCGTGGGCTGCAACTCCATCCCCTCCATCCCCAGGGACTTGCAGAAGTTCCGGAACGATCGACCCGTGAATTGGATGCCGTTGTCACAGACAAACGTTCGTGGCACTCCAAAACGGCTCAGGATCCGTTCCCGAAATGCGCGCTCCAGATGTGTTCCCGTGGCTTTGCGTAGTGGAAAGAATTCCACCCATTTGCTGAAAGAGTCAAGGAAAACTAAAAGCATTGTGTTCCCCTGTTTGGAACGCGGTAGCGGACCGACAAAATCCGCGCAGAGAATGTGGAATGGCTCCTCCACCTGGCGTGTGAACATATGACCCGATTGTCGTCTAGGTAGGCGAACGCATGCGGCTCCATGTCTGGACCAATTACCGTATCCAGGGCCCGCTGAAACGTCGCCGGTGCCGAGTGAAATCCAAATGGCATAACTCGCCAATGGAACAGGCCTCGGCCCGGAACCGTGAAAGCCGTACATTCCCGGCTATCCCTAGCCACGGGGATTTGCCAGTAACCATTCTTCAAGTCCAACGTTGAAATGAACTTGGCGTTCCGTAGTCGCTCCAAGATCTGGTGGATCCTTGGCAGCGGGTACGCATCCGGCACAGAGTTCTCATTTAACTGCCTGTAGTCGATGCACATCCGTGCGTCACCGTTTTTCGTGGCCGCTATCACCATAGGGGCACTGTGCGGGCTCTTAGACGGCTCGATGCGGCCGTCCCTAAGAAGCTCATCTATCTGTTTATCAATAACGGCTCTCATGGCCTGGTTCCGGGAAAAATACCTTTGTTTTATCGGGCGGTCCTTGCGCATTACAATCCGGTGTTCCGCGATGTGGGATACTCCGGCCAAATTCTCAAATTTCACTAATTCCTGCTCCAGGAATTTCTCCACCCAGGGCTCTGGGTATCTCTGTCCCGACTCCTGCGGGTCTGGTTCCTCGAGTGCATGGTTGACCGACCGTTCTGCTCCGGCGTTTCCTCGGCGTGGTCCTGGAAGTGGACACGCTTCTTGGAGGTGCGAAATAAATTCCGCTGCGCGGCGGTGACATTAGCCACAGGCAAAATATGGCTCCAACTGCTAGCTCGACTAGCCATGGGTACCTCCGTATCCAAGGCTGTTCCCATGCTCAAATGCCGACTCGCTGCCCGCGGGGCAGGGATCGGCAACTGTCTTCCTATAGTACGCGGCTTGGGTACTGGTCCTTGTGTGGCCGCCGTCCCCTTCTGGGTAACCGTGCCAAATGATCCTTGATCCGTTTCCTTTACTATTTCTCCTACATGATTCCTCGATGACACTCCTCGGCGTTCCGCAGAAGGCCCGGGTGTGTCTGACTCCTGGTGGCTTGCTAAGGGCTTCCCTGGGAGTCTGACTCCTTCACGAACTCCTGGTGGCTTGCTATGGGCTTCCCTGGGGGTTCGTCCCAGTCGTGAGCCTTCATCTTGTAACTTTTCTCCTCGTAATCCTTTTTCTGGATTTCCTTCCTGTGAACTTTCCCTCACTTTTTGTTGTGATTTTTCTCTCACTTCTTGCTGTGAACTTTCCCTCACTTCTTGCTGTGAACTTTCCCCCACCACATGCTGCTCCGCGCGTAGCCCTGTAGCGCCTATTGTTCCCCGTGCCCGCGTCCATGGCGGCTTGGTGTGCTCGTCCGGCATCAGGTGGAAGGCCTGTCCCCCGCACTGGATGGTGGCTCCGATCCCGCACAAAAAATCCATGCCCAGCAGCACATCGTCCAACACGTCCGTCATCACTAGCAGGATGGTCGGCGTTCTGCGATCCCCGCAGTGGATGATTGCTGCTAGCGCCCTCGTCAGCTCCCGGCATGTCCCGTCGGCGAGCTTTACCTGTGTCCTTATGTCCCTCATGTTCCGTTTGTTGTCTAATTCCTTGGCCAAATCTCCAATAATGAAGCTATGCGTAGCTCCCGTGTCCAGGGTGGCCATGAATTGTCGCCCTTCCATCTCTATGGCGGCTCGGATGCGTCCCTGGTGTTGATGGAGGGTTCCTCCTGTTAATTGCTCGGGCTTGATAGGTCCCTCAGGGGATTCCCGGTCACGCGAGGCCCGTTTCCGTTTCTCGTCGTCCACAATCCCAACAGAAAATCAATCTCTGGCTCCGGCATTCAATTGAGAAATGCCCTGGTTGACCGCAGTTCCTGCATGCCTCCCGCACGTTCACTGGTGCTTGTTATGAATTCCTGTATTCGGCAGCATTCAGATGCACGTACTCCTCGTCGTCCACAATCCCAGCAGAAAATCAATCTCTGGCTCCGGCATTTTATTGAGAAATGCCCTGGTTGACCGCAGTTCCTGCATGCCTCCCGCACGTTCACTGGTGCTTGTTCTGAAGTCGATGCCCGACCTGTATTCGCGTTCCTACTAAAACTTCCCTGCGTTATGTTCGTCTGCGGCCTGCGGGCCGTACGGTCCGCATCCGTGGTGGCGCGAGAAATCGGTGGTGCCCGGGGGTTCGGGTCCTTCTGATTTTAAACCCCCCGTCCGCTCCTGCGGCGAGTCTCCTCGTGGTCGACCACCAAATGAGTCAGTTCCGCCAAAGTGCGAAAATCCTGTCTCCTCTCGTCTCCTGACAAACAATTGATATTCTCGTTCCCCTGTGATTCCTCTCCGTCGCATCTGCAGGCGCAGGTCCACCAAATATTCCTTAAACGGCTCATTGGGTCTCTGAAAGTGCGTCCTAATCTCATCCTCCAACCGCTGATAATAGCGCGGCGGCAAAAAGAAATTTAAAAACTGGTCCTGTACCAGCTCTCGGTTCGGCCAGTCAGCAACACTATCAAAGCCGGAGCGAGATACTTCTGGTCGATAAAATAGAGCGGATCCGTCGTTTCATCAAACGAGAGCTCCCACTGGGTCATCCGATCCAACAGTGCGGCTCGCGGGTCCCCATGGTGGTTCGTTGCACGCGATGGTTCCTCCATCTTCGTCGGCATGCGTCTTCCTGCAGCCGGAGAAGTACTCCTAGGCAGTAAAAGCGTAAAAGCGAAAAGGATGGTCTCCAACTCGAACTTCTTGCGATAACTGATCCAAGTGACGCCCATGGTTCTCTTCTTTTCCGCTTGTTGTATTTATATTTTATTATTTATTATTTTTGTTATATCCTACCGTCCTTATTTAATTTTTGCCTTATTATTATTTTTTTTCCCTTATTTTTCTTAACGATTATTAATACTTGATTTTCCTTTCCTTATTTATTTTTGTTTTCTTTTCTCACCGTTGATTTTTTTTCCTTCTTTTCTTTCCTTTTTTTTCTAACTCTTTTATTTTCGCTGTTTTATTTCCTTGCCCTTCTTTCTCTATTTATTTTCCTCAGTGTACGCTTTTTCTCGCTTTCGGCCTTTATTTTTTCTTTGTCCTATCTTATTCCTTTCCCTTCTTTTCTCTATAGCTTTCGTTCTTTCTTCAATTTTCTTTTTCGTTTTCTCGCCGTATTCTTTTTCCTTATTCTTTTCCGCTTTTGTCCTGATTAAACTTCTTTTCTGTTCGTCTTAATTAAATTCCTTTTCTTTTTCCTTTTTTATATTTTCTTAATTTTATTCCGTTCCTTATTTTATTTTTTTTTCATTCGCTTGCCTATCCTTACTTCCTTGTCTACCCTATTTATCCTTCTTTATTTATCTAACCTTTGTCTTACTGTATTTTATTCTTTATCGCATATTTTTATTTTATTATTTATTATTTCATTATTTTATTATTTTATTTTATTTTTCTTTCCTTCAGCCTGGCCGCTTTTCCTTGTTTTGACTCGTTCTATTCCTTTCTTTATTTCTTCCCTTTCGTTTATTTAATTATTTTTCCTTTATTTCCTCATTTTTTTCTCAGTGTAACCGTCAATTTTCGATTTAATTCCCTCGCTCTACTTTTATTTTATTATTTATTGTATTTTTATTATTAATTTTAGGGTGTAACCTGCCTTTGTGTCTTTTATTTCTCTCAGTGTATCCTGAGTTTTTTTTTTTTTTTTTTTTTTCGCGCGGGGTCCCACGCCCACCTCCCGCCCAACCGACCGAGGGGCGCAGCCGTGTGACGTACGGCACGAAACGCGTACTGGATAGACGCGAGAGAAGAAAAATAGAATAGAACGAGGAAAAATTAGGATACACTACGGGATAGTACTACAAGCAATACAGTTTTAAGTTTTTGAAGGCTTTCAATGCCTTCAATGCTACTAAAAAGACGATTGTAATCAGTACATAAAACCCTAAAGGGCTCATGTACTTCAAACTCACGCCTACAGTGGTTAACTACTAGTGGTATAACATGGAAATTGAGCTGGCCTAGAAGGAAGGGGCTCTCCACATCACCGTGTATAAGTTTATGTAAAAAGACGACGCCAAGCATCGTCCTACGGTTAGCTAAAGAAGGTAGATTAAGTAGGAGAAGTCTACTAGCGTAATCTAAGGTTTGCATCCCAGGGTAGGCCCCGAAGGGCAAAAAGCAAAAAGTTCTTTTGGACAGATTCAATGCGGCTACTATGTACCCCGAATTGAGGACTCCAGACGCACGAACCATACTCCAATATAGGGCGAACCAACGAAGTAAAGAGAGTCTTCGTTACGTAAGGAGAATCGAATTCCTTCGCCCACCTTTTAATGAATCCCAGCATGCCTCTGGCTTTGTTAACCATACAAGAAATATGTTCAGAAAACGAAAGTTTAGGATCCAGGCGGACACCCAGATCATCAACAATAGTAATTCTTTCCAAAGAGCAGTCGTTAAGCATATAGGTTGCAAGCAGGGGAGTAACACGTGAAAATGTCATCAGTTTGCATTTTGAGCTGTTGAGATGTAAATCGTTAGCATGACACCATGCTTGGAAGTTATCAAGATCCGATTGTAGGTCAGATTGGCAAGAAATGTCCCTATACTGCAAGCAAAGTTTAACGTCATCAGCATACATAAGTACTCTGGAATTGGTTAGAACCTGCGGCAAATCATTGATAAACAATGTGAACAGAAGTGGTCCAAGGTGACTACCCTGTGGGACGCCAGATGTGACCTTAAGACTATTGGATTGAACTTTTCTGAACAGAACCTTTTGGGTCCTATCACTTAGATAACTCGAAATCCATTTAAGAAGATCACTAGGAAACCCCATTGAATCGAGTTTCCTAACCAGAAAAGAATGATTAACCGAGTCGAAAGCTTTACTAAAGTCCGTGTAAATAACATCGGTTTGAAAGTTTTGTTGGAAGCCCCTAATAACGAAAGAGGTAAGTTCCAGAAGATTGGTCGTGGTTGATCTTCGCCTCATAAAACCATGCTGGCATGGAGAAATGACGGATCTGCATAGATGTTGCAAGTGAGGAGTGATTACATTCTCAAAAAGTTTGGGGATAGCCGATAACTTAGAGATACCCCTATAGTTACTGGCATCCGATTTGCTACCTTTTTTGTGGAGAGGAATAACAAATGATTCCCTCCAAATAAGGGGAAATTCTGAGGATTCTAAAGATAAGGTAAACAATTTAAGAAGGGGGTTACACAGCGCCTCGGAGCAATACCTAAGCACAGAGCCAGGTATACCATCGGGACCTGGCGAATAAACTGGCTTAACCCGTTGAAGATCAAGAATAAGTGAGCTTTCGTTTAAATTAGGACTGAAGATTAGGGACGAACTGGGCATAGCTGTAGAAAATGTATGATCTGAAGATGTTGAGGGCGAATATGTCGTTTTAAAAAACTCAGCAAAGAGATTAGCAATTGCTTGATCAGAATTTACTGTAGTATTCTTAAAAGACAGCGAGGGAGGATATAACGTGGGTTTACGTTTAGAGTTAACAAAGTTATAAAACTGTTTAGGGTCCTGCGTGAACTGGACCTTACAACGAGTCAAATAATTTTTGTAACACTGAGCGTTAAGCACGGTAAAGTTAGATCGAGCACTAAGATAAGATGAGAAAGCCGTTTTTGAACCAGTGAGTTTATATTTATTATAAAGCCTAGATTTTACGTTTTTTAGACGCGTCAGCTCCTTGTTAAACCAAAGTGGTTTATTAGAGACCGACGGGTAGCATTTAGGAACACATAAAGAGCAAAATGAGTTCATGGCATTGTAAAAAATGTCAACGGCTGATGCCATGTCAGAGCTCGTGTAAAGATTAGACCAATCAAATTCTGCTATTAAAGTGCTTAGCCTCTGATAGTCAGCCTTTCGGAAACAGCGGACTCTGTTCAAACTGCTATCAGGTGTAGTAGCTAAGACTGTCCCAGTGTCGATAGTCACATCGAAAGTTGGATGATAAGGATCTTCAGGTTGCGTCAATGGAGGAACTCTAATTAGGTTTACACCTACAGGATCAGAGATAAAGCATAGATCAAGTAAGCGGTTTAAAGAATTAAAAATATGGTTAACTTGCGATAAGGATAAATCAAGCAAGCCATTTAGGAGGTCATGCTGTGCCGCAGTGTGAAGAACATTAGACACCCCATCAGAAGACCAGTGAGCTCCGGGTATGTTGAAGTCACCCAAAGCCACTAATTGGTCCCTATCAGAAAGCCTATTGGAAACTGCCCGAATTGCCGAAAGGTGTTTCCAATAAATTGGCTCTTCCGAAGATGGAGGGATGTAAGAGCAGTTTACATAAATGCAACTACCTGTGAAAGATAGTTTTACGCAGATAAATTCGATGTCCAAAAAGTCATTAGATACCACCCGTTCCGAGATGAGGCTGGAGTCAACGGCAATTAAAACTCCGCCACCACGCTGGAGAAGACGGTCTAGTCTGTAAATAGTGTACTTACATGGAAGAATTTCGGAGCAGAGGATCTCCGGCTTCAACCAGGTTTCTGTAAATACAATCACCTGGGATGCGGAAGAAAGGCTATCTGAATATAATCTAGAGAGCTTACTGCGTAAGCCCCTAGTATTCTGATAGGAAAGTAGTAGGGAAGAGGTTAGTTTTTTGGGACAGAAGGTGCTTGAGTAGACACTGAAGGTTGTGACGGCTTGGGCAGTTGAACTCCCACAGGCCGATTTCTTTTCTTCCGTGCCTCGTACTCCTTGACTACAACGTACTCGGGCCAGAAGTCACCCGAGCAAATAGTGTCAAAGAGCTGGAATGAGACATTTATCTTAAATGACGAAATGTCTCTGGCATACGGAAATTTGAATTTTTCCACCTTGATATTGCCAGCTTGGGTTTTGCCTTGAATATAGGCTAGAACATCTACCGATGCGAGATCAGGGGCAAGCCTCGAAACAAATATAGTTTTCGAAGGTGGGACTGCTGTTAGGGTCTTATGTAACGAATTGTTACCAACAACGGCCGGTATTCCGGGCAATGTTGGACCCTGGGTAGAATTTTCTACGGTTGTTTGCGGAGCCAAAGAATTGGGCTGCGCATCAGACACCACGGACGACGCGGAAATTGCTGGCTGCGCGGCTTCCGACACCTCTACGACCGATTCGGTTACCGAATCTTTGATCGTTCCTGACCTCAGAACCATTGGAACGGGGACCAGGAGCTGAGGCGAAGGAGAGTGGCAGGAATTCGGTTGCTGTGTCTCACACAGTTGCAGCCGACTAGCAGCGGATTTTTTGAGTTTCGGCGACTCATTTAATAGCTTCATACTATTAAATTGAGCGTCCAGCGCGGAGAACAGGTCATTCGCCTTGCGAAAAGTGGCCATGATCTCAGAAAATCCACTCCTTGTCTGACGCATGAAGGATGATATTTCCTTCTCAACCGGTCGACAGGCCTCACAGCAATAACGCAGGCCCTTTTTGCTGGACACTGCGTCAGCCATTCGACCCGTCATCTCGATGCACTTAGCGTGCACAACTGCCTCGCAAAGCCAGCAATGGAAACTGGGCTGGTCTGCCAAAACATTTTTTTGGCAGTTTTTAATTACGCAGACGATATTCTGGGACATATTCACAAACCCTAGAACCACTGTGCACACTATCAATACCAAAAAAGTAAAGAGATAAAGAGAGAGATAAAAGAGCGCAAAAGTTAGAGCAGCAGAAAATCACAAGAGCGGTGAGAGCTATGAACAGCTTGGATGCAGCTAATAGCAAACGGCACTCGAGCGGGGGAGAGAAAAATAGAAACGGTAAAAGCGCAAAGAGGAAATATAAAATAAGATAAACCGTCTTAGCACAAAACTAACAAGTAATTATTTATGCAAATTAACTACACAGAAAAGTGCATGCACGCGCGGTAGCAAAACGGTATATCGTTATAAATATTAGGTGATAAGTTTAGATAAAACCCCGGTGGTTTAGATTCAAAATAACACAAAAGTCGGAGCGCAAAACAAAAACACGACCGTCCGCTACGAAGAGAAAGATCGATCGATTTTATTAATTATTCCCTTTATTTTATTTTATTATTCCTTTCTTTTATCTTTTTTCCAGTGTAGCCCGATTTTATTTTATTAATTCAATGCCTCGCTTTGTTTTATTATTTTATTCCGCTTGCTCAATTTATCTCCTTTAATTATTTATTTATTCCGTCTGTTTTATTTATTATTTTCCACGTGCTCAATTTCCTATTAAATTCTCCCAGTGTATCGTTTAATTTAATTAATTCAATTTGTTCCGATTGCATTTATTTAATTTTTTGTTCAATTTATTTTATTTCAATTTATTTGCCTTTATTTTATTTAATTGATTGTTTCAATTTATTTTATTTTAATTTATTTGTTTTATTTAATTATTGTTTTATTTAATTTATTTTCCTTTATTTGATTTTATTGTTTTATTTAATTAATTTATTTTCGTTTATTTAATCCTTTTTATTTTATTTAATTTACTCGCTCAGGATCTCCTTTTTTTGACAGCATTATTCTACTTAAATTCGCGGCGATTTACTTTCTTAACTTTTTTTCCCGATGTTTGTTCACCGAAGAGTAATTTCTAAGTGTCGTTCATGGAATAAAAGGGCCAGTATAAAAATTGGTCCCCGCCCTTATGGCGGCGCAACCAAGAGCGAAAATCATTAATAAGGGAAAATATGTATAAGCATGTGTATGTATATGTATGTGTACCCCGATCGCCCGATCTGCACGTGCAGCGACGGTTCTCTCTGCTCTGCCGACGTCGGCGCAGGCAGCGACACAAAATCATTCTTATTGACTAAAAAATGCAACTTTGGAAAAAACGAGGCGCCTTTGTGGCGGCTGCATGTGCGTCGCAAATTTGGAAGTTTCTGGCAATTTCTAGCCTTTGCATATGCATGCATGTTTTTCACCGCTGGCGGGGCTTTAATCCGCCTTAGTAAGAATTCTTACATCTCCCCATGTCCTGACGAGTCCCTGATGTCGGGCGCCATCTGTAAGGATGCAAAGGCCGAGATATGAACTCAGCGGCCCAGAGTTCCTTCCAGAATAATTTATATTTTGGAAACGCCAGAACATGAGAGAGGCCGAGATTTTGCAAGAATTTTTAGGGGTGGGTTTTCAGCTTAGAAGTTGCGACTTCCAATTGCCCACGCTGGGCGGGACAATACTTCTACCGGCCGGGAATTTCCAGCGGCCTGAACCCTCCGCTAGAGACTGGAACCGGCTCGGGATCGCCCAGCAGCTGCTCCGGCGCCCACAACAACCCAAACCTAACCCCGCGGCCTGGTCCGAACCCAACAGCCGCGGCGCGGCGGCTCCGCCTGGAGTTTAATTCCCAGCGGGCCGTCGCCCCTTTCCCTAGAAGATCCCCGTGACTCGCGATCGCCTGAGGGCGCCTGGGCTAATCCCGCCGGCGCACTCGAAGATTGGACAAAACGGCTTGGGGAAACCCAACAGCCGAGCCCGCGCCCGCCCCCGGAATTAATCTCAGCAGCGGGTCGCTCCTGTTCCCGTCCTGCACAATTTGGCGCCTGGAATTACTTAACGGCCGCCGACATGGGAAGGAGGGGAGCAGAGGGTGATGCAATTGGCTACGAATGGGCCGAGAAAATAGTCGAGAGCAAATAGTTTCATGTTTAGGTTTATTTCATATTTATAATGTCTAAATTATTTAGCTTTTCCCTGTGCTCTATCTTTCCCACTCTTTCTTTGTTGTTATAATTTCAATTCACACACCCCGAAATTTGCTAACGCATTGCGTGTAAAATAATGGGCGCTTCGCCTCGCTTACCCAAAGTAAATAATCGGCTGATTTCATTTAATGCTGCTGCCGGTCTTCTATCTCCTTCTTAGTTTCTCTTCCTTCTGTACTTTTGCACACACTTGAAAATCACTTTTACTTTGCTGCTGATCTCCTCCGGGGCCAAATCGCGAGTGAATGCAAATTTAATTGCAAAACTCGCCTTGACCTATTTTCGGCTCTCCCGTGGCGGCAGCGCTGGCGCGATCGCTGGCACGCGCCGTTTCGGGTTCCAGCCGTTCTTTTGCCGACACTATTCACCTCTCGCTCTCTCCTGAGCCAGCAGGTGGCGGATCCGAATTCCGCTGCTCGGCCGGCGCCCGCGTCGTAGGCCTCTGCCCCCCGATGCGGACCGTTCCGTCTCGCTCCCGGGCCGATGTTCTGCAACAATGGCCGGCCAATTGTTGCCAGTCGATGTTGCCGGCGATGCTGCCGGATGATGTTGCCGGTGTGTGGCCGGTGTGTGTGGCCGGTGTGTGTGGCCGGTGTGTGTGGCCGGTGTGTGTGGCCGGTGTGTGTGGCCGGTGTGTGTAGCCGGTGTGTTTGGCCGGTATGTGTGGCCGGTATGTGTGGCCGGTATGTGTGGCCGGTGGGCGGCCAACGCCTACGTTCCTACTCCCTATCCACTATTCCCTACCTATGTACAAACTAACCTATTCCTTAATCTAACCTAAACTAATATATACAAACTTAAACCTACTATATATACATTATTTACAGTGACTTCGTCACATAATAAAATAAAAAATATAGATATATCAGTAGGAGATAAAGTTTTGCTAAGAAATGAAACAGGCCACAAGTTGGATTATAAATACACTGGTCCGTATAAAGTAATTAAAATAGAAGATAGAGATAACATTATAATATCAAACGATAAAAATAAAATACAGACAGTTCATAAGGATAGATTAAAAATGATTATTTCATAATTGTATATAGCATGGCCATGCATAGAAATAAATATACAAGCATAAGTATAAATAAATGCATAAAACTGCATAAATGCAGATATTTCAGTTCATAATTTCATTTTCTTAATCAAAATAAAAAAAAAAATATAAAAAAAAATAATAATAAATAATAAATAAATAAAATTAATTAATCTAAAAATAACTCCATATTATTCCGTTATTTTTTAAAAGGAGGGAGATGTAGTATGCTCACATTGAATACCCACAGTAATATAAATACTTAAAGAATGCGTACTGTAACTAATTGTTGCAATGTAAACAATTCTCAAATTTCCCGGTCATAAAACTCAAGCCGCAATACACTTCTGTAACATGAGTTGGCCGCATGAGCATATACCCTCGCGCGTCCGTCTAGGAACGCATATACATACCCCGTCGCTCTTCCGCCGTTTGCGGGCAGCGCAGCGATGGAACCTAGCCTTAATTTAAACTAAATTCTCGATCTTTCTCTTCGTAGCGGACGGTTGTGTTTTTGTTTTGCGCTCCGACTTTTGTGTTCATTTTGAACTTAAACCACCGGGGTTTTCTCTAATTTATCACCTAATATCAATAATAATATACCGTTTTGCTACCGCGCGTGCATGCAATCATGTGTAATTAATTTGCATTAATAATCACTTTTAAGTTTTGTGCTAAGACGGTTTTCTTATCTTATTTTTTTTTTCTTTGCTCTTTTACCGTTTTTATTTTTTCTCTCCCCCGCTCGAGTGCCGTTTGCTATAAGCTGCATCTAAGCTGTTCATAGCTCTCATCGCTCTTGTGATTTCTGCTGCTCAAACTCTAACTCTTGCGCTCTTTTGTTCTATCTACCTCTCTTTACTTTTTGGTATTGATTGTGTGCACTGTGGTCTAGGGTTGGTGAACATGTCCCAGAATATTGTCTGTGTTATAAAAAATTGCCAAAAAATGTTTTGGCAGACCAGCCCAGTTTCCATTGCTGGCTAAGTGCATCGAGATGACAGGTCGAATGGCTGACGTAGTGTCCAGCAAAAAGGGCCTGCGTTGAGGCCTGTCGACCGGTTGAGAAGGAAATATCATCCTTCATACGTCAGACCAGGAGCGGATTTTCTGAGATAATGGCCACTTTTCGCAAGGCGAATGACCTGTTCTCCGCGCTAGACGCTCAATTTAATAGTATAAAGCTATTAAACGAGTCGCCGAAACTCAAAAAATCCGCTGCTAGTCGGCTGCAACTGTGGGAGGCACAGCAACCGATTTCCTGCCACTCTCCGTCGCCACAGCTCCTGGTCCCCGTTCCAATGGTTCTGAGATCAGGAACGATCAAAGATTCGGTAACCGAATCGGTCGTTGAGGTAACGGAAGTCGCTCAGCCAGCAATTTCCGCGTCGTCTGTTGTATCCGATGCGCAGCATAATTCTTTGGCTCCGCAAATCCCCGTAGAAAAATCTACCCAGGGTCCAACATTACCCGGAATACCGGCTGTGGTTGGTAACAACTCGTTACGTAAGACCCTTACAGCAGTCCCACCTTCGAAAACTATATTTGTTTCGAGGCTTGCCCCTGATCTCGCATCTGAAGATGTCATGGCCTATATTCAAGGCCAAACCCAAGCTGGCAATATCAAGGTGGAAAAATTCAAATTTTCGTATGCCAGAGACATTTCATCATTCAAGATAAATGTCTCATCCCAACTCTTTGACACTATTTGCTCGGGTGACTTCTGGCCCGAGTACGTTGTAGTCAAGGAGTATGAGGCACGAAATAAGAGAAATCGGCCTGCCGGAATTCAACTGCCCAGGCCGTCTCAATCCGCAGTGTCTTCAGCTCTACCTTCTGTCCCAAAAAACTAATCTCTTCCCTACAAGCTTACGCAGTAAGCTTTCTAGATTATATTCTGATAGCCTTTCCTTTGCATCCCAGGTAATTATATTTACTGAAACCTGGTTGAAGCCGGAGATCCTCTGCTCCGAAAGAGCAGTAAGTATACAATTTACAGATTAGATCGACTTCTCCAGCGTGGTGGCGGAGTTTCAATTGCCGTTGACTCTTGTCTCATCTCGGAACGGTTGGTATCTAATGACTTTTTGGACATCGAATTTATCTGTGTAAAACTATATTTTACAGGTAGTTGTATTTATGTAACCTGCTGTTACATCCCTCCATCTTCAGAAGAATCAATTTATTGGAAACACCTTGCGGCAATTCATACCGTTTCCAATCGGTTTTCTGATAGGTACCCATTAGTGGCTTTAGGTGACTTCAACATACCCGGAGCTCACTGGTCTTCTGATGGTGTGTCTAATGTTCTTCACACTGCGGCACAGCATGACCTCCTAATAGCTTGCTTGATTTATCCTTATCGCAAGTTAACCATATTTTTAATTCTTTAAACCGCTTACTTGATCTATGCTTCGTCTCCGATCCTGCAGGTGTAAAGCTAATTAGAGTTTCTCCAATGACGCAACCTGAAGATCCTTATCATCCAACTTTCGATGTGACTATAGACACTGGGACAGCTTTAGCAACAACATCTGGTTATAGATTAAACAGAGTCTGCTGTTTCCGAAAGGCTGACTACACAGTGCAACACGATTTCTGTATCTGGAATGAGACAAACCTTTTCTTATAGATTTTTGGACGCTGAATTCGAATATGTAATCAGAATTTGTCTATCGCGTAACATTTTTGCAAAAAATGCGTTTGTAGTTGCCAAAAACGCTGTTTTTGCCCTACTTTACAGTAATATAACTCGGTTTCAAGATGTGCTAAAAACTGTAATCACTCCTCACCTGCAACATCTATGCAGATCCGTCATCTCTCCATGTCAACATGGTTTTATGAGGCGAAGATCAACCACGACCAATCTTCTGGAACTTACCTTGTACCAAACATAAATAATTATTCAGGCAGAGGTGTTGTTGGAAAAAAGCGCTCACGCGAATTCTTCTCCGGCTGGGCTCGTCGACTAGTGGTGTAGGAATTTGCTACTTCTTTCAGATTGCCTATTTTCATTATTCATTCTAAAATAAATCGCGAGAAAAGGACAAGCAAAACAAAGGGACGAAACACTACCTATTTTAGCCAGACTTTACGGAAATTGGACAGAAACTACTTAAAGGGGGTCTACTGCACTTTTTCCTCTCCTTGAACACCGGAAAATCTCAGCTGTCAGTAGAGATTGTCATTGCCCTCCCTTCCTTTGACCACTTCATTTCCTAACTTGTTTTGTTTTTAGTGGTCCCATGGGTGTCTTCGGTTGTCAGCGGATCATATTACGTCGAGTCAAAAATTCGGGAAATTAAAACATAATAATTTTTATTTAAAAGCTAATTAAAAAATATTGACAATACATGGGGATAATTGCAGAATAATTGGCAATAAGACTTATAAAACAACATACAATAACACATAAATAAAATATATAAAATGGTAAAAGGTGTAAAATATATGAATTGGATGAAAATGCAGTCTTCTATAAATCTATATATATAAAAATGCTCTGTTCGTATCTACATCATTAATAGACTTGAAAAGTTCTGAACCGTTTAAGCCCAAATTTTGACACAACATGCGTTGAGGTTCCAGCTCGGTTATTGTCTACTTTTGATGTTGATAGCTTATCTGCGTTGGCGAATATATCAGTTTTTTTCGCGTTTCCCCGTGCCCCTACTGCTGCGCCCTCTACAGGCAGGCCATGAGAAATAATTCCCAACTTATTGAAAGAAGAAATTGGAGATTAACATTTTATTTTTTTGTTCAGTTTCAGTAAGAAACGAAGTCATGCCACCCAAGAAGTCGAGTTTGGGTCGTCGTACTCGCAATACAGAAGCAAAAAGACGTAAGATTTCGAATATGACTGACGAAGAGCGGGCCTCCATCCGAGAGACTGAGCGGCTGAAAGCAATGCAGATGCACAACGCGGAATCAGCAGAAAGACGAGCAGCTAGGCTTGAGCAAACACGATTGAGAGCTAGGCAGTCGCGTTCTGCAGCAATCGATTTGATTCGCTCTCAAAATAATGAACGCGACAGGGCAAGGGTAGCTGAAGCGCGTTTACAGCTTGCAGCAGATCAAAACCTGCAATACAATCGTCTTGCATTCCGATATAATCCAATTGTTGATTATAGCTCGAATCGCAATGTCGTTATTGGCCGGATGCATCAGGTCTGCACACACTGTCAGGCTCTCAAATTCAAAAACGAACCAAGAGGATTGTGTTGCGCTTCCGGGAAAGTGAAATTGCCTCAACTTGAAGCACCACCAGAGCCTCTGCACTCTCTATTCGCTGGATCTTCTGCTGAATCGAAGCATTTCCTGTCGAACATTAGGAAATACAACTCTTGCTTCCAAATGACGTCATTTGGTGCGGAAATTATAACTACGCAATTCATGCCAACTGTTAAAATCAAAGGACAAATCTATCACAAAGCCGGTTCCCTGCTTCCGCTCCCAGGCAGCGAACACAAATTTCTTCAAATGTACTTCATTGGTAATGATGGAGCTGAAGTCGATGCACTTTATGGAATCAATACCTCGCTGAAGAGACCCATTATTTCGCAGCTACAGAAGCTTTTTCATGAACGAAACAATTTGGTGCGTTTGTTCAAAACAGCAATCGATATGATGCCTTCGGATACCCATAAAATTGTCATTCATGCAGACAAACGCCTGGTGGAGAACATATCAGGAGATACAATGCTCCAACTATAGACGAAGTGGCAATTGTCATAGTCGGGGATCAGTTCCAACCTCGAGATATTGTTCTCCATCGACGAAACGATCGATTGGTAAACGTCGCAGAAAATCACCGTTGTTACGATGCTTTCCAGTATCCACTCATCTTCTGGGATGGTGCCGATGGATATCATTTCAATGTGAGGATGGTAGATCCAGTCAATGGTGTAGAAACGAATAAAAAATGCAGCGCGATGAACTTTTACTCATACCGATTAATGGTTCGGAGGACCGATGACAATCATATATTGAAATGTCGACAGTTGTTTCATCAGTACATTGTCGATATGTATGCAAAAATTGAAACAGAACGTTTGCTGTTCCTCCGATTGAATCAGACGAAACTTCGGTCCGAGGAATATATCCATTTCCGGGATGCCGTGATGAATGACCGTAATACAACCAACGTTGGAAAGCTCACGATTTTGCCATCCTCATACATAGGTAGTCCACGCCACATGCAGGAATATGCTCAAGATGCCATGGCATATGTTCGTTGCTACGGCCGTCCAGACTTATTTATCACCTTCACATGCAATCCAGCTTGGGACGAGATAGTGCAGCTGTTACTTCCTGGACAATCGTCTAGGGATAGGCATGACATCACAGCCCGTGTTTTCAGACAAAAGCTCAAGTCACTGATGGATTTCATTGTGAAACATGGAGTTTTTGGATCTGTGCGGTGCTGGATGTATTCAGTAGAATGGCAGAAGAGAGGATTGCCGCATGCGCACATACTGATCTGGCTGTATGATAAAATCCCTTCTGAAAATTTATATAATATGTTTTTTCCCAACCCAACGACACAAACAAAAATAAAGTCTCATCTAAACATCACAAACTTCTCTCAATATACTCGAATATCACTCAATTTGCCTTTGCCTATTCATCATCATTTTCGCTGAAAAATAATTATTTCTTTTCTTTTATGGCCAACATTACATAACACAATAAAAGACAAAAACTTATTAAATACAAACTTACCTTAAATATTATGGGCTTTAAGATTTTCGGCACGCATAAATGTTCTACTTTTCTCCTTTCTTTCGCCTTTCTTCCTTTTGCTGATTTTGGTTCTCTTTTACATTTTTTCTTTCTTTCTTTTTCAAATAAAAAAGTCAACCTCAAAATTTCAGGCAAAGGCACACACACACATTTCTCTTTGGTTTTTCCCTTCCCTTAAAGCAGCTAATGTGCTCCCAATTATCACTTCTCTGAGCACTTCCCCCGGCGATGTTGGGGCTTGTCCCTTGCTGCGGCTGCACGACGATGAACTCTGCACTACACGGCGGCTGGGCGATGATGAAACTTGCCCCACACGGCGGTTACGCGACAATGAAATTTGCCCCTTACGGCGGCTGCGCGACGACTGTGGGACTCAAAAAAAACTCACGCCTGCGCGTCGAGATGCTGAGCTTCCGCTCCTTTCTTCTGCTTCCGGGGTTGCTGTCCGTGCTTCGGCTCTTGGCCGCAGTTTTATAATGAGCCTAACAATACAAAATCCCACTAAATTTCATGTCCACCAATACCTCCGCTTTTGCTTCTTACCCGCTAGGCTTTAGCGCTAGGCTGGATATAGATATGAATCCGCTTTTCCTCTCTGGTTTTAGGGCTGCTTGAGACTTCTATGTAGAAAAATCACAATTTGGGAAAATTTTCCTTTAGGATGCAACTTGACCCTCTGACGCATTGATCGGAAAAGAAAGATCTAGACGCCCAAAAAGTGGCGGTAACCCCTAGCCGAATATGCGAGAAGGAGCAAGAGAAAGTTGACATTCAGGACTGTTACTCTCCTTGCTGCTTTTCTTTTTCCTCCTCTTGTGCCACCGAGCGACTCCTAGATGGCGCTGACTTCACTCTACATGTAGCAAAGTACAAGCGCTACAAAAGCCCCCCTGCTAAGAACAGACTTGGGGCTTAGAACCCGAAGGATAATCACTCACAAGCTTGTACCTCCTTAAATCTATTGTTTAAGGTCCTTGGCGTGAAAACGACCTACAAACTTTCCTTGTAAATCTTCCAGCTCATAACAAGAATTCCCTACCTTCTTCCGGACTCTGGCTTTCACATATGTTGGTCCCAATTTTGAACTATATCCAGCTGGAAAACTACTCTGTTTGATATTCTTTCGGTATACTTCTTGCCCCTCGCTATGAACAACCTCCCTCGACCTCAATATTGGCGCTCGTTTTTAGCATTTTTCTTGCTCAGGACTTCTTGAGCCTTTTTCCTGACCACCTCCAGAGAATCTTCTCGCGTTAGCACAGCAGCTCTATCCTCTAGAATTCCCAATGATCTTAACAGTTTATAGGAAGAACCGGATGTGAGGAATTGCTGTCCAAATACCATGTAGTACGGTGAAGTTCCTATAGCGGAATGGACTGCAGAACGAAGAGCGCAACATATGCTGCTGAGCTGCTCTTCCCAATCCCTTTGGTCAGCTCTTACATACGACCGAATGGCGGCGATCACTGATCGATTCACCCTTTCGGAAGCGTTCGCTTGCGGCGAGTAGGCCGCTGTAAGGGTGTGCGATATCTGATACTCCCTTAGAAACTTCTGAAAGGCTTCCACCTTAAACTGTGATCCGTTGTCCGATACTATGGTCGCTGGGAATCCGAATGTGTGGAACAACTCTTGTTGCATATATTTTATTACCACGTCTGCTGCGAGCTTTTTGACCGCTTTTAGAAAAACGAACTTGGAGTAATGGCCCAAAACAATAAATATTCCCACATTGCCTGAACGAGATCTGGGATAAGGTCAATGTACAACCGCTGAAAGAACCGCTGTGATTCTGGGGCCACGCCTGTTGGCGGCCGCTGTATCCTATTTGGATACTTAGTAGTTTTGCAAATTTCACAGGATTGAATGTATGCCTTGACATCATTAATCAGACCGGGCCAATAATAATACCTGCGAATCCTTTCCAAAGTGTTATGCACGCCTCCATGTGAAGCGAGTGGGTCATCGTGGGACTTCTTCAAAACTTCTCCCACTAACTCTTCGGGAACCCAAAGCTTCCAAGTAAATGTATCATGTAGCTGGTCGCCAGTAGCATGTTCCGACCTCCTATATACCAGTCCATCTACTACCTTCAAGTCTGGCAACTTATCCTGGTTTGCCTCTACTCTTTCCGCCCGCTTCACGTATTCTTCAGCTCTGAAGTTTGGCGAATGAAGGTCGATTAACAGCCCATGACTCGAATCAATAGACGCCAACTCTGCCTCGTTCACCCTTGATAGGGCATCTGGTACAACATTCAATCTACCACTGCGATGCTCTATCTTGAAATTGAAACCTTGGAGCTTCAGTGCCCACTGAGCTAAGCGAGAATGTAAATCAGTCTGGGACATGAGCCATGAGCACATGAGCGTGGTCGGTTATCACCGTGAATTCATGCCCTTCAATGTAGGGCCTGAACCGCTTTATGCACACTATGGCAGCTAAACATTCCTGCTCCGTTACTGAATAATTTCGCTGTGCCTTGTTCAGTTTTTTTTGACACGAAAGCGATTGGATACTCGTCACCCAACACCCAACAATCCTATCACAACCCTATTCAACAACTTGACTTCTGCATAAGTACGACTATCATAATTTTTGAAACGTATACAGTTAATGGTTTTGATTGAATTCCAAAATGATCTTAATCTTTTAGTATTTCTCAATATTTTCATTGCATGACGTTCCTGACTATTTAAACTAACCTTAATACTAGCTAGCTTAGGCCAACAAATCGGCAGTTCTTGCTCCTGATTGAACTTAGACTCACAGGAAATGCGAATATCTATTGGGGATTCGGTTCCTCGTTGTATGTTTATAAGTATTTATAAGTATTCACAAGGCCACACCCGAAACAATAAACCTTCTTCTTAGACTTACAGTCTTGATATCGGTGGCCTTCTTTATGGCAGTTCCTGCATATAAGAGCCACTGCTCCTACTTCCCAACTGCCGTCGGCCTCGGAAAAATCCTCGGCATCTTCCCACTGGACTTTCTCGACCAACTCGGAGACCTGTTTCCTAAATGGAACAATCTTTTGATAGCCCTGAGTCTTTCTCACATCTTCCAAAAAGTCTTCCCTTCGACGACAAATTTTTCCTGCAGATTTAAAATCTCATGCCTTATTTCCGGCCTTAGATTACGCTTCAAGATTTCGACGACTTCCAATTCCGACAATGGCATATCCAAACTGTCCATCATTTCAACGACAGAGTCATAAAAAGAATCAAATCCTTCTTTCTCTCGCTGCTTTCTATCGCGGATAGCCTCCCTTATATCCATGTCCGTCCGAGCATCACGAAACTGTTTCCTCAGATTCCTTTCCTTTAAACAGCAGGCTTGCATTACTACTAAGGACCGAATAATTCCCCTCCAAAGTCTGTTCTGTGAGAGCCTGAACCCGATAAATAAAATTATCAACGCTAATACCATCCGAACTGCCGCTGAACCGCAACTTCCAGCTATTTAAGATATGCCCTACCTTATCAGGCCTCTGGCTTAGATCGGATGTGAAGCTCCTAGGAGTTCCTCGTCCTGAGCCTGCTCGAACACCTGTACTAGGATTTGGCATTTGACGCTCCATATATAGACCTTCTTCTCGTTTAGAGGCAATCACACCGGTTGGCTGAAGGCGTGCTGCCAGATTAATGTCTATTAACTGAGCCATCTTATCGGACAACTTTGTAAGCAATTCATTTTGCATGTCTTCTATTGCGCTTTTGATTGAACTCTGAATTAGCTCACCTTGAGACGCCCCCACTCCTGCTGAACCCCGAGGTGCAATGGTTGTGTTGCCACTTGCCGTAAGTACCTGGCCTTTTTGCTGTCTGGTGTTCTGAGAGGGAGTCGATGGTTTATCGAAGCATACAGTTTGGCAAGTAGGACATGTAGTATGGGACTTGGAATATGTTGCAATACAGGATTGATGAAACTCATGCATACATTTAGTCTTATATGTTTTGGCGGTGTCAAGCAGTGTCGCACAGCGGACACTGGCGGGTTTCGATGCTTTCACTCTCTTGCATATTGAATATAAATTAACTCTTGGCGAATAGCTAGAAAAATGAATAACCTGAGATATAAACAAAATGTTCTAATGATAAGGATTAATTCGAAGTTAGATATTAGTTGAATACAGCGAACGAAGTTGCGCAAAATGAGTGAGCAATTCCCTTAATTTGCCTGAACAGATTCTCTTATCTCCTTTTGTATTGCGAGGTCGATGACCTCCTCTTAGAAATCAGCTGCCCAACTCTCTGTGCAAACTCACTTCACGTTCGAACCAAAACGATCCTAAGTCGAATCAAACTGCTAGATTACACAGAGAAAACCAAAATCAATCGTCAGCAAATATAAAAATATGTAAACAAATATTAACACACATAAATGAATGTCAAAAAAAAAAAACAAATTCGAAATTAAACAAAACAAAAAAATAAAATAAAAAATATCATAAAATAATTTGACGTCGAACATAAATATTCCCCCTCCGACACACCGAACAAAGATAAGAGAAGTGCATAGAAAAATAAAAACATTGCAAGTGCATTTGCATTGATCTTATCGATTTGCAATAACAACAACTTCGATAGGTACCGCTTGCAGACAGCGGCTAGGCGACGGCGCCTATAATTCAAGCCGACTGCTTCGCGATGCACTGCTGCGGGGCTAGCCTTTCATCGTGGTCAGTGATTTTTTTATTTAAACAAAATCCGCTGCATATCCAATGCGAATTATGGCCAGCTTATCTGTCTGGTGATGTCCTGTTTAATTATCTGAATGTTTGTTCATTAACCATGGTCAGGAAGCGAATCTAATAAAGACTCAATACCTGCCGTATTGCCTCCCTTCCTCTTCCCAAAATTTTCGGTCAAACGTGGACGAATGGCTCATCTTTCTGGATTCTGCCTCTTCGTGTCCGATGCGTTGAAGCTAAATTTTAAGCGAGGTTCGAAGCTCAATTGAGTGAAAATAACAGAAAGTCCCTAACTCTAGCAAACGAGAATTCTTTGCTCGATTTTTGCTATAGGTACAATCATATATTTCTTTCCTGGCTAAGATATAGATTCGTATTTATATATTATAATATATATATATATATATAATTAAATATTCATATAATTCGTAAGTTAAAAAAAATGTTTTATTTTATTTTAACCGAATTTATACAATGATATTTTTGTTGAAGAACACCGACCGAATAATTTCGTGTCTCAAACTGAACTTGAATTATTGTACTACAAGGGTTGACGTTCAAGCCTCGGGCTTGAGTTTTTGTGGATCTTGAGTTAATCTCGAAGATTCTGAGAGAGCTTAATTATGGATTGTGACAGCTTTAATTGACTCTTCGATTTCTCTTGAATTCGATTGCTCTTTTGTAATTTGATGTATCTGTTTACGAGTTAGCGAGTCCGATCTTAAGCGTGTGAAAAATGGGGCAGGATGTTTAGATTAAATGGGGCAGGATGTTTAGACAATAAAATTGTTTGGTCTACTGCTGATTTGCTTATCATACGATAATGATTCATAACTGTAGGGTAGCATGGGGTGTATGTGTTATGTGTAGGGTAGCAAAGGGTATGATGATTATATTACATGTATAATCATATTTAACTAAGTAGGCATGTACTAAGTCTATAGGACTGTGGATATGTCATTCCCCCAATCTTTGAATTTTGCCTGTCCTCAGGCAGATAATGTGGGATAAATCATAATGTTATTTTCCGGAATGATCTGATCATTTACAATTTGTTCCGGGATCGGCTGTTCTTCTTGTTTGTTCTTATATTTAACAATGAGTTGTTTAGGAATACTCTTAAATTTATAAATGACATACAGGATTAAACTTAAGATTGTGATGACAAAAGATGTAAGACATATAATTTGAAACACGTTGTAATATTTTAAATGGGATTCTATTATTTCTTTTGTTTGAATGTATGCCAAAGGTTCTATTTTGTTTACGTTGTTAATAATATAAATTGACTGTGTAAAATCTGCAAAGTTGTTTGAAATTATAAATTCATTTATTTGCATAGTACAATTCTTGATTTTAATAATGTTTTTTCCTTGTATAGAAACTCTATTGTTGATGCAGTTTTGATTAATAGTTGTTTCAGGAATATTGCAAGTGATTAATATGTTTGGCTCTACATAATTGATTTTGAAACTTTTATGTGCTTTAGTGTATTTACATTCAGTAGGTTCCTGTTTAATAATTCCGACTAAACATTTGTCGAAAATTTGTTTTTCGGTATGTGCGTTATAAACTGTATTTTCATAAATATAAAACTTATTAAATATAGGTTCGGTGAGGATGTAGTTGGACTCATCGGGATATGGGACAATTTCGAAAATTGGAACTTTCGTGATTTCGCTGGGAACATGGGAAATGATTAAAATTTCATTTGTATCTGTTTTAAGCCAAGTAGATGTTTTAATTTTTAGCAATTTTTCAGAATTAATTAGTTTCAGATAATCGTGTTTAAGTAATTTCGGATTAAAAATTCCCAGTCTCGTGAGTTGCATACACATTTCTATATCCTCGATATATTCGGTGAATTGTTGCATATTGAAGATTAGAACTGCTACTTGCTGATCTTTCTCCTTTTTTTCTTTGAATTTGTTGATAATGTCTATTCCACTGTTAACCACGTCTACTATCATATTCAAATCGTGATTCTGAACGGAATTTTCTGACAAATTGTAAATTTTTGCCTCTAACTCCTCCCTGTCATCTTGGGCTAACGTGCCGAATAAATATTTGTATACCGTTTCTACCATGTTCACTTTTTATTATCCTCAAACCGTTTATTTCCCTTTTTAGTTACTCGACTAGGTACTCTACATGGATTTCATCGGGAAAAGATTTCGCCTCCTCCAATAGGTTTTCAAACATTAGTATGTATTAGTAGTATTAGTATTCATAGCTAGTGGGGATTTCCGTAACTCCTGTTTGGAATATTAGGTATCCGTTTTTTTGCACTAATTGAGTTTACTTCTATACTACTCCCTTGGACCGTAGTGATGAGGGTGATGATTGCCAGACAAATCGTTAATGTGGGAAATAGGGGGCATCTCTTATACTTCTTCGATGGGTCTGGAATTGTCGTATTTACTTTTCTTAGTCTTCTTTTGTTTTTTGAATTTAGACTTGTAGTGTACAATTTTCCTGCCTCTATTTGTCTCTTCGAAGTGTTTATCGTCCACTTGTTTAATCTGACCTGTCTTTTTGAATGGGTTGGTCACCTTGCTTTTAACTAGTGGGGATTGCCTATATTTCGTATCAACTTCATAACTGTGTCTGTTTTTGTTTAAAGTGTCAATTTTATTAATTTTGTTTTGTTGTACGTTAAAGTCGGGGCTTCCTGCATATAAGAAAATGTCAGCTGGAGTTCTTTTAGTGGTATTATGCTGTACGTCGATCTTCTATGTTTTGTTTGCTACCAATGATTCTCAGCTTCTCGTTTACCGTTTTATGAAACCTTTCTATATCAGATACACCATTTTTACTTGTAGTGATGGCCATATCGACGCCCTCCGATTTTAACCAATTTTGTAGTGCTATACACATGAATGCTGAATCTTTATCCGCCTTTATGTTTTGCGGTTCTCCCATATCGTTAAATACCTTCATGATGGCTCTCTTTGCTTCTAACCAATCTCTACTCTTTACTTCAACCAATGTAGCAAATTTCGAATAGATATCAATGCATGATAGGAAAATTTGATTCCCTGTGAGATAAAAATCAATCACATATTTTTCTCTCGCGTTTAACACTTCGGGTGTTGTTTCGAATGTGAGTTTGGTATTCCGGTGTTCAGTTTTGGCTATGTTGCAAACATCGCATTCATTGATTATGTTCTGAATTAGTTTCTGACTATCAGGATAGTAATATTCTTCTTTAAACCAATTAATAGTTTTTTCTATACCTGGGTGCAAAAAGTTCTTTATGCTTCTTTAAGATTAAGTCTTTAAATTCGGCATAAGTCAGAATATCAATTAACTTTTTAGTACATCGCAACAATTTTGTGAAACTATTAGGGCTTATGATTTCAATGTATGCCCTTTGGAATATCAGGAAGTCGTCATCATCTTGTAAATAAAGATCACTTTTCTTTGTGCACAAGTATTCCTTGATAATGGTTTTAGCTAACTTGATCGTCATTTCGTCATATATGATTTAAATTTTTAATTTCTGAAAATAATGACTCGTGTTAACATGTTTCTCCCTTTTCTATCTCTATTTGCCTAGAAAAATAGTTCAGGGGTCTTTCTGTAATGGAAATGTAATTTAAGTTGTCTTCAGTGGCACTATGCATTGTTGCATCCATGCTGTCCGCGATTTCACCAACCATGGCTTCCTCTATAACTGTGCGGGAAAGAGCATCGGCTACATAATTTTCTTTCCCTGGAAGATACTTAATTTTGTAATCAAATTCATTCAATTTGATTTTCCACCTTTGAAGTTTCATGTTTTGCTCTTTTATATTATTAAGCCACACCAGTGGTTTATGGTCGCTTAATATCTCAAACGGTCTGCCAAATAAGTATGACCTGAAATATTTCCTGAAATATAGCTAACAATTTTTTTTCGATAGTAGCATAGTTTATTTCGTGTTCGTTTAGCGTTCTGCTAGCGTAACATACGGGTTTGTGATTCTGCGATAAAACAGCACCAACTGCTGTATTACTAGCGTCAGTTGTCAAGGAAAAGGGTTTTGAGATAGAGAAAAGGGTCAGGATAGATAAAAATCGGATCCGAAGTTATCAACACCTTTAACTTTTCAAATGACTCTATGTATGCTTTACATTTGATATCGATTACTGCTCCTTTCTTCAACTTAACGGTCATAAGTTTAACTACCTTCGCAAAGTTAGGAATGCATTTGCGATGAAACCCACATAATCCCAAAAATGATTTTATTTGTTTTGGAGTTTTTGGTAAAGGAAAATTTGTAATAGCTTTAGTTTTGTTTGGGTTAGGTCGAATTCTGCTAGTAGTAACAACGTGTAGTAAGAATTCTGTTTCTTTCTTCATGAACTCACATTTGTCCAATTGCAATTTTAAATTAGCGTCCCTTAATTTTCCAAAGACTTTCCTTAGTGACAAGATATGTTCCTCCAATAAAGTGGAGTAAATTATGATATCATCCAAGTATACTAAACAATTCTTATAGATTAAATCTTCTAACAAATTGTTCATGCATCTCTGAAAGGTTGCAGGTGCATTTTTAAGGCCAAAGGGCATGCGAGTATATTCGTAATGCCCATGCTTGGTTGAAAACGCTGTTTTTGCAATAGAGTTTTCCTCCATCTGTATTTGGTGGAAACCCTTAGCTAGATCAATTGTGGTGAAATATTGGCACCTACCTAATTTATCAAGTATTTCGTCCATTCAAGGAATCGGAAACTTGTCATTGACTGTTATTTCATTAAGATTCCTGTAGTCGACTACTAATCTGAACTTTGGTTTACCGGAGGCATCTGCCTTCTGGGGAACCACCCAAATAGGTGAACAATAGGGGGACTTAGACTTTCTAATTATGCCCTGCTCTATCATTTCCTTAATTTGTCTGTTTACCTCCTGATCAACACTCTGAGGGTATTTATATGGTTTACGATAAACCGGATCTTCGTGCTGGGTTTGGATAACATGCTTGATTGTACTAGTAAAAGTCAAATTTTCACCTTCTTTGTACTGAATGTCTCTATATTCGTATAGGACCTTCTTCAAACATTCTACTTCCTCAGCATTGAGATGTTCCAGTCTGAACTCGTTACATTCGCGTAATTCGTTATTAACCGCGAAGTTAATTATTTCATCAGTATTGGATGGAGAGTCAGATTGCATTGCATCTTTATTCTCTGCATTTTTACTGGTTTTAGAAGTAAGGCACACCGAAGGTGCGGTCTTCTCCGATTTTTGGCTAACTTTTTTATTAACCTTTTTGGGTTTTGGATTGAGGCGCTTTACTAATGCGGTCTCATCCTTTTTCTTTGTGTCAAGGCATCTGGCTGATGCGGTCTCGCCCTTTTTCTTTGGGTCAAGGCATCTGGCTGATGCGGTCTCGCCCTTTTTCTCCTCGTACCTGAACTTAAAGGTTTTTGAACCTAAAGTTACAGTCTCCTTCTCATAATCAATCTTTGCTTTGTTATCTTTTAAGTATTGACGACCTAACAGGAAATCATAGTTGTCAGAAAATTTATGCACATAGAATTTTTGTTCGGACGGACATGTAACACTGGGCTTGATTATTATGCTCTTATTTAATTTTATTGGGCCCTTAATCGTGTGAACCGTGAGATTTTCTATTGTTTCTTTTAAATTTGCAAAATTTTCCCTAATGATTTTGATGGACGACCCTGTGTCAATCATACCTTTGTAAAGATTGTTTTCGTAATAAGAGGTTTCCGAGGCAATTTGATGAAAATTTACGTCTACGTCCATTCTGCTTTGACCACTATTGCTTTCCCTTTGTCTCTTTACTGGACCATTATTAGTAGGGTTATGCGAAGTAGAGGGTTGGTAATTCATGGGGTTATTCTGCCAACCTTGGTTTAGACTGTTCCTAAAGTTGTTAAATGTTTGTGGGTCTACAACGGCAGGGTTATTTGAATTACGATTCTGGGTATTTCTATTCGAATTATTAGCTTGATAATTACTTTGATTGGTTGACGACTAGTAAGCACTTGTATTATGCCTGTTATTATAATACCTTTGGTTGTTACTTTGGGTTTTGTTTCCCTTGTTCTTGCGACTATAATTGTGAGATTTTTGTAAATAAACGTCTTCAGGATTAGCATCATGGTGGCTTGTTTTAATTTTGGGATAGTGTCAATTTCCTTACGAGCCAACGACATGTACATTCTATCGGGTAATTTTCGATCAATGGTGGATTTAATAGTCCTCTTTAACATTTCGGAATAATTACTTTTATTTACAGGGTCACTTTCTAGTTCTAACTTATCAAAAATATTACGATGTTGGACTTCCAATGACTATATGAACTTACTGATGCTTCCAGGGTATGAAGTTTCTTCGAGTTGTTTTACCAGCGTGACATAGGGCCTGTCATCCTTGAATGATGTTGATAGGGCATCTCGGATTTCCATCCAGGTTGTCGCTCCTGCTTGGGTTACAGCCTCCAGTGCAGTGTCGACTATCACTCGCTTGATAGCGCCGTAAATTATGTGGGCTTGACGAGCATCTTGTGTGGGATACAGCAATAATAATTGGTCGACCTGGCTGATGAACACTGATAGCTTTCCTGGTGTGCCATCGTAGTAATGTAACTCTTTGATTTGAGCCAGTTACTGATTTAGATGAAGCTCGGAGAGTTGCGCTGCTACTGCCATTTTTGATGTTTGTAAATTTTTTGGTTTTAATGTTCACAGAATTAAAAAAATTCGAACTAGAATTTTTCTTTCCAACCACACGGGATTTTTCCCGGTTTTAATTAATGTTCACAGAATTAAAAATTCGAACTTGAATTTTGTTTCCGACCACACGGGATTTTTTCGGTTTGAATACTACACACACGTAGATTCTTTTGCGGATCAAACTTTGAATCACTGTTTTAATTCGCTGGTCTGGATAGCTAGTTGTATAGCGTATCCTTGAATTTGACCAGTACCGTACTAAAAGGACTCTTTTTAATTTTGATCCTACCGACTGCGCCAATTAAATATTCATATAATTCGTAAGTTAAAAAAAATGTTTATTTTATTTTAACCGAATTTATACAATGATATTTTTGTTGAAGAACACCGACCGAATAATTTCGTGTCTCAAACTGAACTTGAATTATTGTACTACAAGGGTTGACGTTCAAGCCTCGGGCTTGAGCTTTTGTGGATCTTGAGTAAATCTCGAAGATTCTGAGAGAGCTTAATTATGGATTGTGACAGCTTTAATTGACTCTTCGATTTCTCTTGAATTCGATTGCTCTTTTGTAATTTGATATATCTGTTTACGAGTTAGCGAGTCCGATCTTAAGCGTGTGAAAAATGAGGCAGGGTGTTAGATTAAATGGGGCAGGATGTTTAGACAATAAAATTGTTTGGTCTACTGCTGATTTGCTTATCATACGATAATGATTCATAACTGTAGTGTAGCATGGGGTGTATGTGTTATGTGTAGGGTAGCAAAGGGTATGATGATTATATTACATGTATAATCATATTTAACTAAGTAGGCATGTTCTAAGTCTATAGGACTGTGAATATGTCACTATATATGTATATATAATATATAATATATATATATTATTTTTTAGTAAAGCGTTCGACTCAGTAAACCACCAGTTATTACTGAAAAAACTCTATTTATTAGGCTTCCCCCCTTTGTTGTCCGGCTGGATTGCAACATATCTTTCTAACCGCACTCAGAGAGTTGCTTTTAAGGGTGCGTTTTCCGATACTGTGCACGTTACTTCTGGCGTCCCGCAGGGGAGCCATCTCGGACCTCTTCTTTTTGTACTTTTTATCAACGACTTGCCTGATGTTGTTGCTCACTCCCAGGTGATGATGTACGCCGATGATGTAAAATTATGCTTGCCTCTAACAAACTCATCGTCACATATGCTTCTACAAACAGATCTGAACAACATGGAATCTTGGTGCTCCAACAATTTGTTGGTTCTCAACAACTCAAAATGCAAATTTATGTCTTTTTATCGGAAAAACTGCTTTCTCGCCAATTACTCTCTAGAGACGGGCGGACTTGAACGCATCCATTCAGTTACAGACCTTGGAGTTTTGTTTACCCACAATCTAAACTTTGTGACGCGTGCCGCGCACAACATAATTTGGATTCGAATTAAATGCGCGCGCGCGCCGATAAAGGGCCGTACTAGCGGCTACGGGCACACAAGAAAAGAAGAGGAAGCAGACGATCGCGGCGGGCACACTGGAATCCGCGGCCCGCTATATAAGGCGAGCTGCTGGCCTAAGAAAAACACTTAGCGGCCGACAGCGATCGGGAGCGGTAAGCCTCTTGCAGCACACTCCTTGTAGTCAGCAGCGAAGTCACTTTTGGTAGGCGACTAGAATCCGAGGATTCCGGTTGCCCATACATTATCGAAAGACTTGAGAGTCGCGACATAGGATTCGGCCCGCCGAATTCTTTTCCCCTTTGAAGACTTACGAGTCCGCCCGCCCTCTCTCTTTGAAGACTTACGAGTCCGCACGCCCTCTCTCTTTGAAGACTTACGAGTCCGTCTCTCTCTCTCTCTGAAGACTTACGAGTCCGCCCACTCTCTCCCGCAAACCGAAGACTTTCGAGTCCACCGCGAATTCTCTCTGAAGACTTACGAGTCCGCCCGCTTCTCTCTCTGGCGACTTCCGAGTCCAGGGCGAGCCGCGATCACCGGGACGAAGACGACCCTGACGCGAGAAGCCCAGACGACCGAGACCAGGCTGCAGCGCACCCGAGATCCCGATAGTTAACTCTGTATTTGAGCGTTAAATAAACAGAAACCTACTTAAGTCACCGAATTCTCTTCACTGTTCTTACTGGGAATCGGGGGAAATATCTCTTACAGCTACCACTTGGACTACTAGGCGGACTCTGGCCGTCCCTGAGCTATCTGGCAAATTGGGCGGCAGACCGTCACAACTTCAATAATCATATCAGCGTAATTGTTGGCAAGGCTAAGGGCGTCTTTGCCTTTGTTAAGCGCTGGTCTAAAGAATTTGACGATCCCTATACCACTAAACTCCTATTCATCTCTCTTGTTCGGCCCATTCTCGAATACTGCTCGTGTGTATGGTCTCCCCAGTACGCGAAGTATCAGGACCTTATTGAATCGGTACAGAAACAATTCCTTTTGTTCGCTCTTCGTGGCTTAAACTGGGATCAACACCGTCGTCTACCGGCTTACATGGATAGACTGCGGCTTTTAGGCCTGCCCTCGTTGAAGAACCGTCGGACCTGCCATGGAGTGATGTTCATGCATAAACAAAAACTTCCATCTATCTTCTCAACTTCGTTAGGCTCTCGGTCCCTTGTAGACCTTCCCGTCATTATCGTCCCATTGCCCTTGATTTTTGTAAGTCTAACTTCGAGATGCATGGGTCTTTTCGTGTTTTATGTTCTTTGTACAATGAATTTTATCACTTGTTAAATGTTGAGATGTCCTTAGATTTTAATTCAAATACTGTATTACAATACAATAGTCGGAGCACATCTTTAAAAAACACTCCCTTCCTCGGCCTGAGGTAAGGGTAGGGTCTTTATATAGCAGTTATTTGCTATTTTCTCAATAAATAAATAAATAAATATATATATATATATAATATATAATAATATAATTATAAATGTAACGAACATAAATAATTAGCCAGGCAGGTGTGTTGTTGGAAAGAAGCGATCACGCGAATTCTTCTCCGGCTGGGCTCGTCGACTAGTGGTGTAGGAATTTGCTACTTCTTCCAGATTGCCTATTTTCATTATTCATTCTAAAATAAATCGCGAGAAAAGGACAAGCAAAACAAAGGGACGAAACACTATCTATTTTAGCCAGACTTTACGGAAATTGGACAGAAACTACTTAAAGGGGGTCTACTGCACTTTTTCCTCTCCTTGAACACCGGAAAATCTTAACTGTCAGTAGATATTCTCATTGCCCTCCCTTCCTTTGACCACTTCATTTCCTAACTTGTTTTGTTTTTAGTGGTCCCATGGGTGTCTTCAGTTGTCAACGGATCATATTACGTCGAGTCAAAAATTCTGGAAATTAAAACATTATAATTTTTATTTAAAAGCTAATTAAAAAATATTGACAATGCATGGGGATAATTGCAGAATAATTGGCAATAAGACTTATAAAACAACATACAATAACACATAAATAAAATATATAAAAGGTGTAAAATATATGAATTGGATGAAAATTCAGTATTCTATAAATATGGATATAAATATAGATGAGGTATATATATGAATATAAATTTTAAATATAAATCTGAATAAGCAAACGAGTTTTATAGATATTCAAAAATTAACACGCCAGAATTACTTTTTCTTTTCATTTTCATTAGCAAAGGCGAATCAGAGTTTTTGGCAAAAATTAAATGGAGCAAGATTTTAAAGCAATTTTTAAAGTATTTAAACTATTCAAAGTCGCATTTTAATTATTCTTGGACTTGGGATTTTTTTATTTGTCGATCAGGGATCATTTGCATTTTATTGCTCTCTTTTTATTTAAACAGTAGATCATTGGGAACTCACTCAAAATGTTTTTCTGTCCTCCTCGAAGTAAGCACTTTCCTGCGAGAATTCTGAAAATTTAGATAATATGTTTTTTCCCAACCCAACGACACAAACAAAAATAAAGTCTCATCTAAACATCACAAACTTTACTCAATATACTCGAATATCACTCAATTTGCCTTTGCCTATTCATCATCCTTTTCGCTGAAGAAGAATTATTTCTTTTCTTTTATGGCCAACATTACATAACACAATAAAAGACAAAAACTTATTAAATACAAACTTACCTTAAATATTATTAAAATTCCTTCATCTGCAGTTTTTTATAATTAAATTTTTTTTTTTTTTTCTTTTTTTTCCTCTCGGCAATTTCAGTTGCTTTTCTATGAATGGGCTTTAAGATTTTCGGCACGCATAAATGTTCTACTTTTTCTCCTTTCTTTCGCCTTTCTTTCTTCCTTTCGCTGATTTTGGTTCTCTTTTACATTTTTTCTTTCTTTCTTTTTCCAAAAAAAACTCAACCTCAAAATTTCAGGCAAAGGCTTCCCTTGAAGCAGCTAATATGCCCCCAATTATCACTTCTCTGAGCACTTCCCCCGGCGATGTTGGGGCTTGTCCCTTGCTGCGGCTGCGCGACAATGAAATTTGCCCCTTACGGCGGCTGCGCGACGACTGTGGGACTCAAAAAAAAGTCACGCCTGAGCGTCGAGATGCTGAGCTTCCACTCCCTTCTTCTGCTTCGGGGGTTGCTGTCCGTGCTTCGTCTCTTGGCCGCAGTTTTATAATGAGCCTAACAATACAAAATCCCACTAAATTTCATGTCCACCAATACCTCCGCTTTTGCTTCTTACCCGCTGGGCCTTAGCACTAGGCTAGATATGAATTCGCTTTTCTCTGGTTTTAGGGCTGCTTGAGACTTCTATGTAGAAAAATCACAATTTGGGAAAATCTCCTATAGGATGCAACTTGACCCTCTGGCGCACTGGTCGGAAAAGAAAGATCTAGACGCCCAAAAAGTGGCGGTAACCCCTAGCCGAATATGTGAGAAGGAGCAAGAGAAAGTTGACATTCAGGACTGTTACTCTCCTTGCTGCTTTTCTTTTTCCCCCTGTTGTGCCACCGAGCGACTCCTAGATGGCGCTGACTTCACTCTACATGTAGCAAAGTACAAGGGCTACAACCTCTTTTGTTATTAGGGGCTTCCAACAAAACTTTCAAACCGATGTTATTTACACGGACTTTAGTAAAGCTTTCGACTCGGTTAATCATTCTCTTCTGGTTAGGAAACTCGATTCAATGGGGTTTCCTAGTGATCTTCTTAAATGGATTTCGAGTTATCTAATAATTTCGTATGGCCACAAACGGCTGCTGCAGCATGCCTCACTTGGTTGACCAACTAGACCAACTAAATATTCTTACCAGTTCTTGATTGTGATCGGAAAAGAATCTTATAAGATATTCGGGACGCAATTTTAATACATGGTAATAATTATTAGTCGCTTTAATGCAATAATTACGTGTTTTACACGCACAAATACATGTGTATGTATTTTTGTATGCATGTGATTATCTGTTTTATCAGGTGATATGTAAGATCGTATGACATTAAAAGTTGTATGACTACTTTCTATTTTTCCAATTGTCTGGTGGTGTTGTGCTGTAGATGTAATATTTTTAATATTTAAATATTTGAACAAATTGTCTATAATTGAATTCTTGTATTCTGTTCCCATGTCCCATGTTCCCATATTGTATGTGAAGTCTTCCTATATTTACCAAAGTTATTATAGCTTACTGACATTTTTGACATTTTTGTATGTACTCAGTGATATTACGAGTCATATTCTTCCAGAAATAATATCTTTTAATTTTTGGTAAAGTTTTTGAAATACCAGTAGGTCTTCCTTGTATGGGATCGTCATGGAAATTAGACAGAATGGCTTCTTTATCTTTTTGATTATCTATTACGGTCACCGGGTTGAGTAGCGCTACTCTCAATGTTTTCAATATTTTTTTGCCCATTTATTTGAAATTATCTATTGAAGAATATTCAAAGATATTTTTCCACTGGGCCACTTTCAGTTGGCTGATTTTATTTATACCGACTTGCAGTTCAAGCCTTTGGAAAAATTGACCTAAGTCTAGGATTCCATTGGTATATAAATCGCTAACATAGTATTGACAACGCATCCCCTACATATGTAGAGAGCTTACTGCGTAAGTCCCTAGTATTCTGATAGGAAAGTAGTAGGGAAGAGGTTCGTTTTTTGGGACAGAAGGTGCTTGAGTAGACACTGAAGGTTGTGACGGCTTGGGCAGTTGAACTCCCACAGGCCGATTTCTTTTCTTCCGTGCCTCGTACTCCTTGACTACAACGTACTCGGGCCAGAAGTCACCCGAGCAAATAGTGTCAAAGAGCTGGAATGAGACATTTATCTTAAATGACGAAATGTCTCTGGCATACGGAAATTTGAATTTTTCCACCTTGATATTGCCAGCTTGTGTTTTGCCTTGAATATAGGCTAGAACATCTTCCGATGCGAGATCAGGGGCAAGCCTCGAAACAAATATAGTTTTCGAAGGTGGGACTGCTGTTAGGGTTTTATGTAACGAATTGTTACCAACAACGGCCGGTATTCCGGGCAATGTTGGCCCCTGGGTAGAATTTTCTACGGTTGTTTGCGGAGCCAAAGAATTGGGCTGCGCATCAGACACCACGGACGACGCGGAAATTGCTGGCTGCGCGGCTTCCGACACCTCTACGACCGATTCGGTTACCGAATCTTTGATCGTTCCTGATCTCAGAACCATTGGAACGGGGACCAGGAGCTGTGGCGACGGAGAGTGGCAGGAAATCGGTTGCTGTGTTTCACACAGTTGCAGCCGACTAGCAGCGGATTTTTTGCGTTTCGGCGACTCATTTAATAGCTTCATACTATTAAATTGAGCGTCCAGCGCGGAGAACAGGTCATTCGCCTTGCGAAAAGTGGCCATGATCTCAGAAAATCCAGTCCTTGTCTGACGCATGAAGGACGATATTTCCTTCTCAACCGGTCGACAGGCCTCACAGCAATAACGCAGGCCCTTTTTGCTGGACACTGCGTCAGCCATTCGACCCGTCATCTCGATGCACTTAGCGTGCACAACTGCCTCGCAAAGCCAGCAATGGAAACTGGGCTGGTCTGCCAAAACATTTTTTTGGCAGTTCTTAATTACACAGACAATATTCTGGGACATGTTCACAAACCCTAGAACCACTGTGCACACTATCAATACCAAAAAACTAAGAGATAAAGAGAAGATAAAAGAGCGCAAGAGTTAGAGCAGCAGAAAATCACAAGAGCGGTGAGAGCTATGAACAGCTTGGATGCAGCTAATAGAAAACGGCACTCGAGCGGGGGAGAGAAAAATAGAAACGGTAAAAGAGCAAAGAGGAAATATAAAATAAGATAAACCGTCTTAGCACAAAACTAACAAGTAATTATTTATGCAAATTAACTACACAGAAAAGTGCATGCACGCGCGGTAGCAAAACGGTATATCGTTATAAATATTAGGTGATAAGTTTAGATAAAACCCCGGTGGTTTAGATTCAAAATAACACAAAAGTCGGAGCGCAAAACAAAAACACGACCGTCCGCTACGAAGAGAAAGATCGATGATGATAGTTGTTCTGAACTTATAGCGGCATCCGAGGACAGTACGACCATCAGGCTAACACTTCAGTCCACGTATGAATAAGAGCGCGCCTCAGGCCGTTCAGGCGCCCGCAAGCATTCACGTCCCAAATTCTACCGGCTGTCGTCTGCCACCCGTGGACACTGAAGTCTTTACAGGCGACTATCTTCGGTGGCCCACCTTTAGGGACCTTTTCACGGCGATCTATATAAACATTTCGCGTCTCACGCCCTTTGCGGATATGGACGTTAATGGGCGGGCAGACTACATAAAGAGGAAGCAGCTTTGCTTAAATTGCTTTGCTCGGGGCCATCAACAAAGAGAGTGTACCAGTCCGCATAGCTGTTTTACGTGCCACAGCCGTCATCATTCCTTGTTACATCGCGACAATCCCTTTACAGGTTCTTCCAGTTCTGGGGGGCTGTCGAGGTCACCACCCACCACTTCTCCAGCAGGTGCGGAAGATCCAAAGATTCCTCGGATGTGCAGGTGTGTTTCGCGTCTGGTTCAAGGGCCGTCCTACTAGGCACGGCTATCGTAAACACATATCATCTGGGCTGTGATTTTCAAGGGCGAGCGCTTATCGACTCCGGTTCCGAGGCGACCATTGTCACGGAGCGGCTCATTTCAACCTCATCAAACCACCATTTCAAACGATCCAGGCCCAAGTCTCGGGTCTCAATCAGTGAAGCTCTGCCCTTTTTCGATTCGGTCGCCTTCCAAACCCGGGCTGCATGTAGAAACGCAGCGTATGTCCTTCCCCATTTGGCCGGAAACTTACCCTCGTATCCGCTGACCTTCTGAAGGACCTTCCGGACCTCCCCTTAGCCGATCCTAAATTCTTCAAAAGCTCCCAGATAGACGTTTTAATCGGAGCCGACATCCTTCCGTCCGTCCTCCTGGGCGGCTGTAGCCCCAAATTTTGCGGGTCGCTCCTTGGACAGGAGTCTATTTTTGGCTGGGTGCTTACAGGGCCTGTGTCCATTGCAGGCCATCGCAGCGTGGCCGCGTTCTCCACTCGGGTTTCTCAGTCGGTCGAAGACCCCCTGGACAAACTCCTTACCAAGTTCTGGGAGGTGGAAGAGGTGCCAGCTGAATTGGTATCCGAAGCTGATTCGGCATGTGAGCTTCCTCCGGACGCAGTTGCGGGAAATATGTGGTGACACTGCCATTTCGTGACCCTGATAACGTAGGAGCGGGGTGGGCACACTCTAGATCCTTCGCGCTTTCTCAGTTCTTTCGGAACGAACAACGCTTGGGGAAGGATCCGTCACTTAAGGCACGGTATGAGGCCGTTATCCGAGAGTACCTGGATCTAGGGCACATGATCGAAGTTCCGGCCACGAATCATGTTGCCAGCTATTATCTCCCACATCACGCGGTTTTCAAGCCCGAGAGTACGACGACGAAGTTGCGTGTCGTGTTCAATGCATCCTGTCCGTCCGCAAACGGGACCAGCTTGAACGACATCCTTCACGTGGGTCCAGTTCTACAGTCCGATTTGACAATCCAAATTCTAAAGTGGCGGTACTTTCGGTACGTTTTTAATGCCGACATTGAGAAGATGTACCGGCAAATTTGGGTTGATCCAAGCCATAACTCGTTCCAACGCATCCTATTTCGAAATCCAGAGGGAGAAATCCGAGATTAGGAGCTAAAGACGGTCACCTTCGGAGTCAATTGCGCCCCATTTCTCGCGATCCGAGTCCTGCAACAGCTCGCAGATGACGAAGATGACGGAATTACATGTACGTGGACGATGTCCTAGCCGGAGCAGACTCCAAGCGAGAAGCTGAGCTGGCTATTCAAAAGTTGGATAAGGTTCTTAGCTCGGCAGGGTTCCCTCTACGGAAATGGACAGCCAATAGCCGAGCAATTTTGACAAATATTCCGAGTGAGCAACTCCTTCGCGCTGACTTCCTTGAGATCGACTCTGAGAGTACGGCGAAAACGTTGGGGGTGCGCTGGAAGGCAACATACGATGAGTTTTTCTTTGTTCCGCCTGAACTGTCCTTTGACGCGCCCCTTACGAAGCGACGGGTCCTGTCCCAGATTGCAAAACTATTCGATCCAGCAGGCTGGCTTGCCCCCTTTATTGTCTGATCTAAGATGTTCATGCAGGACATCTGGCTCCAGGATCTAGGGTGGGACGACGTTCTCCCCCAGTCCGAGTTGAAGTTGGGTCTACGATAATGGTCAATCTGCTCACGGCAAAGACGAGAGTGGCACCGGTGAAAACGGTGTCGCTCCCGAGGCTAGAATTATGTGGAGCCTTGCTGCTGTCCGAAATGGCCGCCGCTATTCTTCCAAAGATGCCCGGGTTCACTGCAGGCTTGCACTGTTGGACTGATTCGACGATCGTATTGGCATGGCTAAGCAAGCCAGCGGGTCATTGGACTACGTTCGTCGCTAATAGGGTGACCAAAATTACGCAGTCCACAGATGCGGAAAGATGGGCACATGTTCGATCCGAACAGAACCCTGCCGATCTCGCAAGCAGAGGAGTGTCGCTTAGAGACCTTGCCGACAGTCAGCTGTGGTGGCACGGTCCGGCCTGGTTGCGGGTGGCCCGCTCTGAATGGCCATCGTCAGACGGCGAGTCATCCGAAACTGACCTTGAGAAACGAGCGGTCCAGGTCCATGTCGCGGAGGTACTCCCAGAGGATATTCTCGAGCGATTCTCTAAGCACGGCAAGGCATTGGGAGTTTTCGCATACGTATATCGCTTTATTCAACGGTCGCGACGAATAACGGGTCCCTGTGAAGAGCAGCTGTCCAACGATGAGATCGCCACATCCAAACGGCTCCTAATTTCCATGTCCCAACGTCGATATTTCGCGCTAGAATATGCCTGCCTGAGCCAAAAACTTTCAGTTCAACCATCCAGTTCCATCAAGAATATGGATCCCTTTCTGGATTATCATGGTCTCATGAAAGCTTGCGGGCGGGTGACGTCCTCCGAGGTCCTCCAATACGATGAACGGCATCCGGTCATTCTTCCGTACAATTGTCATTTTGCACGTCTCCTCGTTCATTTTACGCACCGGATAACGCTGCATGGCGGTAATCAACTGATGGTCCGGCTGTTCCGTGCGAATTTTTGGATACCCCGGGTAAAGAATCTGGTCAAGTCCGTAATCTTCTCCTGCAAGGTATGCGTGATCCACAAAAGAAAACTACAGACCCAGCTCAAGGGTGAATTGCCCAAGGAGCGGATATCCTTTTCGCGTCCATTTACATATACAGGCATGGATTATGCGGGTCCTTTCGAGCCTGTCTCGGACGAGCCTGTCTCGTTACGAAAGGGTATGTGCTAGTGTTTGTGTGTTTCTCTACAAAGGCAATCCATCTGGAACCCACATCCGACCTGACTACCGAGAAATTTCTCGCAGCCTTCTCTCGTTTTGTATCCCGGAGAGGGTGTCCGCGCCAAGTTCAGTCGGAAAATGGGAAAACCTTTGTTGGGGCAGCCGTGGTGTTGTCCAGGGATTTTCTGTAGGCATTGAAGGAATCAGTGACGAGTGCCTATAGTCACCAGCAGATCGTGTGGCAGTTTATTCCTCCGGGATCGCCCCATATGGGGGGTTTGTGGGAAGCTGGAGTCAAGAGCTTCAAAACACTGTTTTATAAGTCCCCAGCCACTCGAAAATATACTTTCGAAGAGCTTTCCACGCTTATCGCCAAGGTCGAGGCCTGCCTGAACTCGCGGCCAATCGCTCCAATGTCCGAGGACGCCACAGATTTGCTGGCACTCACGCCGGGGCATTTTCTTGTCGGGGGGCCCCTCCTCGTCATCGCAGAACCTGAAATAAAGGGTGCCACGACTTTTATAATCAACCGTTGGCAGCACCTTAAGGCTATTCATCAGCAATTTCGTCTGTGGTGGAAAGAGGAGTACCTCAAGGAGCTCCATAAACGCAATATGTGGCAAACACCCACAGAGAACCTTGCCGTGGGCGATATGGTTGTTATCAAGGACGACAATCTGCCATCCAATGAGTGGCGGCTCGGCAGGGTCGATGCGGTGTCTCCCGGACCGGACGGTCATGTCAGAGTAGTGACCATTCGCACTGCTCGGGGTTTCGTTGAGCGCCCTGTCGCAAAGGTCGTCCTGCTACCATGGGTAGCCGTCAATCGGCAACCGCAATGGCTAGTCTCTTCCTAAATCCTCCGCGCCCCCTAGTCTAAGTCCTACCGCTACCTCCTACTAATTTTGTTTTTATTATCCTATCAAGCAGATCAAGCACCATGTCTCCACGTCCACGCAGTGCCGTCGTTCTTGAGAGCAGACGAACTCGAGTTATAAATTCCTACCGCTGCCGAGTCTGCCATGGAGTTGATCCGCTACGGAAGTGTCGCCGTTTTCTTCGGCTGAGTGTGGAGAAGAGGCTCCGCGCTGTGCTCGCCAACCGTAACTGTGCGAATTGTCTGGCTCACGAGCACTCCGATGGAGCGTGCCACCGGGGTGATCTTTGCAAGGTGTGCCAGCAGGATCACCATACACTGTTGCACATGCACGAGCGTCCGGCACCTCGCCGACAATCACATCAATTGGCGTCTCCGTCCTCTCGGCGTTCGTCTACCGCGCCCCGGCCCACGTTCACCGCACGTGAGTCTGCTCCTAGCGTTCCTCGGGACGCGGCGGTCGCCTCGCAAAGCGCTGCCGACCCGGCAATGGCGCCGTCATTGTCGTCACTGCTGCAGCGGCACGGCGTAAACGTCCTTCCGACAGCGGCAGTGCGGATCGATACCGGGACGCGAGTCTTCGATACCGCGGCTCTCATCGACCCATGTCACCGACGAGCTGTATCGACGCCTCGCTGGCTAGATGCTTCCGCCTGCCGACGACCAACGTGGGTGGGGAGCAGATTTGTTCGGCCGTCGTGGGGTCGAAAGTGGATGCCAATCTCTAGCTAAATCTCCTCTTCAAGATAGAGCAGCTCGTGCATGTCCGCACTCCAATCCGTGCGCTTAGCGGGACCGTGCGGGCTCATTTTCGGGACATCACATTGGCGGATGACCGATTTTATCTCCCGGCGACAATCTCCGTCGTCCTTGGTGCGGAGGTGTATCCGAAGGTGATGCAGCCAGGTTTCCTCAAGGTACAGGAAGGACTACCGGTAGCTCAAAGCACCGTGTTTGGCTGGATCCTGTCCGGAGTCTGCCACCAGTCATGAGGAGCAGCGGACCAAGTTGCAACCCGCATGGTTGCAAGGGGGGCCGGAATGTTCAGGCCAGGAGCCACTGTACGGCCGCCGGGCAGCGGGTCGAAGAGCACCGCTCTTAGCAATCTGTCGTCCGATCTCTGCTCTGTTAAGCGAGGTTCGGGAGCGAGATGTGCCGATCGCCATTGCACTCCCGCTCTCGTTTTTTCTGAAGTTCTTTAAGCGGGAGCGTGGAGTCGAATAAAACAGACGTGCGTCTCCATACCATTATCCATCAAATTACGATTTATTTCTTGGGCCTGCTGTGCGAGTGATTTTCTTCAGCATTCTACGTAAACAGTATTCAAATCATATTCTTTTAATTCGAGCCTCATTGAACTGGAATTGATCATTGACAAGAGGTATATTAAAGGTGTATGGTCTGTTTTTATTATGATATGTTTTCCATATATATATGGTCTAAAATGTAATATTGCCCAGTGTATTGCAGCTAATTCCTGCTCAGTAGTACACATTACTTTCTCCTTTAGTAAAAGATCTAGATACATAAGCAATGGGAAGTTGGTTTTGAGTTAAAACCGCTCCACAAGCTTGTTTTCTTGCATCCGTAATTATACAGAATTCTTTATTGAAATCGGGGTATTGTAACAATGTTGGTTCTATTAGTTCTGTTTTTAAATATTGGAAAGCGTTTTGACATTCAACTGTCCATTAAAAGGGAACATTCTTTTTGCGTAATCTTGTTATGTGCCGGGAATATTCGGCGAAGTTTTCAATGAATCGTCTATAATAATTGCGAAACGTCTAGCGCTGTCCGCATTGTGCGGCACTAGGTAATTCATGATGACGTCATATTTCTTGTCATCTGGAAGTATTGCATTATCTGTGCATTTATGACCGATAAAAGTCACCTCATGCATAAAAAAAATGAATATTTTTCTGAACAACCTATAACTATTAAGTCATCCATATAAAGGAATGCTTGTGAAGGTTCCAATCCAGAGAATGCAATAGTCATCATCCGCTGAAATAAACCGAAAGGTAATCGAAAAACTTTAGGTAAGACATATGTAAAAGAAAACAAAAAAAGGATACATAGGAAAGAATCGATAAGGAGTAATTCGATAAGTAAATTCAGTGGGGAAATAGGTGATAATCATAATTACATTTATAATATTAACAAAACAATAATGGTTATAGTAGACGTTAAGACGGTGGATTCAACTGGTAACGTAATAAATAAAGCTGAACCAAATAACATTGATTTTTGGAATTTGTAAATATAATGATAATAATAATTGTTGTCATAATGTGCGCTGATTGCTTTTATAAAGTGTACACATTTAATAATAAATGTTTGAAAAAAAGATATATAAAGCAAACGACTTGGACAAAGTTAAAAAAATGAACAAAGCGCACGAACAACAAATATTAATGATGCAAAATATAATAATGTGTTATTATTATATTATTAATATTTATTATTATTATTATTATTATTATATTATTAAATAAGTTACAGAAATGAAATAAAATAAATAATATTTAAAACTGTATATATATCATATGTATGTATATTCAAGTATGAATACACAAGAGCCATAAGCAAAACTTATGAAAGGACCCATACTTCGGTAGAAGAGTTAGTATCTACAACCCCTGTTAGTTATGCGAGTTAGAAATCCTTTATATAGACACATTTAACTGTCATGCCACACCATTGTTTTACTGCACTGCAACCCAAGAAGAAATAATTAATATATATAATATAATGGAATGGAATGAATTATCAAAAGAATTATCAAACATTAAAGCAAAAATTGACAAATCGCATAAGTCATAAACACAAAATAGACCGATACAGAAAACCACAGAAGAACCAGAATCAAAAGAAGTTATTAATATTGACCAAAAGGCTTTAGAAGAGTAAGAAAAAAATAATTTCACTATCCCAGCTATATTAATGTCTGAATTGGACAATTTTCCAGATTCAGACACTAGCTCGAGCATAGTTGAAGAAAAATTTATTACAATGGCACAGTCAAATACTGATTTTATCAACACTGCATCAAGCTCATACCAGCATTTGATGGTAAAGCAGAAAATTTGACAAGTTTTCGCGATGCATTGGAAATTATCAATTATCAATGAAAGGCGAACACGAACAATTATAATAATAATGGAAGAGGCCAATACAGAGGAAACAATAGAGGACGTGGTAACTCAAATCAAGGCCACAATAACAATAACAACAATAACAATGTGAGATTAGCCCAAAATACATCGGGAAACTCTCAAGACCCTTTAAGTACCCAACAGAAGAAAATATAATGGTTCATGCAATTAATCAATTAATTAACCGATCAGGCAATTGCCGATCTTATAGCTTGCCCAGATCGAACTTAATTTTCAGTCCATATTTAAACGAAAGCTCTCTCCTTTTAGATCTTCATCGTGTAAAGCCTGTTTATCTGCCAGGTCCCGACGGAATACCGGGCTGTGTGCTTAGGTATTGTGCCGATGCCCCTTCTGATATTGTTTGCCTTATCCTTAGAAACCTCGCACTTTCCCCTTATTTGGAAGGAATCATTCGTTATTCCTCTCCACAAAAAAGGTAGCAAATAAGATTTCAGTAACTATAGGGGTATCTCTAAGTTATCGGCTATCCCCAAACTTTTCAAAAGTGTAATCCTCACTTGCAACATCTATGCAGATCCGTCATCTCTCCATGTCAGCATGGTTTTATGAGGCGAAGATCAACCACGACCAATCTTCTGGAACTTACTTCTTTCGTTATTAGGGGCTTCCACCAAAGCTTTCAAACCGATGTTATTTATACGGACTTTAGTATAGCTTTTGACTCGGTTAATCATTCTCTTCTGGTTAGGAAACTTGATTAAATGGGGTTTCCTAGTGATCTTCTTACGTAGACTTCGAGTTATTTTTTTTTTTTTTTTTTTTTTTTTACGCGCGGGGTCCCACGCCCACCTCCCGCCCAACCGACCGAGGGGCTCTGCCGTGTGACGTACGGCACGAAACGCGTACTGGATAGTCGCGAGAGAAGGTAAAAAAATAGAATAGAACGAGGAAAAATTAGGATTCACTACGGGATAGTACTACAAGCAATACAGTTTTTAGTTTTTGAAGGCTTTCAATGCCTTCAATGCTACTAAAAAGACGATTCTAATCAGTACATAAAACCCTAAAGGGCTCATGTACTTCAAACTCACGCCTACAGTGGTTAACTACTAGTGGTATAAAGGTTCTAGAAGAAAGACGGGGAACATGGAAATTGAGCTGGCCTAGACGGAAGGGGCTCTCCACATCACCGTTAATAAGTTTATGTAAAAAGACGACGCCAAGCATTGTCCTACGGTTAGCTAAAGAAGGTAGATTAAGTAGGAGAAGTCTACTAGCGTAAGACGGTAATCTAAGGTTTGCATCCCAGGGTAGGCCACGAAGGGCAAAAAGCAAAAAGTTCTTTTGGACAGATTCAATGCGGCTTCTATGGACCCCGAATTGAGGACTCCAGACGAACGAACCATACTCCAATATAGGGCGAACCAACGAAGTAAAGAGAGTCTTCGTTACATAAGGAGAATCGAATTCCTTCGCCCACCTTTTAATGAATCCCAGCATGCCTCTGGCTTTGTTAACCATACAAGAAATATGTTCAGAGAACGAAAGTTTAGGATCCAGGCGGACACCCAGATCATCAACAATAGAAATTCTTTCCAAAGAGCAGTCGTTAAGCGTATAGGTTGCAAGCAGGGGAGTAACACGTGAAAATGTCATCAGTTTGCATTTTGAGCTGTTGAGATGTAAATCGTTAGCATGACACCATGCTTGGAAGTTATCAAGATCCGATTGTAGGTCAGATTGGCAAGAAATGTCCCTATACTGCAAGCAAAGTTTAACGTCATCAGCGTACATAAATACTCTGGAATTGGTTAGAACCTGCGGAAAATCATTGATAAACAATGTGAATAGAAGTGGTCCAAGGTGGCTACCCTGTGAGACGCCAGATGTGACCCTAAGGCTATTGGATTGAACGTTTCTGAACAGAACCTTTTGGGTCCTATCACTTAGATAACTCGAAATACATTTAAGAAGATCACTAGAAAACCCCATTGAATCGAGTTTCCTAACCAGAAGAGAATGATTAACCGAGTCGAAAGCTTTACTAAAGTCCGTGTAAATAACATCGGTTTGAAAGTTTTGTTGGAAGCCCCTAATAACGAAAGAGGTAAGTTCCAGAAGATTGGTCGTGGTTGATCTTCGCCTCATAAAACCATGCTGGCATGGAGAAATAACGGATCTGCATAGATGTTGCATGTGAGGAGTGATTACATTCTCGAAAAGTTTGGGGATAGCCGATAACTTAGAGATACCTAAGAGATTCCCTCCAAATAAGGGAAATTCTGAGGATTCTAAAGATAAGGTAAACAATTTAAGAAGGGGGTTACACAGCGCCTCGGAGCAATACCTAAGCACAGAGCCAGTTATACCATCGGGACCTGGCGAATAAACTGGCTTAACACGTTGAAGCTCAAGAATAAGTGAGCTTTCGTATAAAATAGGACTGAAGATTAGGGACGAACTGGGCATAGCTGCATTAGCATAGCATAGCATTAGCAATTGCTTGATCAGAATTTACTGTAGTATTCTTAAAAGACAGCGAGGGAGGATATAACGTGGGTTCACGTTTAGAGTTAACAAAGTTATAAAACTGTTTAGGGTCCTGCGTGAACTGGACCTTACAACGAGTCAAATAATTTTTGTAGTACTGAGCGTTAAGCACGGTAAAGTTAGATCGAGCACTAAGATAAGATGAGAAAGCCGTTTTTGAACCAGTGAGTTTATATTTATTATAAAGCCTAGATTTTACGTTTTTTAGACGCGTCAGCTCCTTGTTAAACCAAAGTGGTTTATTAGAGACCGACGGGTAGCATTTAGAAACACATAAAGAGAAGAATGAATTGTATTGTAATTGCATTGTAAAAAATGTCCACGGCGGATGCCATGTCAGAGCTCATGTAAAGATTAGACCAATCAAATTCTGCTATTAAAGTGCTTAGCCTCTGATAGTCAGCCTTTCGGAAACAGCGGACTCTGTTTAAACTGCTATCAGGTGTAGTAGCTAAGACTGTCCCAGTGTCGATAGTCACATCGAAAGTTGGATGATAAGGATCTTCAGGTTGCGTCAATGGAGGAACTCTAATTAGGTTTACACCTGCAGGATCAGAGACAAAGCATAGATCAAGTAAGCGGTTTAAAGAATTAAAAATATGGTTAACTTGCGATAAGGATAAATCAAGCAAGCCATTAAGGAGGTCATGCTGTGCCGCAGTGTGAAGAACATTAGACACCCCATTAGAAGACCAGTGAGCTCCGGGTATGTTGAAGTCACCCAAAGCCACTAATTGGTCCCTATCAGAAAGCCTATTGGAAACTGCCCGAATTGCCGAAAGGTGTTTCCAATAAATTGGCTCTTCCGAAGATGGAGGGATGTAAGAGCAGGTTACGTAAATGAAACTACCTGTGAAAGATAGTTTAACGCAGATGAATTCGATGTCCAAAAAGTCATTAGATACCACCCGTTCCGAGATGAGGCTGGAGTCAACGGCAATTAAAACTCCGCCACCACGCTGGAGAAGACGGTCTAATCTGTAAATAGTGTACTTACATGGAAGAATTTCGGAGCAGAGGATCTGCGGCTTCAACCAGGTTTCTGTAAATACAATCACCTGGGATGCGAAAGAAAGGCTATCAGAATATAATCTAGAGAGCTTACTGCGTAAGCCCTTAGTATTCTGATAGGAAAGTAGTAGAGAAGAGGTTAGTTTTTTGGGACAGAAGGTGCTTGAGTGGACACTGAAGGTTGTGACGGCTTGGGCAGTATCTAAGTGATAGGACCCAAAAGGTTCTGTTCAGAAACGTTCTATCCTCAGGATCACATCTGGCGTACCACAGGGTAGCCACCTTGAACCACTTCTATTCACATTGTTTATCAATGATTTGCCACAGGTTCTAACCAAATCCAGAGTTTGCTTGCAGTATAGGGAGAGTTCATGCCAATCAGACCTACAATTGGATCTTGATAACTTCTAAGCATGGTGTCATGCTAACGATTTACATCTCAACAGCTCAAAATGCAAGCTGATGACATTTTCACGTGTCACTCCTGTCCTGCTTGCCACCTATATGCTTAACGATTGCTCTTTGGAAAGAATGACTATTGTTGATGATCTGGGTGTCCGCCTGGATCCTAAACTTTCGTTCTCTGAACATATTTCTTGTATGGTTAACAAAGCCAGAGGCATGCTGGGATTCATTAAAAGGTGGGCGAAGGAATTCGATTCTCCTTATGTAACGAAGACTCTCTTTACTTCGTTAGTTCGCCCTATATTGGAGTATGGTTCATGTGTCTCAATTTGTCCTCAATTTGGAATTCATAGTAGCCGCATTGAATCTGTCCAAAAGAACTTTTTGCTTTTCGCCCTCCATGGCCTACCCTTGGATGCCAACCTTAGATTACCGTCTTACTCTAGTAGACTTCTCCTACTTAATCTACCTTCTTTAGCTAACCGTAGGACAATGCTTGGCGTCGTCTTTTTACATAAACTTATTCACGGTGATGTGGAGAGCCTCTATCTGCTAGGCCAGCTCAATTTCCATGTTCCCCGGCTTACATCTAGAACTTTTATACCATTAGTAGTTAACCACTGTCGGCGTGATTACAATCGTCTTTTTAGTAATAGTGAAGGCATTGAAAGCCTTCAAAAACTAAAAACTGTATTACTTGTAGTACTAGCCCGTAGTGTATCCTAATTTTTCTTTGTCCTATTCTATTTTTTTCTTCTCTCGCGTCTTACTAGCACGCGTTTCGTGCCGTACGTTACACGGCTGTGCCCCTCGGTCGGTTGGGCGGGAGGTGGGCGTGGGACTCGCGGGTTCAAAAAAAAATAACAACGTACAGTTCTGGCAACAACTCCATACTTCTGCCAGCAAGATCCCAAATTATTAGAAAAATTCAATTAAATTCCCAAGATGACAGTGTATTGATTCTAAACCAAGAAATGAAACATAACTAGTACCATAGCAACAACAAAAAATGCATTCATAAGATAACTTAATACTACAAATAGAGATCAGGTAGTAAGTACAAATAACTTGGCATATGAATCACTTTCGAACTACGAAGTAGTCAATACTAATAATGAAGATAGAGAGAAGTCTGTATTATCTCAACTATCAAAGAACTTTCCTTCACAATTTAAGTCACAGCTCTCAAGCTTATGCACAAAATACAATGATATATTCGGATTGGAAACAAAACCAATCAGTACATATAATTTTATTAAACAGGAACTGAGATTAGAGGATATATAAAAAATTATAGAAGCCTACACAGTCAGGTGAACGAGATGCACCTGATGCATGCACACCGATATGTGTTTGTATAGTTAATTCGTATTTAAAATGTTCAAACGCCAAATAAAATGAGACGCTGGATGTCGACTAACTCCAGCCGTGCATGCAAAAAATTTAATTCTTTCACGAATAATGAACAGATAATTAGCGGCAAATTCTGGCTAAAAATTTTGGTAATGTGAGGGATTTCTGGTGTTGTCCTGCTAATTTGATATCAACTTAGCAGGGCAGCTTTGATAACTTAAAGGGAAAAGACAACTATGTAGGTGATGCGTTGTCAATACGATGTGTGGAGGCCAGCCGTAAAATTCAAAACAAAAATAAAAGCAAAATTAGTTAACATTGCGAAAAGTCGAATCACATCGAAATTCGCATACGCCCTAAAGCAAAGTGCAGGGGATAGTCTAGTACAACGATTGAAAATTATCTGATCTGCTCTCGCAAACGGCCTGCATAGCGCTAACCCTTTCGAGTGTGCACCGAATGCGTGTGACGGAAAGGGAGAAGAGCGACTGGAAGCATTTCGTTAGGTGAAGTTTGGAAACGCAGCGGCGACAGCTTACTTCTCGAAAACATTTTCAGGTTAATTTCGTTTTAGAATTCATTTTTTTTTTTTGAAAGGACGTTGATGCACTACGGTCAGTACACTCAAGTGGCCCCTATGAAACCAGGCACGTGCCTGTTAGGGTTAGGTATTAGTAGACGCGATGGAAAATAAAGAAAAGAATGCGAGGAAATAAACTACCGGCGAGCAGCCCGAGTGTTTGCATGCATGCGATCTAAGTGGGTAAGGATTAAAGTTTTTAGTTTAGGAAAACTATCAACATGTGAGATCACCGAATACAAATCATTATAACTTGCACACAGTACTCTAAAGGAATCATGCAGTTCATAGGAGATTCTACAATGGCGCAAAACTAAGAGTATATACGATCTAGTGTTTCTACTGGGAACGTGGAAATTGAGCTGACCTAACAAGTCAGTATTTTCCACATCGCCGTGAATAAGGTTATAAATAAAGGTAATACCAAGCATAGTTCTACGATTAGCCAAGGAGGGTAAGTTAATTAGGAGAAGTCTACTATAATAGGAGGGTTATCTCTGTTCAGCATCCCAGTTTAAGCCGCGTAAAGCGAAAAGCAAAAAGTTTTTTTTTTTTTCGCGCGGGGTCTCACGCCCACCTCCCGACCACCTCCCGCCCAACCGACCGAGGGGCTCTGCCGTGTGACGTACGGCACGAAACGCGTACTGGATAGACGCGAGAGAAGAAAAAAAATAGAATAGAACGAGGAAAACTTAGGATACACTACGGGATAGTACTACAAGCAATACAGTTTTTAGTTTTTGAAGGCTTTCAATGCCTTCAATGCTACTAAAAAGACGATTGTAATCAGTACATAAAACCCTAAAGGGCTCATGTACTTCAAACTCACGCCTACAGTGGTTAACTAATAGTGATATAAAAGTTCTAGAAGAAAGACGGCGAACATGGAAATTGAGCTGGCCTAGACGGAAGGGGCTCTCCACATCACCGTTAATAAGTTTATGTAAAAAGACGACGCCAAGCATTGTCCTACGGTTAGCTAAAGAAGGTAGATTAAGTAGGAGAAGTCTACTAGCGTAAGACGGTAATCTAAGGTTTGCATCCCAGGGTAGGCCACGAAGGGCAAAAAGCAAAAAGTTCTTTTGGACAGATTCAATGCGGCTACTATGGACCCCGAATTGAGGACTCCAGACGCACGAACCATACTCCAATATAGGGCGAACCAACGAAGTAAAGAGAGTCTTCGTTACATAAGGAGAATCGAATTCCTTCGCCCACCTTTTAATGAATCCCAGCATGCCTCTGGCTTTGTTAACCATACAAGAAATATGTTCAGAGAACGAAAGTTTATGATCCAGGCGGACACCCAGATCATCAACAATAAAAATTCTTTCCAAAGAGCAGTCGTTAAGAATATAGGTTGCAAGCAGGGGAGTAACACGTGAAAATGTCATCAGTTTGCATTTTGAGCTGTTGAGATGTAAATCGTTAGCATGATACCATGCTTGGAAGTTATCAAGATCCGATTGTAGGTCTGATTGGCAAGAACTGTCCCTATACTGCAAGCAAAGTTTAACGTCATCAGCGTACATAAGTACTCTGGAATTGGTTAGAACCTGCGGAAAATCATTGATAAACAATGTGAATAGAAGTGGTCCAAGGTGACTACCCTGTGGGACGCCAGATGTGACCCTGAGGCTATTGGATTGAACGTTTCTGAACCGAACCTTATGGGTCCTACCACTTAGATAACTCGAAATCCATTTAAGAAGATCACTAGGAAACCCCATTGAATCGCGTTTCCTAACCAGAAGAGAATGATTAACCGAGTCGAAAGCTTTACTAAAGTCAGTGTAAATAACATCGGTTTGAAAGTTTTGTTGGAAGCCCCTAATAACGAAAGAGGTAAGTTCCAGAAGATTGGTCGTGGTTGATCTTCGCCTCATAAAACCATGCTGGCATGGAGAAATAACGGATCTGCATAGATGTTGCAAGTGAGGAGTGATTGCATTCTCGAAAAGTTTGGGGATAGCCGATAACTTAGAGATACCTAAGAGATTCCCTCCAAATAAGGGAAATTCTGAGGATTCTAAAGATAAGGTAAACAATTTAAGAAGGGGGTTACACAGCGCCTCGGAGCAATACCTAAGCACAGAGCCAGGTATACCATCGGGACCTGGCGAATAAACTGGCTTAACACGTTGAAGCTCAAGAATAAGTGAGCTTTCGTATAAAATAGGACTGAAGATTAGGGACGAACTGGGCATAGCTGCATTAGCATAGCATAGCATTAGCAATTGCTTGATCAGAATTTACTGTAGTATTCTTAAAAGACAGCGAGGGAGGATATAACGTGGGTTCACGTTTAGAGTTAACAAAGTTATAAAACTGTTTAGGGTCCTGCGTGAACTGGACCTTACAACGAGTCAAATAATTTTTGTAGTACTGAGCGTTAAGCACGGTAAAGTTAGATCGAGCACTAAGATAAGATGAGAAAGCCGTTTTTGAACCGGTGAGTTTATATTTATTATAAAGCCTAGATTTTACGTTTTTAAGACGCGTCAGCTCCTTGTTAAACCAAAGTGGTTTATTAGAGACCGACGGGTAGCATTTAGGAACACATAAAGAGAAGAATGAATTCATGGCATTGTAAAAAATGTCCACGGCGGATGCCATGTCAGAGCTCATGTAAAGATTAGACCAATCAAATTCTGCTATTAAAGTGCTTAGCCTCTGATAGTCAGCCTTTCGGAAACAGCGGACTCTGTTTAAACTGCTATCAGGTGTAGTAGCTAAGACTGTCCCAGTGTCGATAGTCACATCGAAAGTTGGATGATAAGGATCTTCAGGTTGCGTCAATGGAGGAACTCTAATTAGGTTTACACCTGCAGGATCAGAGACAAAGCATAGATCAAGTAAGCGGTTTAAAGAATTAAAAATATGGTTAACTTGCGATAAGGATAAATCAAGCAAGCCATTAAGGAGGTCATGCTGTGCCGCAGTGTGAAGAACATTAGACACCCCATTAGAAGACCAGTGAGCTCCAGGTATGTTGAAGTCACCCAAAGCCACTAATTGGTCCCTATCAGAAAGCCTATTGGAAACTGCCCGAATTGCCGAAAGGTGTTTCCAATAAATTGGCTCTTCCGAAGATGGAGGGATGTAAGAGCAGGTTACATAAATGAAACTACCTGTGGAAGATATTTTAACGCAGATAAATTCGATGTCCAAAAAGATACCACCCGTTCCGAGCTGAGGCTGGAGTCAACGGCAATTAAAACTCCGCCACCACGCTGGAGAAGACGGTCTAATCTGTAAATAGTGTACTTACATGAAAGAATTTCGGAGCAGAGGATCTCCGGCTTCAACCAGGTTTCTGTAAACACAATATCCTGGGATGCGAAAGAAAGGCTATCTGAATAAAATCTAGAGAGCTTACTGCGTAAGCCCTTAGTATTCTGATAGGAAAGTAGTAGGGAAGAGGTTAGTTTTTTGGGACAGAAGGTGCTTGAGTGGACACTGCGGGTTGTGACGGCTTGGGCAGTTGAACTCCCGCAGGCCGATTTCTCTTCATCCGTGCCTCTTACTCCTTGACTACAACGTACTCGGGCCAGAAGTCACCCGAGCAAATAGTGTCAAAGAGCTAGAACATCTTCCGATGCGAGATCAGGGGCAAGCCTCGAAACAAATATAGTTTTCGAAGCTGGGTCTGCTGTCAGGGTCTTATTTAACGAATTGTTACCAACAACGGCCGGTATTCCGGGCAATGATGGACCCTGGGTAGAATTTTCTAGGGTGATTTGCGGAGCCAAAGAATTGGGCTGCGCATCAGACACCACGGACGACGCGGAGATTGCTGGCAGCGCGGCTTCCGACACCTCTACGACCGATTCGGTTACCGAATCTTTGATCGTTCCTGATCTCAGAACCATTGGAACGGGGACCAGGAGCTGTGGCGACGGAGAATGGCAGGAAATCGGTTGCTGTGTCTCACACAGTTGCAGCCGACTAGCAGCGGATTTTTTGCGTTTCGGCGACTCATTTAATAGCTTCATACTATTAAATTGAGCGTCCAGCGCGGAGAACAGGTCATTCGCCTTGCGAAAAGTGGCCATGATCTCACAAAATCCACTCCTTGTCTGACGCATGAAGGATGATATTTCCTTCTCAACCGGTCGACAGGCCTCACAGCAATAACGCAGGCCCTTTTTGCTGGACACTGGGTCAGCCATTCGACCCGTCATCTCGATGCACTTAGCGTGCACAACTGCCTCGCAAAGCCAGCAATGGAAACTGGGCTGGTCTGCCAAAACATTTTTTTGGCAGTTCTTAATTACACAGACAATATTCTGGGACATGTTCACAAACCCTAGAACCACTGTGCACACGATCAATACCAAAAAGTAAAGAGATGAAGAGAGAGATAAAAGAGCGCAAAAGTTAGAGCAGCAGAAAATCACAAGAGCGGTGAGAGCTATGAACAGCTTAGATGCAGCTAATAGCAAACGGCACTCGAGCGGGGGAGAGAAAAATAGAAACGGTAAAAGAGCAAAGAGGAAATATAAAATAAGATAAACCGTCTTAACACCAAATTAACAAGTAATTATTTATGCAAATTAACTACACAGAAAAGTGCATGCACGCGCGGTAGCAAAACGGTATATCGTTATAAATATTTGGTTATAAGTTACGATGAAACCCCGGTGGTTTAAAAAATAACACAAAAGTCGGAGCGCAAAACAAAAACACGACCGTCCGCTACGAAGAGAAAGATCGAATTTTGAACCGATTCGATGCGTTTACTGTGGACCCCATACTGGGGGCTCCAATCGCAAGATCCATTCTAAGATAGGACGAATTAGTGAAAAATATAAAGTTTTTGTTACATAGGGGTCATCAAATTTTTTCGACCACCGTTTAATAAATCCCAGCATACCTCTGGCTTTATTCACCATGCACGAAATATGATCGATAAAGTCAAGTTTGGGATCCAGGCGGACACCCAAGTCATCAACTGAGTTATTTCTTTCCAAAGAGCAGCAGGTTAGCGTGTAAATTGCAAGCTTGGGAACGACACGAGAGAATGTCATTAGCTTACATTTAGAGCCATTTAAGTTTAGTAGGTTTATGCAGCACCAGGTTTGGAAGCTATCAAGATCTGTTTGTAAATCAGACTGGTAAGCAACGTCCTTGTATTGCACGCAAAGCTTGACATCATCAGCGTACATTAGTACTCTAGAATTTGTCAAAACTTTGGGCAGATCATTAATAAATAATGTAAACAACAAAGGACCCAGGTGACTCCCTTGCGGGACACCTGAGGTGACTTGGAGAACATTAGATAAATTATTTTTAAAGAGGACTTTTTGCGTCCTGCCAGTCAGATAACTAGAGATCCTCCTAAGAAGATCAATTGGAAAACCCATTAAGTCGAGTTTCCTGAGGAAAAGGGAATGATTAAGGGAATCAAATGCTTTACTGAAGTCAGTATAAATTACATCCGTTTGAAGGTTATTTTGGAAACCCCTTGTAATGAAGGAAGTGAGCTCCAGAAGATTTGTGGTTGTTGATCTTCGCTTAACAAATCCATGCTGACATGGAGAAATTACTGATCTACAAAGGTACTGCAAATGTGGAGTAATAATGTTCTCAAAAAGTTTAGGGATGGCCGAAAGCTTAGAGATTCCTCTATAGTTATTGGCCTCCGATTTGTTACCTTTTTTGTGGAGAGGACAAAAAAAAAAAAAAAAAAAAAAAAAAAAAATTAAGTTCGATCTGGGCAAGCTATAAGAATACGTCTGATTTAGGTCAGTGGAAGTGGAATATGTTGTTTGAAAAAATTGGGCAAAAAGATCAGCAATTGCCTGATCGCCCTTCACAGTTGCGTTTGCAAAAGAAAGTGATGAAGGATGTGTTACCGCCTTACGTTTACCGGTTTTTTTAAATTTCGTGTACCGCCTTGACTTTACATTTTTCAAGCGACTCAATTCTTTAGAAAACCAAGGTGGTTTATTTGAAATAGAGGGATAGTATAAGGGAACACATTCCGAGAAGAATGAATTCATCGCATTGTAAAAAATGTCCACGGCATCAGCCATGTCAGTGCATTTGTACAAATCAGACCAGTTAAAGTCCGAAATAAGATTATTCAGCCGGTCGAAATCAGACTTGCGAAAGCAGTAAACTCTTTTGGCTGGTCTATCAGATTTCATCAGTATATCAGCACCAATGTCGAGTGTCACATCGAAAGTAGGATGAAAGGGATCTTCAGGTTGCGTCAGCGGCGCCACCCTCAGTAAACTGACACTCGCCGGATCAAAGACAAAACAAAGATCAAGCAAGCGCTCTAAGGAATTTCTTACATGGTTGACTTGAGACAGCGAAATGTCGAACAAGCCAGCAATAAAATCATGTTGTGTTGAGGATTGAAGTGTGTTAGAGGAGCTATTTAGGGACCAAATAGCCCCAGGGATATTAAAATCACCCAACACTACTAAATGATCTCTATCAGAAAGCATATTGGAAACCATCCGAATGGCGGAAAGGTGGTTCCAAAAAATAGGTAGTTCCGACAATGGAGGAATGTAGGAACATGTAATAAAAAAAAAATGATAGCTTCACACAAAGGAATTCAACTTCGTTGTTTTCCTCGAAAGTTACTAATTCTGACGTGAAAGTGGAGTTGACCGCTATGAGGACCCCACCCCCGCGCCTGACAGACCGATCTAGCCGATAAATCGTGAACGCAGCTGTGAAAACTTCGGAGCTAAGAATTTCCGGCTTTAACCAGGTTTCTGTAAACACAATAACATGGGATGAGAATGCAAAACTATCAGAATACAACTTAGGCACGCAAGCCCCTTGCATTCTGATAGGAGATTAACAAAGAAGTATTTAGTTTTTTTGAACAGAGGCAGATGATGTAGAGGGCACAGTGGTCAGATCGGGTTTAGGAAGAGTTATCCCGACAGGCCGTTTCTTTTTCTTAGCTTCATATTCTTTGACGACAACATACTCAGGCCAGAATTTGGTTGAGCATATCGTGCCAAAGAATTCATTTGGGACATTTATTTTGAAAGATGAAATATCCCTAGCGTAAGAAAATTTAAATTTTTCCACCTTTAATTTAAAATTTTCAGCTCTAACTTTGCCTCGTATAAAGGCAATTACATCTTCAGATGTTTGACCAGGGGAGAGCCGCGAAAAAAATATCTGTTTCGTATGTGGGATAGCGATGAGGGCTTGAGGGGAGACAGACGGAGTGCCTGGAGTGCCCATATTGGCCGGTAGTTCCTGCGGGGATATATTTAAATTTACGGGGCTATGGGGGGTCAAAATTTGTGTAGGAGATGAAATTGAAATAGGCGGTGGAACGTTTAGTCCCACAGCACCTTCAGATACCGCCTCCTTCCTATCACTTGACCTCAGAATTCAGGGATTTGATTCTGAGGTCGTAGGCAGTGTCAACGGCGGCTGCTGTTGAAAGCCCGCCGCAGGTTGTAGGGATCCGTCGCCCTGTTGCACTCCAGTTGCAGTTTTTTTGCGCCTTGGAGACTCATTTAATAGCGTAAGGCTATTAAATTGTTTATCAAGCGCTAAGAAGATGTTATGAGTTTTGTTAAAACTCGATAACAACTCCTTAAAACTGCCCTTGGTTTGCCGCATGAAAGACATCATTTCCCTTTCGACGTCACGACAGGCATCGCAACAGAAGCGCAAGCCGATGTTTTTTCTTACATCATCAACAGTCCGGCCGGCAACCCCAATACACTTTGCATACAGAATGTTGTCGCACAGCCGGCAGCCGATGGTAAGATCACTTGACAAAACTGCCTTTTTGCAGGTTTCGGAGAAGTAGACGATATCGGAAGACATTATTTTGGACTTACCATTGTACTTAAAGCAATAGATGAGGGGGCGAAAGATATGAAAAGAAAAGTTCAGCTGCACCGAGAGAGTTGAAGCGCTAGAGAGCAGGGAAGTGTGAGAGTAAGCGAGCTTAGAGAAACGTTTAGCTGTCGCGACAGAGCAACAACGGCTAAACGAGAGAGGTGTAAAGAGGAAATGCAAAAAAACACAAGAAGAACAAACACTGGCAGCACAGTTAAGTGGTGAAATAAAGGTATTAAATAAGTTAATAAAGTTAATAAAGTTGCATGCACACGCGAAGTGAACGGGAGCTATGTATATAGAACACAAAGTAGAAGTTTTAAACAAACTCCGGCGGTTTTTACGTAAATAATTTTACAAAAACGAGAGCGCAAGAAAAAAACACGACCGTTCACTTGGAAGCGAGAATCATAGGGAGTTTAGTTCACATAGCGAGCATGCAGTCAGTATTAGATCAATCACGAAACGCTTAAATTTGTATAGACCTCAAACATTTAGCGATATGTCAGTACGTCACAGCAATGCCGATTTATCAGTTGCAGCAGGCGGCGAGGTAACAACTTGTGCGATTTGTACACAGCCGTTAATCGCGAACGGTTTGACAGCGACTACTCCGTGTGGTCATACTTTCCACCATCAGTCTATCAGGGATCATATGATTGATTCAAATGGGTTTCCAATGAGTAATCGAGAATGCACGGCACAGCAGTTGTCCTTGCCGAACAACAATCTATTAGCGGAATTGTCAGCTGCTGATGAAAGGGTAGCAGCAACTAATACTGTCAACAACAATTTACCGGCTTGCAGCATCTCAACTAATAATGCGAATAGAGGCAAAGCAAGCGGAAGAAGAGGCAGAAATATATGTTCTTCCATTTAACCCGAAAAAAGTGCCGAACATCATTCAAAGCTGGCATATCAAGTTCGATGGATCTAAAGAAGGTTGCAGACCGAAGAGTTTCTGTATCGCGAACTGGCGTTAGCACAACAAAATTTAAATGGAAATGGAAGCTTCTGTGTGACCATCTTCATTTATTCTTCGTAGGCAGAGCAAGCGAATGGTACTGGAAGTTCCATCGTTCATCTCCGCGGTTTGATTGGATACTATTTTGCAGAAAGTTTCGGAATAGGTTTAAAGAGAATAACTCGGATATGGACATTTGGGAGTTCATTAACGGTAGGCTTCAAGCCGAAGAACCTTTTGGGGACTACCAATTCCAGGTAGAAAAGCTTTTAGGTCGCTTGAGCAATCAAATCTCTGAAGAATCGTTAGTGAGGCTTCTTATTCGACAAGCAAAGCCCTCTCTGCGATATGAACTGATGCATTTGCGAATAGACACGTTAGCTCATTTCAGGGAAGAAGTCCGTACGCATGAACAATTTTGCAGGTAAGTTCTGATAGTGGTACACAAACCGAAGCTATGGTAGAAATAAACTCAGACAAGTCAAGTAACAAACCAGACAAGTCTCAACCAGTTAATATCAAATACCCCCAGCAGCAAAGTACGCAGCTGCAAGGTTACAAATCTTCTGAGAAAGCAGTTATTGTAAAGCAAGACACTCAACCAAACGTATGCGAAGTTTTTGGGCAAAAGTTCGAAGCAATCGCCGAAAACTGATTTCCGCAATCTTTATGAATTCTGACAATCGAGTTTATACGGATATCAACATAACCATAAATACCTAGCTTTATTGGACTCAGGTGCGTCCATAAGTTGCATCGGTGGTACAGCAGCCAAAGAGTTGGTACACCATCCAATAATGCGTAAATGCTCAGGCAGAATTCGAATTCCGATATAAATTCAAGTGAGTTCAATTCAGATCAGTATGTCGAATTGAGGAAGCAGATCCAGGACAACCAGTCACGTCTTCCTAATCTCAGGGTCGTGGACAAGTTTGTGTATAGGAGAACCGAACCAGCTAAGGGAGATATAATAGACGAGGAGTCATGGAAGCTTTAGGTTCCGGTGAACCTCATCGACCGAGCACTAGTACGAGCGCATTATTCACCCGATGCTGCTCGTATCGGTATGAACAAGATGGTCGAGAAGATTAGACGTCATCTATTCTGGCCAGGAATGGTTACTCAAATTCGTAACTATGTCTCAAACTGCAAGTCAACAAAGAGTCCTAACAAAGTTCTCTGACCACCCATGGGTAGACCCATTACGTCTGATCGTCCATTTCAGCGACTGTAAATAGATCGATCCTAGCCGCGATTAGAGCTTACATCGGCTCGGGTCACACGAATTGGGGCATAAATATCGATTTGATAAGTGCATCATTGAGATCAAGTATTCACAGGAGTACGGGATTTTCTCCGTATTTTCTCTGTTTCGGACAGAATATGATAGCCAATGGAAAAGATTATGAGTTGCTTCGAAGCGTGAAACCTATTAAAACAGACGATATGTTACAGATAGCGAGACAGCAACCTAAAAAAAGATTTCGGAATCTCACGCCGTAAATGCTAGGGCATATAATTTGCGTAGTCGAGTCATACAACTAAAGGTAGGAGACACTGTATTTTCTCGCAGTTTTGCTCAAAGTAATGCAGGAAAGAAGCAAATTGGCACCCGTTATCGTGAAAACATCGGTAACGAGGAAGATTAGCCCTACGTATTACGAATTAGCTAACGAATCGAACAAATCCTTGGGAGTATATCACCTGAAAGATATAAGAACATGAAACGACAATTTATTTATGACTGACCCCGGGTTTTGTTAGTTAACCCTTCCGCGAGTTCAACTTCTTGCAGAGTTAACTGTGGTGTGGTGGTCAGTCGAAAAATTCAAAACAAAAATACAAAGGAAAATTAGTTAACATTGCGAAAAGTCAAATCACATCAAAATTCGCATACGCCCTAAAGCGAAGTGCAGGGGATAGTCGAGAACGACGATTGAAAATTATCTGATCTGCTCTCGCAAACGGCCTACCTGCATAGTGCTAACCGTTTCGCGTGTGCACCGAATGCGTGTGAAGACGGAAAGGGGGAAGAGCGACTGGAAGCATTCCGTTAGGTGAAGCTTGGCAACGCAGCGGCGACAGCTAACTTCTCGAAATAGAATTTTCGGTCATTTCGTTTTGCACTTGAAACAGATCGTATGCAAATCGCTGCCGATCGCAACAATAAGAGTGAGAAATTTTCATTCCGCGTGGCTGGAATTTTATAATCGTTTTAGGCCAAGGAAAAGGAGTCTCAAGCGCAGAAGTAGTGTCAACTAGAGGGGTAAATATTTAAGTGAAAGTGTGAACAGAAAGAAAGTGTTTACTTACAAATTTCGTAGGAGAAAGAGAGGGAAGATACGCCGGCCACTGACGTCAACGCCAGAGCGGCTGAATTACACCAGCTTGCTGGCGTTGGTCACCGGCTGGTCGAGATTAGCAGAGGATGCTGGCCAAGATCAGTGCAAAAACTGCCGCATTTTTAAACCGTTGCCGCGCGCGTCGCTTGCCACATGCGGCGTGCGTGAGCACGACCGGTAGTCGGATTTAACCTCAAATTTCGCCGACCACCGCTTGCCACATGCGGAGGCGAATTTAATTCGACTAGCGTTTCCGTTCTGCCAACCCACCCTATGCGTGACGTCACAGTGCTCGCGCGGGTTAGGCAACTTTGAGGAACGAGGGCGCAGCAAGGCCCCACGACCTCCTTTTAAGGCCGCTGCTAGAAGAAAGAGACGAATAGAGCCCTATGTGTGTGACGGTCTGCCGCCCAATTTGCCAGATAGCTCAGGGACGGCCAGAGTCCGCCTAGTAGTCCAAGTGGTAGCTGTAAGAGATATTCCCCCGAGTCCCAGTAAGAACAGGTGAAGAGAATTCGGTGACTTAAGTAGGTTTCCGTTTATTCAATGCTTAAAGTACAGAGTTAACTATCGGGATCTCGGGTGCGCTGCAGCCTGGTCTCGGTCGTCTCGGCTTCTCGCGTCAGGGTCGTCTCCGTCCCGGCGATCGCGGCTCGCCCCGGACTCGGAAGTCTTCAGAGAGAGAAGCGGGCGGACTCGTAAGTCTTCAAAGAGAGAATGCGCGGCGGACTCGTAAGTCTTCAGTTTGCGAGAGAGAGAAGGGGGGGGGGGGGGCGGACTCGTAAGTCTTCACCGAGAGAGAGAGAGGGGGCGGGCGGACTCGTAAGTCTTCACCGAGAGAGAGAGAGGGGGCGGGCGGACTCGTAAGTCTTCACCGAGAGAGAGAGAGGGGGCGGGCGGACTCGTAAGTCTTCACCGAGAGAGAGAGGGGCGGGCGGACTCGTAAGTCTTCGGGGGGAAAAGAATCCGGCGGGCCGAATTCGCTTGTCGCGACTCGCAAGTCTATCGACAATTTATTGGGCACCCAAATCCTCGGATTCGGGTCGCCTCCAAAAAGTGACTTCGCTGCTGACTACAAGGAGTGTTACCGCTCCCGATCGCCGTCGGCCGCTAAGTGCCTTTCCTAGGCCAGCAGCGCTCCTTATATAGCGGGCCGCGGACTCCAGTGTGCCCGCCGCGATCGGTTGCTTCTTCTTCTTTTCCGGTGTGCCCGCAGCCGCTAGTCCGGCCCTTTATCGGCGCGCGCGCGCGCATCTGCTTCAAATTTAATTTGCTTAATCCACATTTATTATTTATTTATATTATTACATGCTCTTAATTCATATTTATTTCTCGCTTCATTATTTCCATTCATTCATATTTATTTACTTCATTATTCACATATTTATTTACTTCCCTTTGTGCGCGGCACGCGTCACATGTGATACGCCACTAGCCAAGTTGATCGCGCACGTGCCACGTGCGGCACCATGTTCTAGAGAGGAACCCTAGCACAGCACAGTTTTCGATGGGCCCACTGAACCTGCTTCGCTGGAGTAAGAACTTTCCTTATTGGTATGTCTTTTGACAACAATTTATTAATTACAGACCTTGGTAAAAATACATGCTATTTGTGTGTCTGCATTTAAAATAATAAAACGTCATATAAATGATTTTAATACATTTTTGAGTCATAAAGACAAATGAGAAGAACACGAATTCAGAATTTAAACAATTTAATTAGAAATTGAAATTAGTATGAGAATTTGATCAAGAATTAAAACTTTTTTGGTAGGATAAGAATTAAAAACTTAAACTTTAGAGCTTTAAATGCTAAAAAGAACTTACAGATAAGGAGATGAATCGAATTGAAGATTATTTTGTTATTGTTTTGGGCGATTTGTTAATCCTATTGATTTTTATTACGATATTTTGATTTGATAAATTTGATAAAATGATTGAATAGAACCTAAATGAGTTCGTGATTGATATTGATTATGATGATGCTGCCGCAATTAAGGGATAACCGCAAAAATATTCTTACGAGTTATCACGGAAGGGAGGGTATAGAAAGGGATGGTGAACAATACCTAGCCACCCCATGCCCCGATGTTCTCTTGATTAGCTAACTGGTCCCGTCCGTCCGTGTATTTGGGGATGGAAACATATCATTGTTGTTGTTTTGAGACTGTAGCTTACAGTCAGTGAATTTAAAACTCTTTCTCCGTAGTGCAACGTATGCATATAGGGAAGGAAAAACCCATGACAATCCGACGAGATTAGCAAAGAGCAATGCTAAAAGTGCATGAAGCCGAATCTCCCTATACACTAGCTTACCC